>NW_019167926.1:12551573-12900542 GCF_002303985.1 Durio zibethinus | reverse complement strand
TTGAAATACAAGGTACAAAGCCAGATCAAAGTTGGATTGGTTAGTTTTAAAGAAAAAAAGAGTGCCTAGTGTCAGTGGAAACTCATTGCCAAACCATATTAGGGAAGCCATTAATGCCTTGAGTGACGACAAAGCTTGTTATTTTAAGCAAAGAGTGGATGAAGTTAAAATGCCTTTAGCTCAAGTTTGTGATGCTTTGTTAAAAGCTAATATGCTTTGACCTATAAACCCACAAACCTACTATGGAAAATATGATTCAAGTCAGGTCTGCAAGTATCACATGGGAGTTATGGGACATTCTATCAAGAATTGTTATCAATTTCAACATGTGTTGCAAAAGTTAATAGATTCTTTTCAGATAGAGTTTTATGAAGAGTGGAGAGATGATTGCATTGGAATTGTGATTAATGAATCCGTATTAAACATGACTTCAGCTTTGATCCTAAAGCCAGTGACCATGTTTTATGAAAACAAGATTGGTCCAATGGTAGAAAACCCTACTCAGAAGCCAGTTGTAAACTTTAATGTTGATAGCACCTAAATTTATAGTGATTTTACATGTTAAAATAGGTGCAAATTTTTAAATTTTGATGGATTTTGGTACTATCAATGCTATTTTTGTGACTTATAGGGTTTAAGACCATGAAATGTGATTTTCATGCAATCCATGCATGCAAGCATTCAAGATGCAAGTTATCTAAGTGTTAAAAAAACAACTTGTATTGGCAAATCTTGTAGTTTCATGTAATTGGCTTAGGTGATAGATTTTCCAATACAAGTTTTTTTCTAAACTCTTTTTTTAATCATAATATTCTTACATTCAAAATCTAGTTTTTTACAAAGCTTTCTTTCTTTACAAAATTCGATCTTACTATTTCTTTAATGATTCCAAGTTTCGGCCATTGTTATTTTTGCATTCTAAATTTTGATGTACATGCACTCTGCCTTAATCTTTCTTTTATGCTTTCACTCTCATTGGTTTTATTGTCTAGAAACTTTTCGACAATCTTATTCTATATTATTTTTAAGTGTTCAATCTTTTAGATTAGTTTCAGCCGCAATCCTACTGCTTGCCAGGTGATTGTTGATTAAGTAAGATTTAGGCCTCTAATATTTCTTTATTGCTTTCATTATTTGTTTTGCAAATCACCCTAAGTTTTTATTCATTTAGATATAAAAACTTACATTATCACCTTTGGTACTTGAATCCAGCCAACAATCAATTCTATAATCCTTATAGGATGATACTCTGATACTTATTACTTTATTACTTGATTCGATCTGTGCACTTGCAGACATTGCAAAAATAAGCAATCAACTTTTTTAACACCATTACTGAGGATTATAACAATGTTCGATTCAATATCAATAAGGATTCTCTACTCTTTTATAATCTAAATGTTTATTTTCATTTTCTTTTATTTGCTCTAACCTTTTCTTGTTTGTATACGCAAAATCTAAAATTGATGAACTAACTCCTATTGATTAAGAGATTGAAAGAACTTTTAGACGATGAAGAAAAGAGTAATTAGCACCACTTACACCAACACCAATGGCGAATACAAACAATGAAGGACAAGAACATTGAGGGATTATGCAGTAGGTAATGCTGATGGTTTCCAACCATCCATATGAAGGCCAACCATTCAAGTAAACAACTTTGAGATAAACCCTTCAATAATTTAAATGGCCCAAACTTATTATAATTTGGAGGTTTACCAAGCGATTATCCTAACTTGCACTTATCTAATTTTTTAGAATTATGTTATACTTTTAAGTACAATGGTGCTTCAGATGATGCAATATGACTAACACTTTTTCCTTTTTCTTTCAAGTACCAGGCAAAAAGTTGGCTATTTTCATTACCGTCATTATCAATTACAACTTGGAGGATTTAGTGCAAAAGTTTCTTACGAAGTTTTTTCCAACCTACCAAGACTGCCAAGATGAGGAATGAAATCACTACTTTTATGCAAGTAGATGGAGAAAATCTTTATGACGCGTGGGAAAGATTTAAAGAGCTATTGAGTAAGTGTTCGCACCATGGTCTTCCCCAATGGCTGCAAATTCAGATCTTCTACATGGTTTTACTCCATCCATAAGAACCACTTTAGATTAAGCTATTAGAGGAGTTATTATGAGCAAAACTGCTGAAGAGACCCATGAATTGATTGAGAAGATAGCCACCTATAATTACAAATAGGGTATGGAAAGATAGGAACATAAGAAATTTGTTGGTATTTATGAGTTAGACACATTTGCTTTCATAAATTCACAGTTGGCAACTTTAACCAAGAAAATAGAAACTTTAGGAGCCCCATCCCAAACTAACCCTATCTATGCAATTCAAAATCCATTTGTTTCCTATGATATTTGTAATGGATCGCACTTTAATGATAAATGTCTATTTAGGACAAAAACAATACAATTTGTTCAACATCAACCAAGCTATGAAGAGTCACCCATTCTTTAAAAAAAAGGTCCTAAAAAGCCATATTACAAGATCAAGCTAACACCATTAAGAATCTAGAACTACAAATCACCTAATTAGCTGAAAATCTCTTAAATTAATAAAAATTGGTAGCAATAAGTTTGAAAAGTGGAAAGACTTTAGCAGAGTAGCCTGTTACTCGAAAAGTGACTTTCCAAAAAACCAAAAAAAAAAAGATGATAGTGGATAATGGTAAGAAAAATGAGCCTTCTTCAGAAGGAATTCCTCCAAAATTGACCAACCTAGCAATCTCATTCCACAAAGATTTTAGCGACAAAAAAAAAAAAAAGGCAATCTGCCAAGGTTTGTTGAAATCTTTGAAAACCTATAAAAACACCATTCCCTTTACTAAGGTCATAGAGAATATGCTTAAGTATGCCAAATTTCTAAAAGGGATTTTGTCTAATAGAGATAATGGGAGAACCTATGAAATAGTGGCAGTAGCTTAAGAATATAGTACTCTTTTGCAAAAGGGAATACCGTCGAAACTCAGAAATCTAAGGAATATTACTATCCTTACACTACTGGCAATCAATATTTTGAAAAAAGATTTATGTGATATTGGTGCAAGTGTTAATGTAATGCCTTTATCTATTTTTAGGAAAATTGGTACAAGAGATCTTGAACTAACCATGATAATTATCCAACTAGCCAATGGGTCCCTTAGACATCTTAAGGGCATAGTAAAAGATTTGATAGTATGAGTAGGCAAACTGATGTTCCCTACTGATTTCATAGTTTTAGACATGAAAGAAAACATCAAAGTGCCAGTTATATTAGGAAAACCCTTTTTGAAAACTGAAAAGGCCATATTGGAATACAAAAAAGGGAACTGACATTAAGGGGGTGCATGATCAAGAGGAGACATTCAACACAAAGTCCTTTAAAAAGGTGAAAACTAGAAAATTTTAAAGAAGCCAAACTCATAACAATGTGCTCTAAACCAAGAAAAAAATTTCAAGATGGAATCATCGATTGTTCAAAATCTTAAACCATCCATTGAGGAACCCCCAACATTGTAATTGAAGCCTTTACCATCTCACCTTAGATATGCATTCCTTTGCAAAGCATCCACTATTTTGGTCATCATCTCTATAGCCCTAAGTAAAGAGTAAAAGGATAAATTGTTAGCAGTGTCAAAAAATATTAGCCCCACCATATGTATGCATAGAATCTGGTTAAAAGATGACCACAATGCAACGATTGAACAAAAAAAGGTTCTAAATCTTACCATAAAGAAGGTAGTAAAAAAGGAAATTATCAAGTGGTTAGATGACGGGATCACTTATCCTATGTCGAAAGTTCATGGGTAAGTCTAGTTCAAGTGTATTTAAAAAAAAAAGAATAACAATAGTCACTAATGAGCATAATGAATTGATTCCAACTCAAACTGTTATTAGATGGATTACAGGATATTGAACAAAGCAACTTACAAAGATTATTTTCCATTGCCTTTTATAGACCTAATGTTGGATAGGTTGGTCGGTCATGAATACTATTGTTTAGTTGATGGACACTCTAGGTACAATCAAATAGTCGTAGCTCTGTAAAACCAAGAAAAGACAACTTTCACTTGTATATATGGCACATTTGCTCTTTTAGAATAATGCCTTTCAATTTTTGCAACACCCTAACCACATTCCAACTATGTATGATGGTCATTTTTTCAGACATGGTACAAGATATCTTGGAGGTATTTATGGATGACTTCGTAGTTTTTGGTGATGATTACAACTTACACATTGCTAACTTATCTAAGGTACTATAAAAATGAAAAAAAATTAATTTGGTGCTCATTTAGAAAAGGTGTCACTTCATGATAAAAAAAGGAATTATACAAGGTATCTGCAAAAGGATAAAAGTTGATCGGGCAAAAATCAACATCATTGAAAAATTTCCCTTACCTACTTCAATTAAAGAGATTAAGAGTTTTCTGGGGTATGTTTGCTTATATATGAGTTCCTCCATGATTTCTCTAAAATCTCTAAGCCCTTATGCAAGCTATTGAAGAAAGATGCCAAGTTTGAATTCGATTAAGACTGCGTACTAGCCTTTCAAGCCTTAAGAGAAAGTTAGTCATGCACCCATCCTATCATGGCCTAATTGAAATCAACCATTTGAGCTAATGTGTCATGCAAATGATTTTTCAATAAGAGCTATATTAGAACAAAGGAAAGACAAGAGCTTTCACCCTATTTACTATGCAAGTAAAACCTCATGATGCATAACTTAATTACACCACAATGAAAAAGAAGTTGCTCGCTATAGTCTTTGCTTTGGAAAAGTTTAGATCTTGCTTGCTATGAACAAAAGTGATTATGTATCCAAATCATTATTGCTGTTAAATACTTGATCACAAAGAAAGATGCAAAGCCAAGACTGATTAAATGGGTCTTACTGTTATAAAAGTTTGATTTAGGAATTAGAAAAAAAAATGTTGTGAAAACTATGTGGCAAATCACTTGTTAAGGATAAAAAGAGAAGTTGTTGATAAGAAAACTATTGAAAAGTTCTTTCTGGATGAGTAACTTTTCATCATTGCAAAACCACTTTAGTATGCTAACTTGGTAAACTACCTTATAGGTAATGTCCTTCCACCTCATTTGAATTATCAATAAAAGAAAAAAATTTTGCATTAGTTAAATACTATATCTGGGATGACCTTTTTTTTTCTGTTTAAGCAATGTAAATACCAAGTACTGAAAAGATATGTCCCAAAGGAAGAGGTGGAAAACATCCTACAACAATGCCATTCTTTGAATATGAAGGTCATTATGAAAGGGAAAATACGACAGCAATAGTATTACAATGTGGTTTCTATTGGCCTACCCTATTTAAAGATGCATATGGATTTGTCACACATTGTGATGATGCCAAAAGGTAAGGAATGTAACCAAGAGACATGAAATGCCACATTTTATGGGCCTTTCATCTTATGCTATAAGAACATTTATATTTTGCTAGCATAGATTATGTCTCTAAATGGGTTGAAGCAATAGCCTTACCTTCTAATGATGCTAAGGTGGTACTTAGATTTTTAAAGAAAAATATTTTCTTAAGGTTTGATATACCTAAGGCCATCATAAGTGATAAAAGCACCCATTTCTATAATAAAATTTTTGAAAACTATAAGCTAAATACAGAGTGACCCATAGGATAGCTACTGCATACCACCTGCAAACTAATGGCCCAGCTGAAGTTTCCAATAGGAAGATTAAAAGGATTCTTCAAAAAATTGTTAATCTATCTAAAAAAGCTTAGGATGCTAAATTAAATAATTTTTTATGGGCATATAGAACCACATTCAAATTCCTTTAGCTATGTCTCTATACCAACTAGTCTATGCGAAAGCTTGTCATCTACCTATAGAGTTGGAACATTAGGCTCATTAGGCCATAAAGAATATGAACCTTGATAAGAAGTTGGATGGTAAAAGGAGGATGCTACAATTAAATGAGTTGGATGAATTTAGATTGTGAGCTTATGAAAATGCCAAGCTTATAAAGAAAAATTGAAGAAATGGTATGATAAAATGATCATGGAAAAAAACTTTGAGCTTGGTTAAAAAGTATTGCTATTTGATTCATGATTTAAATTGTTTTTGGGTAGATTGAAATCAAGATGGAGTGGACCTTTTGTCATGACTCAAGTTTTTCCTTATAAAGCCATGAAAGTCATGGGTGTGGAAGACAAGCGATCTTTTAAGGTCAATAAACATCGATTGAAGATTTATCAAGGGGTAGCTATAAAATAATTCGAAAAGGTTATGCATTTAACTGAAGCAACAAATTTAGGGATGGTCAAGTTTACTTTAATTATTTTTGTTTTCTTTATTAGGACAAGTATGCTTTGATTCATTTTTGTGTTTTTGAGTTTTGTAAGGATTAAAGGAATGCAAGGAGATGCCTTATACAAAAGATGATTTGGCCTTCAAGCAAAATTTTGAGGGAGTATTATTTTTCCTAGATGCTTAATAAATTTGTTTTATTGTTTAAAGTAAGTGTGGGGCAAAAAAAGCTTTCTAAACATGCTTTTTGAATTTATTTGGTTTTTGGAAAATTTTTGCAACTAAATTAGAATACTAGATTTCATTATTATGCAGGCTTAGTTAATTTGCATGAACTTTTCAAGATTAACTTGAGTATGATATAAGGATAGTTATGACTATGGTGAAGCAATGGAATAAATTCTTAAATAAGTTTTTCTTTGGATATGGCTTTTAGGCATATGTCTTTATTTCTTTCTATGAAATGCAGTAATTCTTGTAAAGAATTTTTTGAGATGTTGAGTTACATGTAGATTTGAGAAAATGAATATTGCTTTAGAATTCCATATTCAACCCACGAGGTAAAATCCTAGATTGTATTTGACTTAAGAAATATCTAGGCATTTTTTTAGACCATTTGAGTATTTTTCAAGCCCACATTTAATTATGCTTCCCTAATACCCTTAATTTTGAGCCTTTTATAAATTATCCTTTTCTTTGATTATTTTAGCACAATAATAAGCCAAAGCCTTTTGTTTAAATATTATCCCTTTTTATTATTACCTAAACCCAATGTGCTTGCATGTTTTAGACATTATCATTTATTTGGGAGGAACAAAGGCATAAGGAATGTAAAAAAGGAAAAAAAAAACCGATAAAAGCAAAAGAAAAGCAAGGCAAACCTTAATAAAACTTAAAATGACTTAGTAAAAAAAATGTTGAAATAAAGTGATGCCTCAGAGTCTTGAAAAAGTTTTAAAAGTTCTCAAATTTTCAAAATCATGAGTCCAAGAGAATTTCAAAAAAGTAAGTTAAGGATTATTGAGCCTAAAAATTTCTTTTTTCCTACCTTAACCCAAGCCTTACATTACAAGCTTGAAAAACCTTGTGATCTTTAGTTAAATATGTAAGTTTACCATTAATGAAAAGGGAAAGGAAAAGTGAATATATGAAGTTTTTTTCTATCTTTAAGTTGAAATATGATGAAATGTTTTACATTCTTTTTGCTTAAGTTATGTGTATGAATTGAAGATGGAGTAAGTTCATATGTATGGAGATTATAAGATATTGAAAGCTTGTTTTTTGAAGGAATTTCTTGTGAATCTATGTTTATAATTAACTTTGTATTTTGTGATAGAACATGAATGAAAGTTTATGAAATTTTGACTTTATGAGTTTATATAATGATGTTTAGTTTTGTTGATTTAAGAATTTTGCTTGAAGACATGCAAAAACTTAAGTGTGGGGCTATGATAGCACCTAAATTTATAGTGATTTTACATGTTAAAATAGGTACAAGTTTTAAAATTTGATGGAATTAGATATTGGTAAGGTTGTTTTTGTGATTTCTAGTGTTAAGACCATGGAATGTGATGTTTATGCAATCCATGCATTCAAGCATTCAAGTTGTAATTTTGACCATACAATGGAGATGGTGACCGAAACCCTATTAACCCTACACTACTACCATTTTGCCAAGAGATAAAGTTTACATATCCTATTTCCCAATGACATTCAGCTAAATCAACATCTAAGAGGATTTTATGCAATTTCAAGCATACAATGACACTATCATATGTAGACACCTAATTTGGTCCAGGCCCGGATCAATTGGGCCTGGTCCAAATGGGTAAGCCCAATTTTGTTTTACATTTTTGTTATTTTTTATTTTATTTTTATTTTATATTTTATGTATATATTTTCCTTTATATCCTATGTATTTATTATTTGTTTATTATTACTATTTATTAATATATATATATATATTTTTTTTCCTTTTTTTTCTTTTTCATTTTATTTTATATGTATTTTTATTTATCTAATTATATATTTATTTATCTGTTATTATTATTTTTTATTTATCTTATAATATTATTGTTGATTTTATCTTATTATTATTTTTCTAATTATCTATTAAATTTTTTTATCTGATTTTTATTTTGGAAGGCTATGATTGAATCCTGTTGAAGAATCTTACCAAAAATGGGGATTCAATCAGAATTTAGATTAGATTCAAAGATTGAATTCCCGTCCAAAAAGGAATAGGGATTGATCAGAAACTCTTCTGATCAATCCCTATAAAAGGGACTCTCTGGAACAGAAGCAGGGGGGACAGAAAAAACAATGAGCAAAAACTACTGATTTGAGAGAAAATGGGCATGTAAAAAATTTTTGAAGGCTAAGAAAAGGTTTAGAAGTGTTTTGGGAATTAGCAGAAATTTTTTGAAGATTTTTGGAGATTTTTTTCTGGGAATTTCTGGAAAAATTCTAGATTCCGGTTGAATTTTTCGACGAAAGTTACATTTTTCGACGACGATTCTGGCCAACTTTGAAGTTTTCGGTGAGCTACCCAGTTTTCGACGAAAGATCCCAAAAACTGACCAACTTTTCAGTGAACTTCTGGCGTAAAACCCAGCTTCTGGCGAAAAAATCTAGAATCCGGTGAACATTCAACCAGAGTTCTTCGACCTTTTAGAGAGAAGTGAGAGGAAAAAAGAAGAAGAGAGAGAGGGGAGAAGGTTTCTGCCGAAAAAACAAAGGGAAGAGCCTTATATACCTTCCCAAAACGATGTCGTTTTTGCCTTAAGTGACCCAGAGGATCCGCGCGTTTTATCGAGATCCGACCCGACCTGAGCGTCGACCCGTTTCCTGACCCGTGCGTGTCTCCCCCCTCCAAGCCGATAGTCGAGCCGAGCCGAGATCCCAAGCTGCTTCTCCGAGCAGTTTTCTTTTCCTTAAGCCGAGCCGAGCCGAGCCATACTCCGAGTCGCTCCAATTTTTTTTTTTGAATTTATTTATTTATTTGCTTTTTATTTATTTATTTTATTTATTAGATTAGGTTTATTTAATATTCTTTTTATCTTTATTTTATTTTTATTTTTGTTTTACTTTTCTTTATTTTATTTTATTTTATTTTTTTTATTTATTTTCACTTTTATTTTGTTTTATTATTCTATTTGCTTTAAATAAAAACAAAAAAAAATAATTTTGGGGAAAAGTTGAAAGTATCAATTTTCCTTAAAAATAAATTTTCAAAAAAAAGGTTTTTGAGAAAAAGTTGAAAGTATCAATTTTCCTTGAAAATCAAAGTTTCCAAAGAATATTTTTGGGGAAAAGTTGAAAGTATCAATTTTCCTTAAGTATCAATTTAAGGTAAAAACAAATTTTCAAAAAAGGGTTTTTGAGGAAAAGTTGAAAGTATCAATTTTCCTTGAAAATCAAGGTTTCCAAAAAATATTTTTGAGGAAAAGTTGAAAGTATCAATTTTCCTCGAAATTAAAGTTTTAAAAGAATATTTTTGGGAAAAGTTGAAAGAATCGATTTTCCCTGCACAAAAAAATAATCATTCTTTTATTCCTTTTTATTTTTTTTATGTTAAATAATCCGATGACGAAGCCTCTGCAAGTGAAATAATAGTTTTTCTTGCATACTCTTGAGGTGAAGGAATTTTCTCAATTTTTTGCTAAAAGTATTAGAGTCAATTGAGAATAATTTTCAATAATTAATTACTCGGTAAAATTTTAAGGCTCATTAGATAACACAAATTTAAGCTGGTATCATCTTTTGATGGGCGTTGTGAGGGTGCTATAACCTTCCTCGCACGTAACCGAACTCCTGAACCCTGTTCTGGTTAGTAGACCTAAACCTATTCTTTTAGGGACCCTTAAACTTAGGTGTTCCCTCAAAGGACAGGTTCTTTAGGTGGCTAATCGCACCTGGATAAAAAAAGATTAGTGGCGACTCCCTAAAAGTCAATGTCTAGCGATAGATCCCCGGATCTAGACGTTATGATAGCTTGGCAACTCCACTGGGGACTTTGAGAGTCGGCCAGCAAATAATCTGTTATCCAAAAGCCTAATAAAATTAAACCTTTTTGTATATATGTGTTATTATTCATTCATGTTTATTTGCTTTGTTAATTATGTCATTCATATGCATGTGCATAACATGAGCTCTACACCCGAGCTCCGTCTCTCTAGGAGGGAGTAAAGTACCTATTGCTTTCGTGAGGTCTAATGCCTCCGCAGTGGCTAGCGAAATACTCCCGCTCAAATTGAACCTTTTTCCACTTGTAGCTTGTAATGGGTGAGGATTAGGGTGCCTTACTAGTCTGTAATGGACAAGGATGTAAGGAGCAATTTGAGGACCTTTAGACTTTGACCTTAAAATCGTATATAGTGAACCTTAGAAGTGCCTAACCCTAAGATAGAGCCCTTTCTACCCCATGATAGATATACCCTGAAATTAGGACACAAAAAGGGTGTTTATCTAATCATTTTGATTGTTTAACTTTGTGCATCATTTTCATTATCATATGTAACATTATGCATCAGCATCACTTTCATTTCATCCATGGAACTAACTATGTTATTTGTCTGATTGTATGCATCTGCATTACTTTCATGATCATGTTTTAACATAATTATTTGCATCCATTTAGATTTCATTCAGAAAAATGTACATTTCATCCGTGCATCAAAGCATCATACATAAAGCATAGCATAACATTTCTAATCATAATTGTGATGCTAAAGGTTCAATGATAGCACCATCTAGTAAGAACCCCGCCCATCGATACAACACAAGATCCAGAGCCAGACGAATGGAGCAAGAAAATTTTCATAGATTTGAAAAGATAAAAAAAGCACAGGAAAAGATTGAAAGTGAGTTAAGTAAGATTCTAGATGCTCTTAATAGACTGAATAAGGGAAAAAAAGTTGAAGAAGATACAAGCCAACAAGTTCCCCCACTGCAAGAAGTGGCTGACCAGGCTTTGGCCCACTTCAAGCTCAATCTGCTCAAGAGGTCCTGCCACAACACTTCGCATATCCAACATATCTTGGAATGCCATCAGCTTTCAACCCAGGACAGTATAATAGCTATATAAATCCTATCTTCACTGAAAAGACAGCAGAACCAATTCCTAATCTAGATGATTTAAAGAAAAAGGAGAAAGAAAAGATAAGAGTGGAAGTTCAGCAAAGCTCCAAGATTAGTATACTAGAGCAAAGGTTACGAGTTGTGGAAGGAATTAGCTTTTATGGGTCAGTTGATGCTGCTGGGCTCTACCTAGTCCCTGATGTGGTTATTCCCTATAAGTTCAAAGTACCAAAATTTGAAAAATATGATGGTACAAAATGCCCCAAAACTCACATCACAATGTATTACCGGAAGATGGCAGCTCATGTTCATGATGAAAAACTCTTGATGCATGTCTTTCAGGATAGCCTTACAGGCTTAGCGCCCAGGTGGTATGTTCAGCTGGACAGAACCTGCATTCGCTCTTGGAGCGATATGGCACATGACTTCATCGATCAGTATCGACATATTATCGATTTGGCCCCTGATCATTTGTCTTTACAGAATCTGAAGAAAAAGGCAAACGAGTCTTTTAAACAGTATACCCAGAGGTGGAGGGATGTTGCTTCTCAAGTACAACCTCTTTTGACTGAAAAAAAAATTACAGTGTTATTTGTCAGCACTTTGAAGTCTCCCTATTATGAAAAGATGATAGGGAATGCAACAAAGAATTTCGCTGACATGGTAATCTCTGGAGAAATTATTGAAAGTGCCATAAAAAATGGCAAGTTGAAAGGAGGAGAAACCAAGAAGGCATCAGAAAAGAAAGAAGCTGAAGCTCAAGTTGTGAGCTTTGATAAACAACAATTCAGGGGTTATCAACCCTATCCATCCCAAGGTTACTCTCTATATTATCCTGCTGTGAATAATGCCTCATCCTACCTATACCAGCTAGCTCCACAACCACCTTATTCATCCACATACCGATCAATTTTTAGCCCTCAAGATCTTACATATAGCCTTAACATTCAAGCTCCTGCAAGAACTCAACTTCGCCCTATTAACCCAGCAAGTGGTTCACGAGAACAACGGACTACTCGAGAAAAACCTGTATTTGATCCAATCCCTATGACTTATACAGAGTTATATCGAGAACTCTATAATAGCCATTTGATTGCCCTCAGCCATGTGGAGCCGCTTAAACCACCCTATCCAAAGTAGTATGATCCTACTGCCCACTGCGACTACCACTATGGAATTACTGGCCATTCTACTGAAAATTGCACTGCTTTAAAGCATAAGGTGCAACGGTTGATCAATGATAGAATGGTAAGTTTTGATCAAGGGAAAGCAACAACACCTAATGTTAGCGTTTTGAGTGAAAGTCAAGAACAGAAAAGGTCCGGAGAGTCACAATGAATTGAGGGGCAAGATGTCAATAGAGATTCTTCACCTGATCGCATAGGGGGATAATTTTAAAGAATGAAGATAAGGCTGGTTGAAGGTTTCTTTTGTCATTTTAGGATTTTTTTTCGAGTAATTGTTAGATTTCTTTTTGCAATATAATTTCACTTGTTATCATCTTAATAAAGGCAAGTTAATACATTTCATTACATTTTTCTCTTGACCATTACTCTATGTTTTGTTACCTTTCATAACTTTATACTCTCATTCTCAAATTTTGGATGATGAATATTTAGACAATGATAACAATAATTTTGGGTTTTAATTTTGAAAACTCATCCATATTAATATGAGGAGATGATTTGAGCAGAAAAAAAAGGTAAGCCATTACCAGAGGTGAAAGAGATATGTCTTGAAGATATGTAATCTTTTATATAGGATCATGAGCTTTGTTCAATAGAAGATGTTCAAGAAAAGTATTCACAATTGAGATGAAAAATGACCATATTTCTTTTACCATTCGAAAAACCATTTATTATTACCCCTTTAAGCCTATTATGATTTTTTTTTCTGAAGAACCCCAACCAAGGATCACCCTCTACACTATAGGGTAATTTTTGAGAAAAAAACAAAAAAAACCACAACAGGACTCAAAGATGGAAAGAGAAAGAAAAGCAAAAGAAAAATAAATGCCACGCATGATTTAGGGTAAAATAATGAGAATTCTTTGTGTGAGAAAAAAGAAGTAGTGAAATGATGTGGGGCAAAATGCCAAGTTACATCAAATGATCCTTGGTTTTAAACCTTTTTAATAAATGTTTTGAGCCTATTATATCCATTTCTTTTATGACCCATCACCTTGGCCTACATTACAACCTTAAAAAGTCCATTTGGATCAAGTGTGAATACTTAACTTGAATGATCACATGTTGAGCGAAGGTATGCTCATGATGAAGCAATGGAATCATGCTACATTGCTCTAAAGTTGGATGTATGGAAGATATCAACAATGGATGAAAAATGAGAAAAAAGAAAAAAAAAATGATGAAAAAAAAAAAGAATGAAAAAATGAGAAAAAAAAAGGATATTCAAATTGAAAACCTGAAAGGGTGATTTTGGAGAAAAAGATCCAGGACATCCGAAGACCCCTCAAAGACTGGGGCAAAGTTCGTCAAGTTCAAAACGACTCCAACAATAAATGGAATGAGTTTTTGAAAAAAAATCCTAGATTAATGTTGAGAATTGTCTGAATCTTCATCATTTGGACATACCATCCATCCCAATGATATGTATCCAATTTATTTCCTTTCTCATTTGTTTTGTACCAAAATAGATCTTCATTTATTATCTTTACCATAATTCACCTTGTGTTCTCTTATTGTTACACCCCTAGAATGAATTGAGAAAATGCTTGATTGCATTGTATTTGTCAAGATTTGAAATAATAATGAATGAATGAATATGTGTTTAAAAGAATCTTTCATTCATTTGAAAAGAAATCTAAAATGATGGTGGTAACAAAATGAAGAAATGGTAGAAACCTAAAAGAGATGATTTGGAAAGATATATGATGTGATTAAATGGAGAATATAATGGGGCAATTCTTGAAAAGTGGTAAACCAAGTGATGAGTACAAGGATGAATTGGTCGATATGACTTGCAAGTTATGATTGAATGATAAGAACAATCAATGGACAAAGTTTCTTTTGGAATGGTTAATGTTGAGACACCTATAAGTAATGACCTAGTGATGGTGGATGAAACTTATTTTGAAATTTGTTAGTGCTGAGAAATTCATTGAATGATGGTCAAGTGATGATCGATTAATGAAGCTTATTCCAAAGTATTGAGAAACTAAACAAGGAAGAATGTGAGTGGAAAAGATAATTGAGAGCTACACTGGTTCGATCTTAGAAGAGTAGTGTAATTGGATCTTTGAAGAATCAAAAGGCTTGATGCCCGAGAAAAAAGCTTGAGAAACTTGAGTACCATACATTGAATAGGAATTAATTGGCCAACATTTGCATAGCATGCATTGAAATTCAGATGCATTGCATAGCATACACTACTTTTAGGAAAATATAATGTATAAATTCAAGAAGCAGGTGTTCCAAGATCCCACATAGAGAAAACAAATATGAAGATATTTTGCAAATTTGAGAAGAAACTTGTTAGGTAAGTTCCTAATCCTTGAAATAGGATGTCTTTTGGTATCAGGGTTGATTTACAAGACCTTGGGGCATAATCTCCTAAAATTCCTTCAAATACAACTTTCAACTCCTTTGGACATGATTGTCAATGAGCAATTTACTTTCTCAAAGTCGTGGTTTAGAGGAGCAATTTACTTTTTCAAAGTCGTGGTGCCTCTGTTTAGAGGAGAAATTTACTTTCCCAAAGTCGTGGTGCCTCTGTTTAGAGGAGCAATTTACTTTTCAAAAGTCGTGGTGCCTCTGTTTAGAGGAGCAATTTACTTTTCAAAGTCTTGGTGCCTCTGTTTAGAGGAGCAATTTATTTTTCAAAGTCATTGAGCCTCTGATTAAAGAAGCCATTTATATTTCTCAAAGTCGTTTAGCCTCTGCTTAGAGGAGCTTTGGTTAAAAAAACAAAAAAACAAAAAAAATGAAAATGTTGAGTTGAGTCTTGATTGGGTGTCTACGTCTTTGCGCAATTTCTGTTTCACAAAAAATGTGCAAAGAGGGGCAGCTGTAGACACCCAATTTGATCCAGGCTCGGATCAATTGGGCCTGATCCAAATGGGTAAGCCCAATTTTGTTTTATATTTTTGTTATTTTTATTTTATAGTTTATGTATATATTTTCCTTTATATCCTGTGTATTTATTATTTGTTTATTATTACTATTTATTAATATATTTTTTTTCTTTTTCATTTTATTTTATATGTATTTTTATTTATCTAATTATATATTTATTTATCTGTTATTATTATTTTTTTATTTATCTTATAATATTATTGTTGATTTATCTTATTATTATTTTTCTAATTATCTATTAAATTTTTTTTATCTGATTTTTATTTTGGAAGGCTGTGATTGAATCCTGTTGAAGAATCCTACCAAAAATGGGGATTCAATCAGAATCTAGATAGGATTCAAAGATTGAATCCCCATCCAAAAAGGAATAGGGATTGATCAGAAACTCTTCTGATCAATCCCTATAAAAGGGACTCTCTGGAACAGAAGCAGGGGGACAGAAAAAATAGTGAGCAAAAGTTACTGATTTGAGAGAAAAGGGGCGTGTAGAAAATTTTTGAAGGCTAAGAAAAGGTTTAGAAGTGTTCTGGGAATTAGCAAAAATTTTTTGGAGATTTTTGGAGTTTTTTTCTGGGAATTTCTGGAAAAATTCTAGATTCTGGTTGAATTTTTCGACGAAAGTTACATTTTTTGGCAACGATTTCGGCCAACTTTGAAGTTTTCGATGAGCTGCCCAGTTTTCGACGAAGGATCCTAGAAACTGACGAACTTTTCGGTGAACTTCCGGTGAAAAACCTAACTTTCGACGAAAAAATCCAGAATCAGGTGAACATTCAACCGGAGTTCTTCGGCCTTTTAGAGAGAAGCGAGAGGAAAAAAAAAGAAGAGAGAGAGAGGGAAGAAGGTTTCTGCCGAAAAATAGAGGGAAGAGCCTTATATACTCTCCCAAAACAACGTCATTTTTGCCTTAAGTGACCTAGAAGATTCGCGCGTTTTGCTGAGATCCAACCCGACCCAAGCGTCGACTCGTTTCCTGACCCACGCGTATCTCTCCCCTCCGAGCCGATAGTCGAGCCGAGCTGAGATCCCAACCTGCTTCTCCGAGCCGTTTTCTCTTCCTTGAGTCGAGCCGAGCCGAGTCGAGCCGTACTCCGAGCCGCTCCAAGTTTTTTTTTTAATTTTTTTATTTATTTGGTTTATTTATTTATTTTTTTATTTATTAGATTAGGTTTATTTAATATTCTTTTTATCTTTATTTTATTTTTATTTCTGTTTTACTTTTTTTTATTTTATTTTATTTTTTATTTTTTTTCACTTTTATTTTGTTTTATTATTCTATTTTCTTTAAATAAAAATAAAAAAATATTTTTGGGGAAAACTTGAAAGTATCAATTTTCCTTAAAAATAAATTTTCAAAAAAAAGGTTTTTGAGGAAAAGTTGAAAGTATCAATTTTCCTTGAAAATCAAAGTTTCCAAAGAATATTTTTGGGGAAAAGTTAAAAGTATCAATTTTTCTTAAAAATAAATTTTCAAAAAAGGGTTTTTGAGGAAAAGTTGAAAGTATCAATTTTCCTTGAAAATCAAGGTTTCCAAAAAATATTTTTAAGGAAAAGTTGAAAGTATCAATTTTCCTTAATAAATTTTCAAAAAAATAAATTTTTGAGGAAAAGTTGAAAGTATCAATTTTTCTCGAAATTAAAGTTTCAAAAGAATATTTTTGGGAAAAGTTGAAAGTATCAATTTTCCCTGCACAAAAAAAACAATCATTCTTTTATTCTTTTTTATTTTTTTTATGTTAAATAATCCGACGACAGAGCCTCTGCAAATAAAACAGTAGTTTTTCTTGCATACTCTTGAGGTGAGGGAATTTTCTCAATTTTTTGCTAAAAGTATTAGAGTCAATTGAGAATAATTTCCAATAATTAATTACTCGATAAAATTTTAAGGCTCATTGGATAACACAAATTTAAGCTTGTACCATCTTTTGATGGGTGTTGTAAAGGTGCTATAACCTTCCTCGCACGTAACCGAACTCTCGAACCCTGTTCTGGTTAGTAGACCTGAACCTATTCTTTTAGGGACCCTTAAACTTAGGTGTTCCCTTAAAGGATAGATTCTTTAGGTGGCCAATCGCACCTGGATAAAAAAAGATTGGTGGTGACTCCCTAAAAGTAAATGTCTAGCGATAGATCCCTGGATCTAGACGTTATGACATCATATCTGGCCAAAGGTGTTTGTATACCAGAATGACTCTTGTGTTCATCCTTTAAAGAGTTGTGATAAAGGAAGGACTTTTGCAAGCTACATTCCAAGAGTCTGGATAAAAAGAAACCATATTGTCTTAGAATCTAAGCATTAGTCGAATGCATTGATGAAGTGATTGGGCAAATCTGTAAGTGCACAGATCATACAAGTAATAATAATGACCTTTTGGTCAAGATATCATTTCCTTGAAAAATAGGTAAAGATATTCCTAGACTATGTATCTATTTTCCCCATACCCTTCTAAAGTTGGCTCAATCAAAGAATAAGCATGAAAATTAAGCAACCTAAGAAAAATAAAAAGAAACAAAGCATGTAACACAAGTATAGTTTGGTGTAAAATTGCAACATATAAACTAAGTAAAATAAAATGCAAAAACAATAGGTAAAATAAAATGTAATGAACTAAACATGAATTAAAATCTAATTCTAATCTTAAAGAACATTGAAAAAGAGTGCAAGAAACTTAAAATTGCAACAAGATTTAATCAAGAAAACTAAAATTAAAACTATTTAGCTAGAAAGAAAATGTAAATGCAGACAAGTAAAGGGAAAATTTTAAATAAAAAAAATCCTAGCCTAAAGTTATTTATTCCTTCATGGCTGATGCATTCTTTTTTGGCTCCTTTCAGTTCTTCCTTCTCTCCAAGCCTTCTTCTCTTAAATTTTTACATTCCCAAAGGTCAAAATTATGGCCAATGAGGGTCCTCCAAAATGCCAAGTCAGTAGCTCTTAACAACCTCCTTTGAATGTCAAATTACGATGCCAAATGCAAGTGCTACATGTAGTCACAGCAAACTTGCACCTTCACTAGTCTTTTTCATTTTTTTCACCACTTGCATGCTTCATATTCTTCAATTTTGCTGTAAACTTCAAACCATTTAGTGAGCATATGTTCATTAAAATCACTAGAATAATTTTAAAAAAATCATAGAAAAAAAGATCAAAAAAACTCCCTTAATAAGCATTAAAGCTCAATCACACTAAGTGTGGCCTTCACTAGTCTCTTCCACCATAAATCCTTCGAAATATATCCAAATTGTCTAAAATTCCTTATTTTCTTTATTTTTACCTACACATGGGATAATTGTGCATTTATGAGTATTTTTGCCAAAAATCTAAAGGAACAAGCCAAAATATAAGATAAATTACACTAAAAATAGCATGAAAATACTAAAATTCTAATGAATCATGAAGCAAGATTAAGATATGCAAAACAAAATGATCAACCAAGATGAATCTCAAAGAAGCATGTTCGGCCAAGACACTTCAAAACCAAGAGGCCTATTTAGCCATGCCTCTTTTAAAGATGAAAATAACACTATCTCTTAGAATTTGAATAGGAAAACAACTTTTGTAATCCCTATCCCCCTATGGCTAAACCATTCACTATAAATAGGGTAGCTCTCTTGTCATTCAATCAACCCACACACCATTCTTCTCTTTTCTTCTCCTATTTTCTCTTTGTTTTCTTATAGTTTCTTGTAATTGGCTTAGGTGATAGATTTACCAATACAAGTTTTCTCAACTCTTTGCTTTAATCAAAGTATTGTTGCATTCAAAATCTAGTTTTTTACAAAGCTTTCTTTCTTTGCAAAATTTTGTCTTAGTTTTTCTTTATTGATTTCAAGTTTTGACCATTGTTGCTTCTGCATTCTAAATTTTGGTTTACATGCACTTTGCCCTAATCTTTCTTTTATGCTTTCATTCTTTTTGGTTTTATTGTTTACAACTTTCAACAATCTTAATCTCTATTATTTTCAAGTGTTCAACCTTTTAGATTTAGTTTTGGCCATAATCTTATTACCTACTAGGTGATTGTTGGTTAAGTAAGATTTAGGCCTATAATCTTTCTTTATTGCTTTCATTCTCTATTTTGCAAATCACTCTAAGTTTTTATTCATTTAGATATAAGAGCTTAGATTGTCACCTTTGGTATTTAAATCCACCCAACAATCAATTCTATAATCCTTATGGAATGATACTCTGATACTTTTCACTTTATTACTTGATTAAATATGTCTAATGGTAGACATTGCAAAAATAAGCAATCACATGTGCCTCTTCCTCTCCCTTACATGAATGATAAGGGTTTCGATAAAAGTATGACTGTGATGTTGTAGTTTGAGGTAAACAAAATGAAAAAGTCAAGTTAAACATTGCAAACATAATTGGTGTGAAGGGCATGATATGAAGTAAAAGATGTTATACTTCTAAATGTTAAAAGAAGTTAGAAAAGAAAAAGCAAAAGAGGAAAGAATAATCTTGTACCAGTTCCTATGGTAATGTATCAAAAGCCTATCTCAAAGAATGAGGCTTGTGAACTTCTCAAGCTAATTAAGCATAGTGAATATAATGTAGTTGAGCAACTTAATAAAATGCTAGCCAGAACATCAATGTTATCACTATTATCGAGTTCAAAGCCCAATCGTAATGCCTTACTCAAGGTTTTAAATCAAACTTATGTATCTTATAATTTATTTATTGAAGATGTCGATCACTTGGTTGGAAATTTGGTGGTTGCAAATTATATAGACTTTAACGATGATGAGATTCCTCCAGAAGGTAGAAGAAGTACTAAGGCACTTCACATCACCACTAAGTGTAATAGTCACATTATGAAAAAAGTTTTCATTGATAATGGCTCTTCAATCATGTTATGCCTATGTCAATATTAGTTAGATTGCCAGTTGACATCTCTTACATAAAAACCAACCAAATGGTAGTACAACTTTCAATAAAGCTTGAAAAATAGTGGTAAGAGAAATTGAGATCCCATTGCAAATTATTTCTTGTACCTTTGATATCAAATTCCAAGTGATGGCTATCTCCTCATCATATAGTGGTCTGTTGAGAAGACCATAGATTCACATGGTAGGTGTTGTGCCATCCTTACTATACCAAAAGGTCGAGTTTATTGTAAATAATTATTTTATGTGTGTATATGGTGAAGATGATTTACTTGTCACTAAGCTAATTACTAGCCCATATGTAGAGACTACAGATAAGGTTAGTGAATGCTCATATATAGCCTATGAGCTAGTTAATGTTGCTTATGTGGGTGAAGGATCTAAATTGTATTCTCCTTAATTGTTTGCAACTACTAGAATGGTTGTTATACAAATTATTAAAAAAGGCTAGTGTTTTGGGGTAAGCTTAGAAAAGATCTTTAAAGGATTAAGAAACCATCAACGATAACTAATAACAAAGAAAATTTTGGATTAGGATACAAGCTAACAAGGTTGAATAAGAAAAAGGTGATGGAAGCTAAGAGAGAGCAAATAATGGTTAGCCTTGACGGATGTGAACAAAAGTAAAAAAAGTTGGATATCCCTTACTTTTATGATACTTTCTTATTAGGAAGATTTATCCATCCTAACATGCCAGAAGTTGATGTTGATAAGTTTATAATGAGTATGAAAAACATTTTCACTGACCTTTCTATTTAGATGATAGATAAAGACGTAACTAGGGATCAGAATGAAGATCAATTAGTGTATCCATGTTCTCTAGTATGGGAATTAAAGAACTAGAAAATGATAGTGCTACCAGTTATCCTTGAATCTTCTAAAAAGTAATGTAGCGAATTAAACCCTTAATTATCTACACCATATGGCATTAGGGAAATCTTTTATTTATGGGCTATTTATTATTTATCATGTTAATAAAAGATTAGAAAGGATGCATTTTCATTCAATTTCTTCTTTCAATTTCATTTCAACTTCTTCCATACTAATACACTTTGTCAATATACCACTAATTTTACTCATTTTCAAGTTTCCAAGTAATGAAGATAATGATGGTAATAATCCAAGATTTGATTTTGAAAATCCAGTTCAAATTGATGAACTTGATAATAAAGATGACTCGGTTGACTATACCTTACCTCCTAATTTATTGAGATTAATAGAACAAGAAAGATTAGAGGGATTGCTAATATTTGGGAGATTTTAAAAACATAAAAGAAATTAAAATTGGCATTTCACTTCTTTCAACTGATAGGCAAAAATTAGAGGGATTACCTTGTGAAAATATAGATGCATTTGTATGGCTAAATCAAGATATGCCAAGGCTTAATACTGAAATTGTAAAGCACATATTACCTTTGAAGCTAGAATGTAAACCAGTACAACAAAAGTTGAGTTGTATGAAGCCAAAAATGTTGTTGAAAATTAAGGACATGGTGAAAAAGCAATTTGATGTAGGTTTTTTAAAAATGACCAAATATCCTGAATGGGTGGCTAATATTATTTCAATTTTTGAAAAGGATAGAAAAGTTTGAATGTGTGTTGGCTATCAAGATCTGAATAAGGTAAGCCCAAAAGATAACTTTCCATTACCTTATATTGATACTCTTATTAATAATACTACAAGACATTCCATGTTCTTGTTCATAGATAATTTTTTTGGATACAATTAAATGAAGAAGGCCAAGGTTGGCATGAGAAAAAAAAAATCACATTTATAACAATTTGGGGCATATTCTACTACAAGGTTATGCCATTTGGGTTGAAAATGCGGGAGGAACATATCAAAAAGCAATGGTAACTCTTTTCATAATATGATATATAAAGAAATAGAAGTATGTGTGGATGATATGATTGTGAAATCTCATGAAGTAAAGGACTATGTTGTCAATCTCAAAAAACCTATTCAAAAAACTGTGAAAGTTTCAACTTAAGTTGAATCTAGCTAAGTACACTTTTGGTGACAAATCAAAAAAGTTGCTAGGCATTTTGGTTAGGGAAAGAGAAATTGAAGTTGATCCTGACAAAATACTTACCATCTAGAATTTGTCTCCTTCTCACACATAGAAAGAAGTACGAGGATTTTTTGTGAGATTGAATTACATTTCCCATTTTATCTCTCAATTCACTCACAAATGTGATCATATTTTCTAGCTTTTTTGTGTGAATAATCATAATGAGTAGAATGATGAATGCCAAAAAGCTTTTAACAAAGTAAAAGAATACTTGTCAAATCTATTCATGCCAATTCCACTTGTTACAAGAAGGCCATTCATTTTATATTTTACAATATACGATAATTCAATGGAATGCATGTTGGGGCAATAAAATGAAACCAACAAAAAAGGACAAGCTATCTATTGTTTGAGTAAGAAGTTTAATGACTATGAGTCCAAGTATTTATGACTAGAAAAGATGTGTTGTGCACTAGCTTGAACAACTTGTAGAATTAGGCAATACATTTTATACCATACTACTTGACTCATAGCAAAACTAGATCCTCTCAAGTACATCTACAAGAAGCTGTCATTATCCAAAAGGATTACAAGATGGCAAGTGATGTTTTTTTAGTATGATATAATATATGCAACTCAAGAAACAATTAATAATGCAATAGCTGAGTTCTTAGCAAAAAGTGCTACTATTGATTATCTACCAATAAAGCTTGATTTTCCTAATGATGATCTATTTAATATTTTTCAAGTTGATGAGAAAAAGCCTATTGAAAAGTCATGAAAAATGTACTTTCATGAACTTCAAATGCTTTAAAGTATCAAATTGGGGTAGTTATAATATCTCTATAAGGGCATTATTACCCAATCACTACAAGATTGAATTTCAATTACACAAATAATATTGCTAAGGATAAAGCTTCTGTTATGGGTTTGCAAGCAATAATTGAGAGAAAAATTAAGGTTTTAGAAGTTTTTAGATATCTGCCTTAGTTATCTATCAGTTGTGAGGGGAATAGGAAACAAGGGATTCAAAGTTGGTATAGCATCGTAAGTACATTTCTAATTTGATCAAGCAGTTTAGAGAAATTCAATTTTAACGTTTACCTAAAGAAGAAAATTAGATTGCCGATGCTTTAGCTACTTTGGCTGCTATGATTAAGTTAAATGTCATTACTAAAATTCAACCCATCAAACTAGATGTGAAAGATTCACCAGCATATTAAAAAATTGATGGGAGATCATGGTATCGTGATATCTTGCAATATATTAAGAATAAAAGTTACCCTAAGCATGCATTTGGGAATGATAAATGGATTATTAGAAGGATGGTTATGGGATTCTTCCTTGATGGAAAAATTCTTTACAAAAGAAGCTTAGACCAACTACTTTTGAGATGTATGAATGTTGTTAAAGTGAAGAAAATCTTTGAAGAGGTCATAATGGGATTTGTGGAGCTCATGCTAACGGTCATATGATAGGTAGATAGATTATGAGGGCAAGCTATCATGGTTGACCATAGAAAATTATTACATTGACTATGTAAGAAAATGTCATAAATGTCAAATCTACGCTAATAAAATTCACGCACTGCCAAATCCTTTGCATATTTTGGCACCTCTATAACCATTTTCTATATAGGGCATGGATGTCATTGGACTTATTACTTTGAAAACTTCAAATAGGTATAGGTTCATTTTTGTAGTGATTGACTATTTCACAAAATAGGTGGAGGTTGCATCATACGCTAGTGTGATACAATTAGTAGTCTGCAAGTTTATAAAAAAAATCATTTGTAGATATAGACTCTCATAAAAGATCATTTTTTATAATGCTAAGAATCTAAATAGTAAGATGATGTAAGAAATTTGAGCTTAGTTTAAAATTAAGTATCACAATTCGACACCATATCACCCAAAGATGAATGGGGGCAGTGAAGGCTACAAATAAAAATATGAAATGGATTTTGGAAAAAATGACTGTTACTTATAAAGCCTGGCATAACAATTTACCTTTTTCTTTGTATGCTTATAAAACCTCAGTTCATACTTCTAGTAAGGCTACCCCATTCTCATTGGTTTATGGGATAGAAGCTGTTTTACCTAGTAAAGTTAAGATTCTTTCTTTAAGAATTCTAAGGGAAATTAGATTAAAATAAGCAAAATGGGTTTGAGATCGCTATAAACAACTAAACTTCATTAAGGAGAAGAGGCTTATAGCACTTTGCCATGATCAACTGTATCAAATGAAAGCTTATAATAAAAAGGCTTGTCTTTGTTGTTTCTGTCATAACGTCTAGATCCGGGGATCTATCGCTAGATATTGACTTTTAGGGAGTCACCACCAATCTTTTTTATCTAGGTGCGATTGGCCACCTAAAGAATCTATCCTTTCAGAGAACACCTAAGTTCAAGGGTCCCTAAAAGAATAGGTTCAGGTCTTCTAACTAGAACAGGGTTCGAGAGTTCGGTTACGTGTGAAGAAGGTTATATCACCCTCACAACGCCCATCAAAAGATGGTACCAACTTAAATTTGTGTTATCCAATGAGCCTTAAAATTTTACCGAGTAATTAATTATTAGAAATTATTTTCAATTGACTCTAATACTTTTAGCAAAAAATTGAGAAAATTCTCTCACCTCAAGAGTATGCAAGAAAAACTATTGTTTCACTTACAGAGGCTCCGTCGTCGGATTATTTAACATAAAAAAAATAAAAAGGAATAAAATAATGATTATTTTTTTTGTGCAGGGAAAATTGATACTTTCAACTTTTCCTCAAAAATTTATTTTTAAGAAAATTGATACTTTCAACTTTTTTCAAAAATATTCTTTGGAAACTTTGATTTTTAAGGAAAATTGATACTTTCAACTTTTTCTCAAAAACCCTTTTTTTGAAAATTTTTTTTTAAGGAAAATTAATACTTTCAACTTTTCCCCAAAAATATTCTTTGAAAACTTTGATTTTCAAGCAAAATTGATACTTTCAACTTTTCCTCAAAAACCTTTTTTTTTGAAAATTTATCTTTAAGGAAAATTGATACTTTCAACTTTTCCCCAAAAATATTTTTTTTTATTTTTATTTAAAGAAAATAAAATAATAATACAAAATAAAAGTGAAAATAAATAAAAATAAAAAATAAAATAAAATAAAAGTAAAAAAAATTAAAAATAAAATAAAGATAAAAAGAATATTAAATAAACCTAATCTAATAAATAAAACAAATAAAAACAAATAAACAAATAAATAAATAAATTCAAAAAAAAAAACCTGGAGCAGCTCGGAGTAGGCTCGGCTCAGCTCGACTCAAGGAAGAAAAACGGCTCGGAGAAGCGGCTTGAGACCTCAACTTGGAGAAGCGGCTTGAGACCTCGGCTCGGCTCGGCTATCGACTCTGAGGGGGGGACACGAGCAGGTTAGGAAGCGGGTCGAGCTCGGGTCGGGTCGGATCTCGGTAAAACGCGCGGATCCTCTAGGTCACTTAAGGCAAAAACAACATCGTTTTGGGAGGGTATATAAGGCTCTTCCCTCTGTTTTTTGGCAGAAACCTTCTCCCTTCTCTCTCTCTTTTTCTTTTTTCCTCTCGCTTCTCTCTAAAAGGTCGAAGAATTCCGGTTGAATGTTCATTGGATTCTGGATTTTTTCGTAGGAATCTGGGTTTTTCGTCGGAAGTTCACCGAAAAGTTGGTCGATTTCTGGGATCCTTCGTCGAAAACTGGGTAGTTCGCCAGAAACTTCAAAGTTGGTCGGAATCGTCACCGAAAAATGCAACTTTCATCGAAAAATTCAACCAGAATCTGAAATTTTTCCAGAAATTCCCAGAAAAAAATCTCCAAAAAATTTTTGCTAATTCCCAGAACACTTCTAAACCTTTTCTTAGCCTTCAAAAATTTTTTACACCCCATTTTTTCTCTCAAATCAGTAGCTTTTGCTCACTATTTTTCTGTCCCCCCCGCTTCTGTTCCAGAGAGTCCCTTTTATAGGGATTGATCAGAAGAGTTTCTTATCAATCTCTATTCCTTTTTGGACGAGGATTCAATCTTCGAATCCTAATTGAATCCTCTTTTTTGGTAGGATTCTACAACAGGATTCAATCACAGCCTTCCAAAATAAAAATCAGATAAAAAAATTTAATAGATAATTAAAAAAATAATAACAAGATAAATCAACAATAATATTATAAGATAAATAAAAAAATAATAATAACAGATAAATAAATATATAATTAGATAAATAAAAATACATATAAAATAAAAGGAAAAAGAAAAAAAATAAAATAAATATATATATATTAATAAATAGTAATAATAAACAAATAATAACTACACAGGATATAAAGGAAAATATATACATAAAATATAAAACAAAATTGGGCGTACCCATTTAGACCAAGCCCAATTGATCCGGGCCTGGACCAAATTGGGTGTCTACAGCTGCCCCTCTTTGCACATTTTCTGTGAAACAGAAATTGCACAAAGACATAGACACCCAATCAAGACTCAACTCAAAATTTTCATTTTTTTAATTTTTTTTTGTTTTTTTTTTTTGTTTTTTTGGTTTTTTTTTACCAAAGCTCCTCTAAGCAGAGGCTCAACGACTTTGAGAAACATAAATGGCTCCTCTAATCAGAGGCTCAATGACTTTGGAAAATAAATTGCTCCTCTAAACAAAGGCACCACAACTTTGAAAAGTAAATTGCTCCTCTAAACAGAGGCACCATGACTTTAGAAAGTAAATTGCTCCTCTAAACAGAGGCACCACAACTTTGGAAAAGTAAATTACTCATTTAAACAGAGGCACCACGACTTTGAAAAGTAAATTACTCCTCTAAACAGAGGCACCACGACTTTTGAAAGTAAATTGCTCCTTGACAATCATGTCCAAAAGACATCCTATTTCAAGGATTAAAACTTACCTGACAAGCCTTTTTTTTTTTCAATTTTGAAAATGTCTTCACATCTATCTTCTCTATGTGAGATCTTGGAACACCCCTGCTTCTTGAATTTATACACTATACTTTCCTGAAAGTAGTGTATGCTATGCAATGCATATAAATTTCAATGAATGCTATGCAAATGTTGGCCAATTAATTCCTATTCAATGTATGGTACTCAAGTTTCTCAAGCTTTTTTTTTCTTAGGCGTCAAGCCTTTTGATTCTTCAAAGATTCAATTACACTGCTCTCCTAAGATCGAACCAATGTAGCTCTCAATTGTCTTTTTCACTCACATTCTTCCTGTAAGAAATCTCTTCCCAAATTCAATGTCCTAATCATTTAATTCATCAAATTATGTGCATGTACTATTCAAGCGACAATGCCACCATGATGCATCTAATGCGAATGTCAATAATGTCATGAAATCCTAAATAATTGTGGAATATAATCCTCAAGACCCTACCATCTCACATTTTCCCTTGTTCGATTTCTCAATACTTTGGAATAAGTTTCATCAATCGATCATCACTTGACCATCATTCAATGGACTTCTCAGCATTAACAAATATCAAAACAAGTTTCATCCACCATTACTGGGTCATTACTCATAGGTGTTTAACCATTCCAAAACAAACTTTGTCCACTGATTGTTTTCATCATTCAATCACAACTTGCAAGTCATATCGACCAATTCATCCTTGTACTCATCACTTGGTTATACCATTTTTCAAGATTTGCCCCATCATATTCTCCATTTGGTCACATCATATATCCTTCCAAATCATCTCTTTTAGGTTTCTACCATTTCTTCATTTTGTTACCACCATCATCTTAGATTTCTTTTCAAATGAATGCAAGACTCTTTTAAGCACATATTCATTCATTCATTATCATTTCAAATCTTGACAAATATAATGCAATCAAGCATTTTCTCAATTCATTCTAGGGGTGTAACAATAAGATAACACAAGGTGAATTATGGTAAAGATAATCAATGAAGAACTATTTTGTACAAAACAAATGGGAAAGGAAATAAATTGGATACATGTCATTGGGATGAATGGTATATCCAAATAATGAATATTCAGACAATTCTCAACATTAATCTAGGATTCTTTCTTAAAAACTCATTCCATTTACTGTTGAAATCATCTTGACTTGGCAAACTTTACCCCAATCTTTGAGAGATCTTCAGATGTCTTTGATCTTTCATTCATGCGAGCCATTTGACCTGGATCTTTTTTTTCTACCAAAATCACCCTTTCAGGTTTTCAATTTGAATCTCTTTTTTCATTTTCTCATTTTTTCTTCTTTCTTTTTTTTTTCTTTTTTTCTTTTTTTTTCATCATTTTTTTTCTTTTTTCTCATTTTTCATCCATTGTTGATATCTTTCATACATCAAACTTTAGAGCAATGTAGCATGATTCCATTGCTTCATCATGAGCATACCTTTGCTCAACATGTGATCATTCAAGTTGAGTATTCACACTTGATCCAAATGGACTTTTCAAGGTTGTAATGTAGGCCAAGGTGAAGGGTCATAAAAAAATGGATATAATAGGCTCAAAACATGTATTAAAAAGGTTCAAAACCAAAGGATCATTTGATACAACTTGGCATTTTTCCCCACATCGTTTCACTACTTTTTCTTTCCTCACACAAAGGATTCTCATTACTTTGCCCCAAGTCATGTGTGGCATTTTTTTTTTTTTTTTTTGAAACCTTTTGTGATTTTTTCAAAAATTTCCCCCTAGTGTAGAAGGTGATCCTTGGTTGGGGTTCCTCCGAAAAATAAATCATAATAGGCTCAAAGGGGTAACAATAAATGATTTTTCGAATGGTAAAAGAAAGATGACCATTTTTCATCTCAATTGTGAATACTTTTCTTGAACATCATCTATTGAACAAAGCTCATGATCCTTTATAAAAGATTGTATCTTCAAGACATATCTCTTTCACCTCTGGTAATGGCTTACCCTTTTTTTTTTTGCTCAAATCATCTCCTCATAATAATGTGGATGAGTTCTTAAAATTAAATCTCAAAATTATTGTTATCATTGTCTAAATATTCATCATCTGAAATTTGAGAATGAGAGTATAAAGTTATGAAAAGTAACAGAACAGGGAGTAATGGTCAAGTAAAAGAAAAAAATGTAATGAAATGCATTAACTTGCCTTTATTAAGATGTTAACAAGTGAAGTCATATTGCAAAAAAGAAATCTAACATTACTAAAAAAAAAATCTTAAAATGACAAAAAAAAACCTTCAACCAACCTTATCTCCATTCTTAAAAATTATCCCCTTATGCGATCAGGTGAAGAATCTCTATTAACATCTTGTCCCTCAATTCATTGTGACTCTCCGGACCCTTTCTGTTCTTGACTTTCACTCAGAACGCTAACATTAGGTGTTGTTGCTTTCCCTTGATCAAAACTTACCATTCCATCATTGATCAATGGTTGCACCTTATGCTTTAAAGCAGTATAATTTTTAGTAGAATGGCCAGTAATTTCATAATGGTAGTCGCAGTAGGCTGTAGGATCATACCACTTTGGATATGATGGTTTAAGCGGCTCCACATGGCTGGGGGCAATCAAATGGCTATTATAGAATTCTTGATATAACTCTATATAAGTCATAAGGATTGGATCAAATACAGGTTTTTCTCGAGTAGTCCGTTATTCTCGTGAACCACTTGCTGGGTTAATAAGGCAAATTTGAGTTCTTACAGGAGCTTGAATGTTAAGGCTATATGTAAGATTTGGAGGGCTAAAAATTGATCGGTATGTGGATGAATAAGGTGGTTGTGGAGCTAGCTAGTATAGGTAGGATGAGGTATTATTCACAGCAGGATAGTATGGAGAGTAACCTTGGGATGGATAGGATTGATAACCCCTGAATTGTTGTTTATCAAAGCTCACAGCTTAAGCTTCAGCTTCTTTCTTTTCTGATTCCTTCTTGGTTTCTCCTCCTTTCAACTTGCCATTTTTTATGGCACTTTCAATAATTTCTCCAGAGATTACCATGTCAGTGAAATTCTTTGTTGCATTCCCTATCATCTTTTCATAATAGGGAGACTTCAAAATGCTGACAAATAACACTGTAGTTTTTTTCTCAATTAAAGAAGGTTGTACTTGAGAAGTAACATCCCTTCACCTCTGGGCATACTCTTTAAAAGACTCGTTTGCCTTTTTCTCCAGATTTTGTAAAGACAAACGATCAGGGGCCAAATCAATAATATGTCGATACCGATCGATAAAGTCATGTGTCATATCGCTCCAAGAACGAATGCGGGTTCTGTCCAGCTGAACATACCACCTGGCCGCTGAGGCTGTAAGGTTATCCTGAAAGACATGCATCAAGAGTTTTTCATCATGAGTATGAGCTGCCATCTTCTGGTAATACATTGTGATGTGAGTTTTGGGGTACTTTGTACCATCATATTTTTCAAATTTTGGTACTTTAAACTTATGAGGAATAACCACATCAGAGACTAGGCAGAGCCCAGCAGCATCAACTGACCCATAAAAGCTAAATCCTTCCACAGCCCGTAACCTTTGCTCTAGCATACTAATCTTAGAGCTTTCCTGAACTTTCACTCTTATCTTTTCTTTCTCTTTCTTTTTTAAATCATCTAGATCAGGAATTGGTTTTGTTGTCTTTTCAGTGAAGATAAAATTTACATAGCTATTATACTGTCCTGGGTTGGAGCTGATGGCATTCCAGGATATGTTGGATATGTGAAGTGTTGTGACGGAACCTCTTGAGCAGACCAGGCTTGAGGTGGGCCAAAGCCTGGAAGATATAAAAGGTTAACCACTTCTTGTAGCGGGGGAACTTGTTGGCTTGTATCTTCTTCAACCTTTTTTCCCTTATTCAGCTTATTACGAGCCTCCAGAATCTTGCTCAGCTCACTTTCAATCTTTTCCTGTGCTTTTTCTATCTTTTCAAATCTATGAGAATTGTTTTGCTCTATTGGTCTTGCTCTGGATCTTATGTTGTATCGATGGGCATGGTTCTCGCTAGATGGAGCTATCCTTGAACCTTGAGTACCATACTTATGATTAGAAATGTTATGCTATGCTTTATGCATGATACTTTGATGCACGAATGAAATGTACATTTTCTTGAATGAAATCTAGTATGAAATGAATGCAAATGATTGTGTTAAAACATGATCATGAAATAATGCAGATGCATACAATCAGACAAATAACATAGTTAGTTTCATGGATGAAATGAAAGTGATGCTGATGCATAATGTTACATATGATAATGAAAATGATACACAAAGTTAAACAATTAAAATGATTAGATAAACACCATTTTTGTGTCTTAATTTTAGGGTATATCTATCATTAGGTAGAAAGGCTCTATCCTAGGTTTAGACACTCTTAAGGTTCACTATATGTGGTTTTAAGGTCAAAGTCTAAAAGTCCTCAAATTGTTCCTTACATCCTTGTCCATCACAGACTAGTAAGGTACCCTAATCCTCACCCATTACAGGCTACAAGTGGAAAATGTTCAATTAAGTGGGAGTATTTCGCTAGTCACTGCGGAGGCATTAGACCTCACGAAAGCAATAGGTACTTTACTCCCTCCTAAAAGGACGAAGCTCGGGTGTAAAGCTCATGTTATGCACATGTATATGAATGACATAATTAACAAGGTAAATAAACATGAATGAATAATAACACATATATGCAATAAGGTTCAATTTTATTAGGCTTTTGGATAACACAAATTATTTGCTGGCCTGACTCTCAAATTCTCCAGTGGAGTCGTCAAGCTGTCATAATATCTAGATCCGGGGATCTATCGTTAGACATTGACTTTTAGGGAGTCGCCATCAATTTTTTTTATCTAGGTGCGATTGGTCACCTAAAGAATCTGTCCTTTTAGAGAACACCTAAGTTCAAGGGTCCCTAAAAGAATAGGTTCAGGTCTTCTAACCAAAACAGGGTTCGGGAGTTCGGTTACATGTGAGGAAGGTTATAGCATCTTCACAACACCCATCAAAAGATGGTACCAGCTTAAATTTGTGTTATCCAATGAGCCTTAAAATTTTACCGAGTAATTAATTATTGGAAATTATTCTCAATTGACTCTAATACTTTTAGCAAAAAATTGAGAAAATTTCCTCACCTCTAGATTATGCAAGAAAAACTATTGTTTCACTTGCAGAGGCTTCGTCGTCGGATTATTTAACATAAAAAAAATAAAAAGGAATAAAAGAATGATTGTTTTTTTTTTGTGCAGGGAAAATTGATACTTTCAACTTTTCCTCAAAAGTTGATTTTTTGAAAATTTATTTTTAAGGAAAATTGATACTTTCAACTTTTCCTCAAAAACCCTTTTTTTGAAAATTTATTTTTAAGAAAAATTGATACTTTTAACTTTTACCAAAAAATATTCTTTGGAAACTTTGATTTTCAAGAAAAATTAATACTTTCAACTTTTCCTCAAAAACTTTTTTTTTTGAAAATTTATTTTTAAGAAAAATTGATACTTTCAACTTTTCCCCAAAAATATATATTTTTTATTTTTATTTAAAGAAAATAGAATAATAAAACAAAATAAAAGTGAAAATAAATAAAAATAAAATAAAATAAAATAAAAAAAAGTAAAACAAAAATAAAAATAAAATAAAGATAAAAAGAATATTAAATAAACTTAATCTAATAAATAAAATAAATAAATAAATAAAACAAATAAACAAATAAATAAATAAATTCAAAAAAAAAAAAACCTGGAACGACTCGGAGTACGGCTTGGCTCAAGGAAGAGAAAACGGCTCGGAGAAGTAGCTTGGGACCTCGGCTCGAAAAGGAGAGACAGGCGCGGGTCAGGAAGTGGGTCGATGCTCGGGTCGGATCTTGATAAAACGAACGCATCCTCTAGGTCAGTTAAGGCAAAAACGACATCGTTTTCGAAGGGTATATAAGGCTCTTTTCTCTGTTTTTCGACAAAAACCTTCTTCCCTCTCTCTCTCTTCTCTCTAAAAGGTCGAAGAACTCCGGTTGAATGCTCACCGGATTCTAGATTTTTTCGTCAGAATCTGAGTTTTTCGCCTGAAGTTCACCGAAAAGTTAGTTGATTTCTGGGATCTTTCGTCAAAAACTGGGCAGCTCACCGAAAACTTCAAAGTTGGCCAAAATCGTCGTCGAAAAATGTAACTTTCATCGAAAAATTCAACCGGAATCTGAAATTTTTCCAGAAATTCCCAGAAAAAAATCTCCAAAAATCGCTAAAAAATTTCTGTTAATTCCCAGAACACTTCTAAACCTTTTCTTAGCCTTCAAAAATTTTCTACACTCTCATTTTCTCTTAAATCAGTAGCTTTTACTCACTGTTTTTTTTGTCCCCCTGCTTCTGTTCCAGAGAGTCCCTTTTATAGGGATTGATCAGAAGAGTTTCTGATCAATCCCTATTCCTTTTTGGACGGGGATTCAATCTTTGAATCCAATGAGAATTCTGATTGAATCCTCATTTTCGGTAGGATTCTACAACAGGATTCAATCACAGCCTTTCAAAACAAAAATCAGATAAAAAAAATTTAATAGATAATTAGAAAAATAATAATAAGATAAATTAATTATAATATTATAAGATAAATAAAAAATAATAATAACAGATAAATAAATATATAATTAGATAAATAAAAATACATATAAAATAAAATAAAAAAGGAAAAATAAAATAAAATATATATATTAATAAATAGTAATAATAAACAAATAATAAATACACAGGATATAAAGAAAAATATATACATAAAATATAAAATAAAAATAACAAAAATATAAAACAAAATTGGGCTTACCCATTTGGACCAGGCCCAATTGATCCGGGCCTGGACCAAATTGGGTGTCTACAGTTTCTAAGAAAGAGAGTTAGTTTTGAAGAGGATTCTTCCAAGTTAGCATGATAATAGAAAAAAGTGGACATTGAATTGGGAAAGTCCATATATGGTGAAAAAAGCCTTTTTATAAGGGACATTGATCTTAGTAGAAATGGATTGTGATAATATGCCTCACTTGATAAGTTTCGATACTATGAAGAAGTATTTTACAAGTAAAAGAAAAAAAATTAAAAAAAAATGAAAAGGTGGATTCAAATTGAAAACTTGAAAAAGGCAATTTTAGTTAAAAAAAGGATGTCTAAGTTGAAAACTTGAAAGGACACTTTAGATATGGGAAAAATTGTCGCATCATTTGGGAATCTCAAAATACAAGGGCAATGGTGGTTTAATGGCTCCAAATGATTAAGAACATTAATTGGATAGGCTTTTGAAAGAGAATCCTAGATTTATTTGTTTATGGGTATTGATTTTTTTAAGGAACTATGTTCAAACATTTACCTTTGTAACTTGATTGCCTTGTTTCTATCCATTGCCAGATTTGTTATCATTTCTTTCAATAAGAAGCATTTTTTTTATTTAATTTCCACATACTTTTCTTTTCTTATCCTTTATTGATTAGAAGAAATGGATAATGGCATTACGTTGGTCATTAAATTAACATGATAATGAATAAATGAATGATAACTTGGAAGATCTCTGCATTACTTTGAAATGATGATAGAGACAAAGGTAGAGGAAAATTGAAATAAAGTAAGGCCTAATAAGACATTGACACTTAACACTATTTTGGCTTTTGGAAAAATAATAATATAAATGATGAGATTAGATGATTAGATTAACTAGAGATCATAGGGCAGTTATGATTGCCTAAAAGGTGAAAAAGAAAGAATTAGAAGTTAAAAGGCATAGAAAAGATCTAGAGAACCTTTTTACCACAATTAGAGTTACATTCATAAGCATTACATTTATGGCATTTATTTGATAAGGAGTTGTGATCTTGGATCTTGAGCGAAGATTAATGAAAATTTGAAATGTTTTTACTTGATGATAAGTTTTTCAAAAAAAGATATTAAAAATCATTGGTGGAGAATACATTTCAGAGATAAGGTTTTGATTCCTGATGGAGAAAATTTCTGAAAGAATGAATAAGGAATTGAATCTCGATTGAGGAAAAATTTTTGCAAAGATAAGACATTTTGATGAGATTTTGATCCTCGTAAGAGGAAAATCTTATGAGGATGAATTTCGATCTTCAATTAAGGAAAAGTTTAAAGAGATATGATTTTAACCTTCGAATGAAGGAAATGATTTCAAGAAAAGATGGTAAATCTTGGTTAAGGAGCCTTTTACATTTTTTAAAAGTTGTTAAGCCTCTAATGAAATGAGCTTTTTAAAATTTTCAAAGTTGTTAAGCCAAGCTTTTTAAATTTTTTAAAGTTATTAAGCCTTTGATGAAAGGAAATTCTTAAAATTTCCTAAGTTGTTGAACCTCTAATGAGATGAGCTTTTTAAATTTTTTAAAGTTGTTGAGCATCTGATGAGAGAAACCTTTTAAAATTTTCAAAGTTATTAACACTCTAATTAGAGCAACCTTTTAAATTTTTCAAAGTTGTTGAGCATCTACTAAGAGAGGCCTTCTAAATCTTTTAAAGCTATTAAGACTATGGTTAGAAGAACATTTTAAATTTTCAAACAAGTTGACCTTTCAAAAGAATTTGTAGATTAGGATTGAAAAATTAAGATTGCCTATGTCTTTGCACAATTAATATTTCATAGAAAGTGCACAGAGAGGGGCAATGTAGACACCTCATTTAGTCTAAAGTTAATTTGTGTTTTAAGATTAAATTTTTGTAGGTTAGATTATTTTATTTTCTATTTTATTTTTTGGGCAATTTGATTCTTATTCATTTAAAAAAAAAAAAAAAAGAGTTTGATTGAAACTACAAAAAGGAAAAGGTTGGGTTTGAATGAAATTGAAGTTGGAATTGTCTTAGGGATTAAGAAAACCTTGTGTTCCAATCAAATTTTCAGTAGAATTAAAAAATATTTTTTGGTTTATTTTGGAGAAAAATTTGAATAGGGGTTGAAGTAAAACTTTTAAAACCAAATTGTGGTAGGAGAAATTTGTTGGAGTTCTTGTTTTAGTGGACTTAGGATTAATTCCTTATTTAAACAAATGCAATCAACAATCAAGCACAAGAAATTAACCATTGGCAAAAAAAAAAAAGGAGTAAATATTAGGATCAATTGTAATTGAAAGGATTTAGATTTAGGAAACAAAAAAGGGGAAGAAGAAATCACAATATGGGTTTTTCTATGATTTGTTTTGAAATTTTTGGAATTTGTTGGGTTTATTTGAAGTATTTGATCAATTTTCCAACAAAGTTGAATTTTTTATTGAATTTTTTGACATGGTTTGAAGACTCTTATGCCAATTTCTAGGTTTTAAAGAGAGATCAAAGAGAATGAGGGGAGCGAGAGAAATGGGAAAGGTAAAAGTGAAAGCAAAAACAATTTTTAGGCTAAAATGCTTCCTTTAAATTTTGTATTTGATTTTTGTATTTTATTATTATTAATTTGACTATGTATATTATTATGCATTTTATTCATATGCATCTTTTTTTCATAAACTATTTAATAAATCTGATAACAGAGCCTCTTTTAGGAAATGGGCATGTTACTTAAATACTCTTACAGTGAGAAATATTTTTAAGTAGTCGACCAAAGTGTTGGAGAAAACTTATAAATATTTTTAATATTTAAATATTAAAATTAACAAAAATAATAAATAATAAGAATAAATTAAGACCATGTTAATTAAGGTTAAAAATATAATTTAAGATCAACTGATATAAGTCTGTAAGCATTGTAAGGGTGGTATAACTTTTCTTACATTTAAATGTTACGTTTTGCTTTTGGCCAATCATTTGTGTCATTGACATTTTTACCATTCCCTCCTATCTAAATTACTATTTATAGTACAAGTTAAACATTAATAAATCTATGAAATTATGCAAAACAAGTGCGTAAATCAATATCTATTTGAGTAACAAAATTAAGCAGCAGAAAAATAATTAACCTGAGCCTATTTAGTCACATACAACCATATCAACTGAATAAATCAGAGCAAAACAAACATGCTAAACATGACTTGTAGGTTCCCAATGAATACCATTAATTACACGCATGGCAGAAAGTCTACAAAAGAAGAAAACATAAAGGAGAAAATTCCAGTATAAAATCCATATCACAAAATAAAGTGCTTGCTCAAAATAGGTAGTTCATGGAATTAAGCTTTTTTTTCCCAAAAAGCGTGCGGTACAGTAATTACAACATATTAATTCTCAAAATTTTTACAACATATTAGTAATGAGTTTTTGTAAGATAGATTAAATTTTTTTTTTAAATCTCGTGTTTTTCATTTCTCCACTTCTTCTAAATTGTTTTCATTGGAAATAATGAAACATCTTTTTTTTTCTCTAATTTTGACTTATTTTTATTTTCTAAAAAATATTTTTTACTTTTAAATCAATCACAATTTCTAACATATTTTCTATTTTATGTGAAAATGAAATTGAAAAAACACTATATTTTCATAATCCAAACACATCCTTATTTTCTCTCAATTTTCAATTTCTCACCTTACCAATTGCTCGCCTTTTCTCTAAAACCACCCATATGATAGTTGTTAATTTTGTTTTAATTTTGTAATTTTAGGATATAGGTGACTTTTTTTTTTTTCTGGCTTAAGGTTAAGGCTTTCATAGTTGCCGCTTTGTCATAGATCACAAAAACCTCTTTGTTCTATCTCTCCGATTTTTTTTTAAAGTTTCTCACTTCTTTTGGTTAAAAAATAAGTGAAGAGCCAATTGTTGCACAATTGTTACACAAAATGTGGTGCAAAAGTGGAGTCCTCAATAAATAGAGCCGATTTCAAAGCTTACTTTTATCTATAGTTAGATACTAATTGAAAATTTTTTAACAATTTTTTATAATTGATGATACCATAGATAATTTTTCAGTTTTGCATATATTAAATATATACATTAATTAAAAAAATAAATAATTAACAAATTAATGTAAAAAATCAAATTAAATGCATGCATTTGAAACTAAAAAACTCATGGTTCTAAAACTGCTCATCACTAAAGTTTTCCATGAACTAACACCTGTCTAGAATTTTTGAGAATCTCCCCAGAGTCCAAGCTCTGTGGGAGGAGTTAAGTTCTAGTTGTCTACGTAAGTTTCATCCTCCAGGATCTCTTCTTTAACTGGTCCTTAGGGAATAGGTTGATCTCGAATAACCAATGGCACTCTTGGATTTTTAGTTAAGATGGAACAAGATTTGGAGAAAATCTGGTGTAGTCTTACCCTTACAGAAGAGGAATAGGAAAGTGTGGATATTGGATTGGGACAATAACCAAAAGCTAAAGAGGAAGACAATTGGTTATTAGGCAGACTTCTCACTGAATGGCTGTTCAATAGGGAGGCGATAATAGGTACTTTGAAGGTGATATGGAGGGTGGTTAAAGAGGTGCATATTAATGTGTTAGATGCAAACCTATTTCTTATCAAGTTTGGCACAAAGAAAGATAAAATGAGAGTGATGAACAGAGCATCATGGTCCTTTGATAATCACCTCTTACTGCTTAGGGAGAATGATGGCAACCTGAGGGCTTTGGACTACATCTTCAATAAGGTAATTTTCTGGATCAGGTTTCATGGGCTTCCATTGAAATGGATTAATATGGAGATAGCAAAGTGCATAAGAAAGAAGATTGGGAGACTGATAGAGATTGATTCAAGCAAAGACTATTCAAGATGGGGTAGCTTTCTACAGTAGATCAGGCTGGAGATTGACATAAACAAACCACTGGGGAGATTTATATCTTTAAGAGCGAAGGGCAGAACTACAAAGTTAAGAGGGAGTCTAAAATACGAGATTGCCAGCCTTTTACCATGATTGCGGTTTGATAGGACACACAAATTCAGGTTGTAACAAGGGGGATGAGGAATGTATAGAATCTGTAAACGATAAATAATACGTAGATTGGTTGCCGGAGTCACTTGTAAAAAAAGGGGGTTCGATACTACAGTGAAAACCCTTCAAAATTTAGGAAGCAAAGCATGCGTGAAACTTGGAGTAAAGGTAATAGTCAAACACAAGTCAGTACGGATTGAGAAGTAAGCAAGGTGATGGTGGCCGGAAGCACAGATAATGGCGGAGCAGTGCGAAGAGTTCAGGAGCGCGAAGAAAGGCAGCACATAATGAGTTCTCTGGCGAACATTTCAATAACAAAAGGGATAAGCGAAACTTTCGATAATTTGGATAAAGATAAGGGGGAAAGAAATCATACTGTTATAGACGAAATATCTTCTACGGGATTAAAGACGAGATTAAAAAAGATGGGAATGGCTAAAAAAGATACAAAAATAACTCTTAATATGGTGAGCAGTACAAGCCATATAGACTACGTGCGGATGGTGAGTACGGCCGACAAATCTGCTGCTGTGGAAAAAAAAAAGATGAGTGGTGTGTAAAAACAGGTAGGACTTCAGCACACAAGTGGAGTCCCAAAGACATCACCATCGAAGGAAAATTCTCTAGAACCTAAAGCTCAAGGGACAGAAGCTAGATGTAGGTGGACAAAACAAGTTCAAGCAGAAAAAAGGGAACTTAGTAATGTAACCACCAAACTGGGAAAGAGAAAGAATGCTAAAGGGGATGTTGCACCATGTTCAAAGATAGTAACCATCGAGTTTCAAGTGAGAAGTTGTAGGAATGATGTAACTACTCAAACGACGAGAGCTGAAAGCTAGCACCGTCGGGACCAATGAAGTGCTTAGCTTGGAACTGCAGTGGGCTTGGGAACCCACGAGCAGTGCGGGCGCTACAGCACCTGGTGATGAATAAAGAGCCCCATGTAGTTTTTCTTAGCGAAACGAAACTACATGTAATTAAGTTAGACAGGATAAAGAAAAAGTGTAGGATGGATTCATGGTTTAGAGTTAGTTCAGAAGGTGCAAGTGGTGGGCTAGTGATGTTATGGAAAGAAAAGATAAAGCTCTAGTTACTCAATTTTTCGAAGAACCATATTAATATGGTTGTTGATGAAAGAACAACGATGAGAGCATGGAGGCTAAAAGGGGTTTATGGGAAGTCAAAAATGCGCAAGAAAAGGAATAGTGGGATCTGCTATGAAATATGGCGACACAGGCCTCAAGACATTGGCTTTACATTGGTGACTTCAAGGAGATATTATGGACTTAAGAAAAGTTCAGGCATTGCTTTAAACGGAAGAGTTAGATGGAAGCTTTTCAGGGAGATTTGGTTGATGCTGGCTTTTAAGACCTTGGTTTCAACAAAGCATGGTACACCTAGGAAAGGGAAATAAGAGCAGTGAGAATATTAGGGAAAGACTTGACAGAGGAGTAGCAAACGAAAGCTAGTGGGAACTATTTTCGTTAGACTCGGTTTGTCTCTTTACAACGCTGATTTCAGATCACAGCTTGATTTTACTCAATACTGAAGGTAAACAAAATGTAAGAAGAAGGAAAATAAACCAAAAGAGAACAGCATGGAATGAAAATACAAGTGATCAGCTTGTAAATAAGCTAGGAAGCACGAATGAAACGTTATTACAATGGCATTTAGGAGCACACGAAGTAAGATTGAGGAACTGAAAAAATAGCTCGATCATGTTAAAAGGCTCCTGTCGAGCCAAGAATTTGGGAAAATGCATAATAATAAGAGGAGAGCTAAACTTAGTATTAGAACAAGAAGAAAATTTTGAGCCTAAAGGTCTCGTGTTGATTGGTTTCAAGAAGGGTATAGGAACACATCATTTTTCCATACTAAGGTAAACCAGAGTGAAAGGACTAATACTATTAGAGGTTTCGAGGGGGATAATGGGATTTGGTATAACAATGAAGATAAGATTCGAAGCATTGCTATTTGTTACTTTAGACAACTTTTCCAAACTCAAGGATCAATCACACTGAAGAAATTTTAGAGGCTATTGAAAGATGAGTATCATATAACATGAACGAACACCTATTTACAGAACTCAAAGTTAATGAGGTTTTGATAGCCTTCAAACAAATGCATCCTATTAAATCTCTAGGTTTTAATTGTATGCTTGTGTTGATCTATCAAAAATTCTGGCATATAGTAGGCAGTGATGTGATTAAATTTTGTTTATTTTTTCTGAATGGGGAAAAGGAACTAGATGAGGTTAATCATACTAATATTGTTTTCACACCTATGATTAAAGTCTCAAAAAGCATTACTTAATTTAGACCCATCACCTATGTAATGTCCTCTACAAGTTAATTGCTAAAGTCTTAGCAAACAAGCTTAAATTATTTCTTCATTTCTGCATCATTGAAATCCAAAGTGCATTTGTACCAGTAGGCTTATAACAAATAACATAATTGTTGCGAACTACTAAACTCTTTAAGCAATAGAATATTGGGGTGGATGGTTTGTTTGCTTTAAAATTGGATATGAGTAAAGTTTATGATAGAGTTGAGTGGCCTTTTTTTTAGTTCAATTATAGAACGATTAGGCTTTAGCCTAAAATGGATTTCACTTATCATGTGATGCAAAAAATCTATCTCTTACTTTATTAATACCAATGGTTGTACTATTAATAAATTTTATCCTAAAAGAGGTTTGAGACAATGAGATCTGTTGTCCCCATATTTGTTTTTGTTATACAGCAAAGGTCTATGAACGTAGCTAGATAAAGCTAAAAGAGACAAACAAATTAAAGGAGCACAAGATAGTTGGAATAGTCCTAGTCACTCACTTATTTTTCACAGATGACGGCCTATTTTTTTCCAAGGCAAACAAGAGGAAAGGCTAGAAGATGAGACATATGCTACAACGATATAAAAAAGGTTAAGGACAGAAAATAAATTTTGACAAATCAATTTTGTATTTCAGTAATAACACAAACAGCCAGCAAAGAGAGGAGTTGAAGGAAATGTCAGGGGTCCAAGCTATTGCAAATCCAAAAATAACTTGGGCTGCATACGATGGTGGGATGAGAGCGAGCTAAGGCTTTCAAGGACATCAAAGAGAGAATAAAAGTCATGTTGCATGGTTAAGTAATAAATGTCTGTCACAAGGAGAAAATGAGGTGTTATTAAAGTAGTTCTTCAAATAATTCCATCATATGTAGTGAACTAGTTTATGCTACTAATATGTAATGACACCAATAGTATTATTGGCAAATACTGGTGGAAACAAGGCAAAGAAGAAAGAAAGATGCACTAGTTTAAATGGCAGACAATGTGCTTACCAAAAGCAAAATGAGGGCTCAGATTTAAAGAAATAGAAAAATTTAACAAAGCTTTACTAGGCAAGTAATGATGAAAACTAATCTCAAAGAGTGATACGTTAGCCCATCAGATTCTTAAGGCAAAGTATTTTTCACATTATTCTTTTATGGAAGCTCGCATCAAACACAATCCATCACAAATTTGGTAAAGCATATGATGAGCTCAATCGATATTAGAGAAAAGGGTGCAATAGAGGTGGGAAATGGCCAAAACATAAATATTTAAAAGGATAGATGGATCCCAACTTTGAGTCCTTTATCGTCCAATCAAACAAATTAACCTTGGATAAGGATAGCAAAGTTAGTGACCTTATAGACCTTGTCACAAAACAATGATGCAAGGAGTTATTTATGACAACTTTACATAAAGAAAGGCATCGATTGTTTATGCTTTACTGATTAGTAAGCTGGACACCCTTGATGTAGTGGTATGGCATTATGATAATAAAAGAATTTACTCAATGAAAAGTGGATACATGCTATTGTTTGAAAAGAAGAAGATGTTGAGCTTATGGAGATATCAAATGATTGTAACAAGTTCATACGGTGAAGAATATAGAAGGCAAAGGTTCCTAATAAGGTGAAAATTATGACTTGGCAAGCTCTTCATAGAATTCTCCCAATAATGAAAAATTTGTATTGAAAAGAGGTGGATGTAGACAAAACTTGCTTCAAGTGCAAAGGTGGTAAAGAAATGATTTACCATGTAATCAAAGGTTGTGTGTATGTGAGCAACATGTGGAGATCAGTCATACCTAAGCTAGTGACAAATCAACCTAATGTAGATATGACTAACTAGTTAAGAAGTGCATTTGTCTCTTTTAGCAAAGAGAAACTATCCTTGTTCATGACTACTAAGTGGGCTATATGGGGAGAAAGAAACATGTACTCTATGAAAAGAAGGCAAGAAATCTACATAAGACAAAAAGTTTTGCTAAAAAGTACTTGCATGAGTTTCAATCAACCTAGATTAATTATAGCACTAAAATATTGGTTCCATAAATTTGGGAAAGCCTAGTGCTAGATGATTGCACTTGAATTTTAACTTTTTCATACTCATTTTTACTGCAATTTTACTTATATTTTGGCTTATTTGTTGGTATTTTTGGCAAAATTGCTCCTAAATACAAATAAATCTCATGTATATGTATAAATAATGGAATGGAAGAATTTTGGATATTTTAAATACAATTTGGATGAATTTTTAGTGCAATTTATGCAAATGGCCTAAACTAGTGTCAATAGGCAACATTGACAAAGAAAGAGTTTTTTTTTTTTTGCATAATTTTTAGTATTACTTTCATAGTTTTTTTTTTTTTTTAGTAAAAGCTATGATAAATATATTCATAAAATGTTTGAAATCTTTGCAAAAAAAAATACGAAAGTGCAAGGAATGTGGATGAATGGATGTGTATAGGTGAGCACAAAAATTGCAAGGTGTCAACTGGGATCAAAAACACCAAAAAAAAAAGATGGTTGATGTGGCATTTTAAAAGGCTTTTATTGGTCCTTATTTTGATTTCTTAAATCATCAATTCCAAATGAAAGAACAATTTGCAAGTCTATTAAAAAGAAACAGCCAAGCAACAATACGCAAGCCTTAAACGCAGTAGAGAGAAAAAAGCTCTAGAAATGCCTAGCCAACAGAAGATTTTTCTAGAAATTTTTAAAGTCTTAGTCTCCTCCCCTCTGCCAATAAATGGGGGGGAAGGGCTAGCCATTTAAGCAGAATTAGTTTAGGTTTAGATTTTTTCTTTTCTATTTTCTGCATTTACATTTCTAGTTCTTTACTTTTTCTTAGTTTCCAAACACTCTTTTTCTAGTATTTTTCATTGAATTTCATTGCTAATTTACCATTTGTAAGTTTTTTCCAATGATTTTTAAGAATTTTAGCTTAAAAACATTTGCAATTGTTTTTAAGCTCTTTAACTTGTTTTCTCAATGATATGCAAACAAGTTTTGAACCTATCTTTTCTGACATAGTTGTATTTTAAAAACTTATCAAATGCATTGTATTTGTTCTAAGGCTTTTTAAAGTATTCCTAATTTAAAAGCTACAACATTAAGAGCTCTTTAAATTAACACATTCAATTATATCAATTGGATAGTCATGAATGGATGTAGGTGACAGTGTAGGCCAGACGTGAAGAATTGACTTTGGCGTGGATCTTCTCTCATCTTTGGCACTTTGTTTGGTTTTTTTTCACTTTAGATCTTTAGTTCTATTAGTTACTTTGCTTATAGTCATTTTATGCAACTTATTTCATATTTTTAATTGCTATTTGGATAATTGTCTTTGATAATATTCTGTTTTTCTAGATTCTATACTTGTTTTAAAGTTCAATTCATTGAACTGAATTTTTGGTTGAATCATGCAATTTTCTTGTTGATTTAGATAATTAATTCATAGATCTATGTAGTTTTAGTTTAGATGAAGTTCTTTTTCGATAAAAGGTATTAGATTAGATTTTTCTTTTAAAAGTTCATACAGTTCCAATAAAATATATTGCTGTTATAGGTTTGATTTACTATTTTTTCTTCAAGTTTTTTTTTTTTTTTGTAAATTACATTTTCATTTAGTTCTTCAATTAGTTCTTCATTTAGGTCTTCATTTGGTCTAAGTGAAACTCAACTTGTTTTATTTAGGATCCAAACCATAAGCCACATTTTAATTTTCATATTTTTTGCTCTTTTCGATTTTATCTTAGTTTCTAGTCTTTGATAAATTTTGTTTAATGATTCACAACTTCATGTAGTTCTCTCACTATTTGAATAAATTCTATAACATTAGTAATTGTTTTTGTAGCAAGTAGCTTAAATATAGTGATGCCATTTTCAATACAACTCCATAGGTAGTTACGGTTTGGTTATTTGTCATCTAGTTATGTCATTCATTTACACTTTTTTTTGGCCATTCAAATTAAGTTTTCATTAGTTTTTTTTAGAGATTTTTTAGGTTACAACTGGCTTTAAATTGCTCATGTCACTTTTAATGTATCATAATAATTAGAATTTAATTTCCAACCTTGCATATTACTTATAGATTTTTTAGATAATTTTTTTGCAATTTACTGGTTGTATTTCCATTTTAATGATGTTTCAATTTTCATGCATTTATTGTTCTGTGAAAATTTCAATATTTTTCTTTAACTTACTTTGTTTCCATATTGCATGCTTATATTTTACTAAAATCATGTGTGTTGTTTTAGTTGATTTTAATTTTTTTAGTTAGTCTAATTCTATGCTTATTCTTTAATTGAGCCAACTTTAGCAAGAGTAGAATGATAACCAATATTTAGCTCTGGAATTTTTACCTAATCTCTATGGGATTAAAATTCCAATCAAAGTGTCACTTTTACTACTTATTCGACTTGTATACTTGTAGTTTTTCCAATCAAGTTTTTGGCACCATTATCAGAGATTAGGATTTAAGAGTCTTAGGTTAATATCATTCTTCACCATACTCTTCTATAGATTAGCTCTCTTTAGTGTACATACTTTAGGCTAGAGCTTCGGTTTTAGGTGTACATATCCTAGGTTCCTTTATTGATCATTTTTTTCTTAGACGTACATACTTAGGTTTTTAGTTATAGTGTGTTTTTTTGGTTTAGTGCTCTTGTGGCCTATGTATGCACTCAGTTAGAAATCATGAGTTGATCACTTTAGATCTTGAACTTAAGGCTACTCGTAAAAGGATTAGAAAGAAAAGACAAATGGATCTTATTATCACCATGGCCAAGTAAGACACTAAAGCTCTTAGGGATTATGCTGTACCTAATCTTTATAGTTTTTAGCCTAGCATTAAGAAGCCAGCTATTCAAGCTAACAATTTTGAAATTAAACTTGCACTCATCCAGATGATATAACAGTCGGTGCAATTTAGTAATTATTCGAATAAGGATCCTAATGCTCATCTTTTGGGATTTCTTGGAGATTTGTGATACATTTAAGCAAAATAGTGTTACTGAGGATGCCATTAAGCTTAAATTATTTTCATTTTCCCTCAAAGATAGAACCAAGAGCTGGTTAGCCTCAATGCCACCAGATTCCATCACCACTTGGGATGATTTAGTGTAGAAGTTTATGACTAAATTTTTTTCCTTTGGCTAAGACGGCCAAGCTTAGGAATGAGATTACTACATTTTTCCAGCATGACTCGAAGACCTTGTATGAGATATGGGAGAGACAGAAGGAGCTCCTAAAGTGGTGTCCACACTATGAACAAATGAAATGGCTAAAGATCCAAATTTTTTATAATGGGTTAGTGCCTAACACTAAGACTATCTTAGATGCTGCATCAGGAGGTGCTTTGATGAGTAAGACTTTTAACATAGCTTATGAGCTTATTAAGAATATGGTAACTAATAATTGTCAGTGGTCTAATGAGATACAGCATTTTAAGAAAACTTTAAGGGTGTATAAGATTTATGAGTTTACAACGCTTAGTGCTAAGGTAGATTCTCTAGCCAAATCTGTAGAGTCTTTACATTGAAAGGTTATACCCTCAGAGCCAAGTCCTAGTCATTCTAGGTTTACTCATACCTATAGTTCCTTAACTATGTGTGAGGTATGCAAGATAGGTCACCCAAGGGAGTTATGTCTTAGCACCCACCCAAAGAGTATCCATTATTTAGGACTGCCCCCTAGGCAACTTAATAATCCTTATGCTTCCAAATATAGCCCAAGTTTGAGGAATAACCTAATTCAATCTATCCAATCTATGTAGGCACCATAATAGCCTCAATACACTATACCACTTCACCTACCTGGCTTTCAATAGTTACCTTATCAATAACAGTAGCCTTCACAGCATTACATACCTCCATATCTATTTATACCATCCTATGAGAACAAGACCTCGATTGAAGATCTTTTAGGTTCTTTTATTAAGGCTCAGACCTCATTCACGTAGATCAAGAACACTATGTTTCAAAATTAGTCTGCATTCATAAAAAACTTAGAGACCCAGATTGGTCAATTAGCTAACCTTTTGAGTACCCTACCTCAAGTTACCTTACCTAATAACATAGAGGTTAATATTAGGAAGAAGGGGAAGAAGCACTACAAGGTAATCACACTTAGGAGTGAGAGGTAATTAGGTAGTGATCGATCCATATAAGTTCTCAGAATGTGGTAAATGAGGGTTCTAATGATGATAAGTGACCTAATTCAAGAAGATGAGAAAGGTAAGAAAAAGGATGAGGGTATAGTACCTATACATTCTCAATTACCCCAGACTCCTACGTATAGTGCTTGACCCAATTCATTTAGGCCTACTTCTCTTGGAGTTAAGCCGCCTAAGCTTTATATTCATTTCTCTTAAAAGTTTGAAAAGCAGAAAGAAAGAAAATAATTTTCTAAATTTCTTAAGGTATTTAAAAAGCTACACATTAATATCCTATTTACAGATGCATTTGAGCATATACCTACCTATGCAAAATTCATAACGACATATCTTTGGAAAGAGAAGATTGAAAGATTATGAGACAATTGTACTTACTAGTGAATGCACATCTGTGATTCAAAGAAGACTGTTTACGAAACTTAAAGATCCTAATAGCTTTACCATTCTATATGATATAGGTAGTATGTCTTTTGATAGAGCCTTGTGTAACCAAAGTGCTAGTATTAACTTGATACCTTGGTCTATTTTGCAAAAATTAGCCATAGGAAAGGCTAAACCTATCTCGATGACTTTATAGTTGGCCGATAGGTCAATGAAATACCCTAAAGGGATTATAGAAGATGTCTTGATTAGGATAAAAAAATTCATTTTACCTACTGATTTTGTAGTACTCGATATGAAAAAAGATCGTGAAATTTTGATTATTCTAGGGAGATCTTTTTTAGCCACTGCTAGGATTTTTATTGATGTGCAAAAAAAAAAATTGATCATGTGAGTTTAAGATCGAAAGGTCACTTTTCATGTTTTCAAAGTTTTACCATTTCTTGATGATTTTGATGAGTGCTCGAGGATAGAGGTAGTTAGTAAAGTGATTCACGATGTTTTTCACCTAGAGCACCTAGTTTCACACCTTAAGGAATCCTTTGTAGTCAATGAAGTAAAAGATATAAATTTAAGTGAGGATGATGGTAAGATATTGATAGTATCTACTTTTTGATTTGTATCACCTTCTAGTAGCAAGCCTTTAGATGATTATGATACTCTCTCTAGAGTGGTTAGACTTTCAGATCTAAACTCAGTGGACTATAAGACATTATATTTTGATTATGCTTATTAGAGTCATATTAGGATGGAAGGTGATGGTCCAGATGTTATTAATGGGATATCATTATTAGTTGATTTATTGGTTTTTAAGTAGTTTCAATTTAGTCATACCTATCATAGTCCTTCTAGAATGGAAAGTGTGGATATGTTACAAGAAAGATATGATATGGTTACTATTGATGATAGACCAATTAACTGAATTTTAAAATCAAAACCCACTTACCTTAGTCTATCTAGGTGTGAGGTTAAAGGTTTTTTTAAGAAATTCATAGCTACTCTTGCTTGCCTCCATGATCCATCATTAGACTTTAGTTTGTTTGAGATGGTTAAGAAAAAAGTCTTAGAACAGTTAGATTGGAGAATCAATTATGAAGTGATCATTATAAACCTATAAGGTTAAGCTTTTTTTGATAATCTAGCTTTTCATTTTAAATAAAAGTGCTTCTTGGGAGATAACCTAAGTTTTATTCTTCATGTTATTTCTTTTTGTGCATGATTGTGTACATATGTGTTTGCATTTTTTTTTTTTTGCACATTCAATTTTTATCATTTGTACATATTTGTTCTTTTGTTCATTCAATTATGATTTTCTTTGTACATATTGATGTTTCTTCTTATTGTAGGTGTTTTTTTTTTTTGTTTTGTAGGTGAAATAAGAGCTTAAAAGATGAAGCACTAGTTTTAAACAAAGCTTGGATAAGGCATTCAGCCACCATACCTCCATGATGATAGGGGAGTTTTCTTGTTCCTCACTTTTGTACTTTTATTTCTTGATACTTACATATTAAAGACAATGTGTTGTTTAAGTTTTAATGTATGAAAAAATTGCTCAAAATTTAAAAAAAAATTCGAATTTTCCTTAAGTTTTGCTTTGAAATATCTTAACATGGGGTAACTTGAGTCATTATTATGCTTTTTTTTATTAGTTTTTCATAAAGCCAATGATAGATAATTGAGAATGAATATAATTTTAGGAAAAGATTAGATATTGTGTAAAATATGAGATGATGCTTAGGTTTAATGAATTCTTGAATATAGTTTTCATTTGTTAGTTGAAGCTTTTGAACATTAAATTACATTTTTTCTCTAGTATTGATTATGTGAGAATGAGATTATTTTTGCATTGATCTTTAAAGTTGTGTTTTAGGATTTTAAAATTTGTTTTGAGTATCTCTCGCTGTGAAATCCTAGAAGACACATGGTTAGGGAAATGGTATGGGCCATCTTTGGATCATTTGAGCCTTTCGAGCCAACCTTGATACAATTCTTTCATAGTTACCCCATTTGAGTCTTATGATGCTTTTTCTTGATTTTGAAACCACATTACAAGCCCAAGCCTTTGTTTAGATACTTCCTATCTTTTTGTTCGTTTATCCTACATGCATTTAAGACATTCATGCACCATTTGTAAGCTATGCATTATTAGCGAGGAAAGGTGTAACTTGTAAAATAATGGAAAAAAAAAAAGAAAAAATCAACCTAGCATACAAAAAAAAAAAACAAAAAGCAAAAGCAATAAAATGGTGAAAAAACAAAGAAAATAAGAAAAGAAAGAAAAATGGGCAAAATCAAAGTTTGAGGGGTAATTCTTTAGTTAAGCTTATCTTTCTTACCTTGGAAGCTCTATGATGGATGATCTTAGACTTGTGATGCATTGTTAGGGTACTTGAGCCTAAATGACTTTTATCATACATTGACCATAACTTTACATTACAAGCTTATTAAAGTCTTAATTGACCATTAATCATGTATTTATCTACATTCGTGGAAAGAGATGTGATAAGTAAACTTATAGAACATGAGCATACTTTATTGATCCTTGTTATTAAAGTTTCATGTTTTGCATAACATTACTAGATTTCATGCAAAGATATGTGATAGGTGTTACTTGCTTGTGGAACCATGGTTAGGAATGAACATAGCTTAGGTAGATTCTTGTTTATTAGCACTTGTTCATGATTTGCTTTAGTTATATCATTGATCAATCCATGAGGCATTAATATTGAATGAAGCATTGAGAGTATACTATGATTTTTGCTCAATCTTGTTTTGCTTGAGGACATGCAAAAGCTTAAGTTTGGGGATTTGATTGTACTTGAATTTTAACTTTTTTATACTTATTTTTAGTGCAATTTTTTTCATATTTTGGCTTATTCTTTGGCATTTTTAGTAAAGTTGCTCTAAATACACATTAATCTCATGTGTAGGTATAAAATGGAAGTGAGGAATATTAGATATTTTTACACAATTTGGAGGAATTTTTGGTACAATTTGTGTAAATGGCCTAAACTAGGGTCAATTGGCAACATTGACATAGAGGGATTTTTTCTTGATTTTTCTTGCATAATTTTTAGTGTTATTTTCATGATTTTTTTTTTAGTAAAAAGTATAATAAATATATTCATAAGATGTTTGAAATCTTTGCAAAAAAAAAAAAAATGAAAGACACAAGGAACATGGATGCATGGACATGTATGGGTGAACACAAAAATTACAAGGCGTCAACTAGGATCAAAAGCACCAACAAGAGTGGCTGATATGGCATTTTAAAAAGCTTTGATTAGTCCTTATTTTAACTTCTTGAATCATCAATTCCAAGTGAAAGAACATCTTGCAAGATTGCTAAGAAGAAACAACTAAGCACCATTATGCAAGCCTTAAATGCAGCAAAAAGAAAAAGGCTCTAAAAGCACACAGCCAACTAAAGATTTTTCTAAAAATTTTTAGGACCTTGTGCTCCTCCCCTCTGCCTATAAATAGGGGGAGAGGGCCAACCATTTAAGGAGAGTTAGTTTAAATTTAGATTTTTTTCTTTTCTATTTTATGCATTTACATTTTCAGTTTTATACATTTTCTTAGTTTCCAAACATTCTTTTTCTAGTATTTTCCTTTGAATTTTGTTGCAAATTTACAGTTTCTTAAGCGTTTTTCAGTGATCTTTAAGAATCTTGCAATAAAATTTATATTTGCAATTGTTTTCAAGTTTATTTTACCTGTTTTCTTAGTGATATGCAAACATTTTTTGAATCTATCTTCTCTCACATTGCTATGACTTTTGGATCAAAACTTTATCAAATCTATATTTTTTTTATTCAAGTTTTTATCATAATTTCCTAACCCATAGAGCTAAAACATAATTGAAATCCAGCTTCAAATTCATAGTACATCAATCCATATCAAAATTGGAAATCATAGTTAGATGTAGGTGACATTACAAGCTAGACATGAAAAATTGATTTTGGCATGGATCTTCTCTAATCTTTGGGGTTCTATTTGGTTTCTTTTCACTTTAGATCTTTAGTTTTATTAGTTACCTTGATTGTATTCATTTTGTGCAATTTATTTCATATTTTTAATTACTATTTGGATAATTTTCTTTAATAATATCTTATTTTTCCAAATTCTGCACTTGTATTAAAGTTAAGTTCATTAAGCTGAATTTTTGTTGAATCATGCAATTTCTTGTTGATTTAGGTATTTAATTCATAGATCTATATAGTTTTAGTTTATATCAAGTTCTTTTTCAATAGAAGGTATTAGATTAGTTTTTCCTTTTGTAAGTTTATACAGTTCCAGTAGAATATGTTGCTATTGTAGGTTCGATTTATTATTTGAATCATTTTTTTTCTTTTCTTCAAGTTTGTTTCTACAAATTACATTTTCATTTAGTTCTTCAATTAGTTCTTCACTTAGGTCTTCATTTAGTTTAAGTTAAAGTCAACTTGTTCCATTTAGGATGCAAATTGTAAGCCACATTTTAATTTCAAGAGTTTCTGCTCTTTTTGGTTTTACCTTAGTTTCTAGGCTTTGATAAATTTTGTTCAATGATTCACAACTTCATGTAGTTCTCTCACTATTTGAATAAATTCCAGAATATTATCAATTGTTTTTGCAGACACTAGCTTAGATATAGTTGGCCGTTTTCAATTCAACTCCATAGGCAATTACGATTTGGTTATTTGTCATCTAGTTGTATCATTCATTTACCTTTTTTTTTGCCATTCAGATTCAATTTTCATTGGTTTCTTTGAGAGATGTTTAAGGTTACTACTAGCTTTAAATTGCTCATGTCACTTTTAATGTATCACAGTAGTTAGAATTTAATTCCAACGTTGCATGATTAGTTACAGATTTGTTTGATAATTCTTTTGCAATTTACTGGTTGTATTTTCATTTTAATGATGTTGCAATTTTCATGCATTTATTGTTTTGAGAAATTTTCAATGTTTTTCTTTCACTTATTTTGTTTACACTTATATTTTACTAACATCATGTGTGTTATTTTGTTTGTTTTAATTTTTTAGTTAATCTAGCTCCACGCTTATTCTTTGATTGAGCCAACTTTAGCAAGAGTAGAGTGATAACCAGTACTAAGCTTAGGAAATTTTACCTAATCTCTGTGGGATCAACAATTTGACTAAAAGGTCACTTTTACTACTTATCTAGCTTGTATACTTGCAGATTTGTCCAATCACTAAATTGGTGAAAGTGAACTTTGATGGGGCTTTTGATATAAACAACAATAGTGGTGAGTGCAAAGGTGATAGTACGGGATTCTGATGGTACAATTTTAGGGGCTACTTCAGTAAGATTGTATGATATTCTTAATTTCTTTATGGTGAAAGCAGAAGCAAAGTATGTGCATTGGCTTATGCATAAGATATGAGGTGTATGAGAATCATTCTAGAAAGATATGAGCATTCTAAAAAAGATAAAGTCGACTGATAAAAGATTTCTCATATATTGGGACAATTATTGAAAAAACTCAGAGTAGGATGATGAATTTTCAAATTGCACGAACATCTCATATTTGGAGATCAGGGAATATGACATTACACACATTAACAAAATATATACTACATAATGCAAAGAACAAATATTAGGCAGAAGATTGTCTTAATGTAATAGTTTGATTTCTACATGTTTTTTAATGTGTTCAAATCAAGATTACTTAATGGTAGTTAATGGTAGTGACTTACATGCATCATTAAGTCCATTTTACTATTAAATTCTTCATTTGCTCTCACTAAAACTAAAACCAAAACCCATGGCACCCAAAAAATAAATAAATAAATCACATCCCTTGGAGAAGGGAACATAATGCCAAAATCATAAAAAAATGGGGTTTGCAATTTTAAAAGGATCTACGGGCGCTTCAAAGCCTAAAATTTAAAATGAATGGAGGTCGAACCAAAAAGAAGGTCATGGTAGAAGTTGGTGGTGTTTGGAGTAGCAGCAGAGGCTATTTTTGGAGGTTAACGCCATGAGTTCAAGGCTAGATCTAGAGAGTTTGGTTGATTTCTAAGAAAATCTAACATGAGAACATTAAAGAAAATTTTGAAAGGAATGAGTGGGTGGAATTTAACATAAATTTGGAATATTTTAAAGTTTTTGGTTATGACTTTAGGTCTAAATTTGGGCAGTTTGAAGCTGTTTCGGGCAAAACCAAGCAAGGATTTGAGGCGAAGAGATCAAGAATAATATCTGATAAAATTTTAAAGTCGAAAGGTGACTAACCATTGGTGGCCAACGCCGTGGTGACGATCAAAATTTGGGTAGCTTGGTTTCCATTGGTTCCACTTTTAGTGAATGATGCTCTTTCTCTCTCTATTAAAGAGAGAAACAAATGAAACAAACAATTTTCTTTTAGCTTTTATAGTAGAAAAAAAAAGCATCACTCTAGTTTAATGAGCGTATGTCACATTGCAATAACGATGTCATGTTTTAAATTAATCTGAAAACGTTTCATCCTACATTAAATCAATTTAAAGATAATATCTTTAATTAAGAAAATATCCAATCATTAGATACTAAATTAAACATTTAGCCTAAATAAATTTAAATTTTTTATTGTTTATTTGTTAAGTTATTTTTCTTTTTTTAAGTAAATATTTTCAATTCTTTATTCTTGTTAACTCTTTCATTCTTTTTTTATATTATTTTGTTATTTTACTTTTCAATTTTTTAAATTTAAAAATTTTGTAATTATTTATTATTTATTATTTAATATAATAAATAATTACATATAATAATATATTTAATAAATAAGTAACTTAAAATAAATTACTTGACATTACATTACTTTACTTTTTTTCCTTTTTTGTTTTTGTTTCATTTTAATTTTTACATTTAAAAGTTTTCAAATAAATTTTAGTAATTGTAATTTACAACAAAAATATTATTTGATAGAAAATAATTTTAGTAATTTTAATTATTTATTAATTTCACAAATATCAAATATCTATTATAAATTTTATTATATATAAGTTTTAATTTAATATTTTTAATAACTATTTTTCTTCTCATTGTATTTCACATTATCACCACTTTATATTTGTATCCAAACACATTTAATTACTGATTTTAATCTTATTACTATAATATCAAATCTTACTATTATAATAATTAATTTTATCATCACCATTATCATTATTTTCCATTTATCATAATTAATTAAAAAACAATGTGCTCATAATTAGTTTATATAATTGTTTGTGCCAAGTTGAGCTAGATGGGTAAAACCTTGAAATCAAAGGGAGGGAGAAAAAAAAAACGATTAAGAACAAAAGTTGAGAGTGGTTCCAATGTTTGTGCTTCGACACTTAATTAGAAATCAGTAAAGGAGTATAAGACGAAGGAGAATTTAGGGAAAGTAAGATCGTGAAATAATACCTATATGGTCCTATTTATATATAGAGAGTGAGGCCGTAAGCTTTAGAATGACATGAACATACCATCCATTATGAAGATGACAACTCAATATTTAGAGAGAGCCTATTGAGTAAACTAATGATATGACAGAGTTGACATGGCATTGTAGATTCATGTTGGTTAGACATATGAAGTCGATTCAAAAATAAAAAATACTCTTGATTGTCTATTGATAGTCTTTAATAGAGAAAAAGATTATTTTACCTTTTAAACCTAAAAATACCCCTAACAAAAATGCTATGTTTTTTTCACAATATATAAAGATATCGATCTTATTCATACATAATAGATAATACAAGTATGCTGATGGAGATTAATATAATATTTAATTTTTATTAGGTATGAGAATAGGAAATATAATGTAACACATGTCATGTATCCATATTTTATATATATTTATATATTTAATAAATAGATTTTTTATTAAATAATATAAACTATTATTTTAGATTACTTAGAATTATATATTTTATTAAAAAATATATATGAATATATATATAAATTACCTAAATATATAAGATAAAATAAAAAAGTTAAAAAAATTAATTTTTATTTTTTAAAAAAGTTAAAGATATGCGGATTATTTATACCTATTAAATATTTATAAAAATAAAAATAAATTTAAAATATCAATTAAATATAAATATAAAAATAAACATAATCTAAAAATCTAAAAATAAAAAAAATAATACTCCATCTTACTCATACCCCAACTATTAACGTCCCTAATATTATACCGCACTGCTTCCCGTGAAAACTAAATACCGAAAAGTTACTTTAATTTTTTAAGGAAAAAAAATCAGATGTTGTAAAAACCGACGGGTTTTGCACGTGTGAAAAATAAATCTAACCACCATTCCATTTTCATTATCTTATTAGGAGAAGCTTCGTCCATGTCGCTTAACCCGTCACGCCAACTCCTTCTAGCTAAGAAGCAATTTACATCCGAACTTGTTCAGGTTTTTTCTTCTATACACTTTTTGCTTGATTTTTATTTTTTGGTTAAGATTCTTTATTATTATTTTTTTAATTTCTTGGTAAATTTCGATCTTATATTCTCTTCCAAAATATCAAAATCTTTCAGTAGATCCACCAAATATTTCTAATTTTGAGTCCTTAATTTGTTTGGGTACAATTTAGGGTAAAAGTAGACAGATTTGCAGTAAAAAAAAAAAAATCCATAGCTTTGGTTCTTTGTTTTTCCCTTTTAGATTCTATTGGGAGTTTAGTTAATCATTAGAGTTTAGTTATTGGAGGCTTCAAATTCGCTTCTAAGTTTAGTAAGATAAGATCTGCTGGAGAAAAGGGTTTTTTATTTTCCCTTTTTGGGAATTGAATTTGGCTTGTATAGTTATATGTTCTTTGTTTCACTTACCATGTTTTGGCACGAATTGGTAGTATCAAAATTTAGGGAAAGTTAACATGTCTTTTTGTTCAGTCATGGATTTTCATGGTAGCTGGGAATCTCAGCGAATTCATTCAGCTTCAGTTGCATTTATCTTTATAAAGTCATCTTAAGCTTCACAGAAACTGTCTTTTCTTTTTTTTGGAATTGCTTTCCTTTAAGAAAAGAATCAAAATTTTGTAGTAATGTTTGTAAATGCTTTGCTAAGTTAATGTCGCTCTGCAGATCTTGTTAGCTTCTTTTGTGGATCTTGATAATCGGAATATCCAGCTGAGAAATGAGTCAAAAAGGGTTGATTTATAGTTTTGTTGCAAAAGGAACTGTTGTTTTAGCAGAGCACACATCATATTCTGGGAACTTTAGTACCATTGCTGTTCAATGTTTACAGAAGCTGCCATCAAATAGCAGCAAGTTCACATATTCATGTGACGGGCACACATTTAACTTCCTCGTTGACAATGGATTTGGTACTATTTCTCATGATTTCTTAATGTCAATCAAATTTCTGATGTCCAAATATGTGGTTGACGATGTTTGTTTTCATTTGCAGTATTTCTGGTTGTTGCAGATGAAACCGTTGGCAGGAGTGTGCCCTTTGTTTTTCTCGAACGAGTGCAAGATGATTTTAAACAGCGATATGGTGCAAGAATAAGGAATGAGGGTCCCCATCCTTTAGCTGATGATGACGATGATGATGACTTATTTGAAGACCGATTTAGCGTTGCATATAATCTTGACAGAGAATTTGGGTGCGTATATGCTTGGCAAGGTTAAATTGTTATTTTGTCTGATTACCTTCTGATTTTTATATACATGATAGTGTAAACTTTTAGTATCCTCTAGTAGAATGAATACTTGCATGTAATTCCATGCTATGTATGACAGACCAAGGCTTAAGGAGCACATGCAATATTGTATGAACCATCCAGAAGAAATCAGTAAGCTTTCGAAATTAAAAGCTCAAATAACTGAGGTCAAGGGGATTATGATGGATAACATTGAGAAGGTATGTATTTCTTTCCTTGAAGAGTGGTATAAGTGTGGGAAAAATTGATCAAGTGGTTTATAACAATCTTCTTTTTCCAATGGCTATTGTATAGATTTCTATGGTTATCATTGTACTTGGTTATAAATCTTCAACATGAAATATTGTGTTAGTATGCATATGATTTCTTTTTAAACATTTTTACAAGAAAAAGAGTAAAGGGGGCTCTAAGAAAAACTATATTGGATCATGCTGACTATCAAGTTTAGGAGAAAGAACATATTAGGAATTGATTTTGTTTTCTCAGCAGTCATTTTATCTGTTGTCATGTTATGAGTGTTCAAATTTTATCTTATATTCTCTGGACATTTATGTTTCATATGTTGATATGTAGTCATATGTATGGCCTTTTCGATGATGCAAAAGTGGAACCAAAGTATTATATGCCTCTATCCAGCTAACAGTGGACTTTTCAACTGCAAATTTGATTTGTTAGAATTCTTACTTCAGCATCTTCTGGTTTCTAACTAATTATCAATGCTGTGGCTTTTTATACTTTGAAAGTGATAGGTAGTATTAACTATTATAAAGTGCACCTAGTTTATCTTGATAGAATCATCTTGTTGATACCTATTTTAATTTTTTTAGTCTTAGGAGCAGTGTTAGTTATATTTTGAGTTGATAATTGACAATGAAGTTCTATATTTATGTGGATTATCTCGAGAATTTAAAGGGCACTAACTATAGGGAGAAAAATGAAAGGAGAAAGCCCCCCCGCCCCCTCTTTTCTTCTAAAGAATAAATTTGTATAAAAAATTAAGGGTCTTATGTTGGAGGGATTGGAGGACAAGCACGACATAGCTGGTGCAAATGAAGTAGTACTTCTTAATCTTTGCTTCACTTGGCATGTTCCAATATATTTGTTTGCAATAGTGAATAGATGACAAAAACAAGGGCTTGAGGCATGCTTTAGATTTTCAATTTATTTTACATATATAAATGAAGTCTCCATTTCTTTTTATATTTTATTGTGTTTAAACCATATTGTTGTCACACAGAGAGTAGATAGAACCTGGGTTTTTTGTTCCACAGCCACAATTGGTATGTGTACCATATTGAGTGTTATTTTTTGTAGTGGTGCTCAGATTTTTTCTCAACATGAGATCTTTGACTTCCTTGATGGTTGACACTATTGGAAGTGGAATTTATGTTGGGACTCTTATCTTTCTTAGGCTATTGTATACCCCTTTACTTTCTTTGATTAGTTAAACTTTGGAAGATGAGGGCAGAAGCCCTAGTTCTAGACAAGATAGCTGATCTGCTGATCAAGTGTTTTAAGATGGGTTTGGCTGCCTTTAGATGTTTGTACATCTGCATTGTAGAGCGTGATAAAATCTACACTTATGCAGCAGGAATTTAAGGTTTCTGAGTTGCTTGATTGTGTAATGAACTCTTATTTTATATAATTATATTTCTAGAAATGTTATATAATTTCAAGATTACTTTTACTTGACTATGATCTAGGGATACAGGTGAAACCTCTTCATTTACGTATATCCATTATCTATCACTAGCAATTGACATTTGCATTGATTAGAAGTCAAATAGATTTTTTTTTTTTTTTAATTCTGTTTGTCATTCTATGCATTTAGCTTATAACTGTTGTCAGATTAATTGCCAATTTAGGGCACTATACATGAATTGTCAGCATTGGTGTTGCTACAGAATACTTGTCTTTTTCAGTGCTGAAAATTTGGGTGTCTCCTCCAGAGAAGATTCAAATAGAAAATGCTGGATACTTGCTTGGAAGACAGATCAAATAGAAAAATTGCTATTACAACCACTTCTACGACAAAATTCATAAGTCAAACATGAAATACACCCAGATGCCAATACAAAAGAGAGAAGGAGAGGAAAAATAGGAGGAGATAAAAGAGACGGGAAACAAGGAAGAAAGAAGAGCGAAAATATGAGGAAAAAAAGGGCAAAAAAAGTGAGGCGTGAAAAGGTACAGTGAAGGGAGGTAAGGGTAAAAGGTTAAGAGAGAAGAATGGAATTCTAGACATGTCATAGTAGACCCACCATTTGGCTTTCTTTAACCAAAATTTTGGGGTTTTGTTTTTTAACTAAATTTTTGGATTTAGTTTCCATCATGCTGCGATGCCACATATTTAGGTGCGTGACATTATCTTGTCGTCAGCCCTTATAAAATGAAAAAAGATAGGCCTAAGCTATATTGGTTTTGGTTCAGCATACGCCCAGTTGGTCTCTAATGGTGACTAATGGTTAGAACTTGAGACCCTAAACTTGGAGGTTTGAATCATGGGGATGGGGGCATTGAGGTTTGTGGAATGTCATAGGGCGATGGGCTACCACTTTATGTGTAGCCCAAGTTCTAGTGAGTCTCCATATATATATATATATATATATATATATATATATGTTTATTTATATACATATATTCATGTATGTATGTATGTTTGGTATTAGGGTTCACTAATTTCCCCGAAACTAACGCATGGAAAATGTGGTTGCTATTGCTAAAGGTATGGTCTATTGAATTTGCTTCTTGGTTTTCTGGACAACCAGATAGGATATGGCCTGCATATACTTAGAATAGATAAGATGCTGGAACTTGCTTTCTCCGTCTCTCTCTCTCTGTGCTAATCATCTTTCTTTTTGGGACATTAATCCTCATTTATTCTTCTTGAAGAGAAAAGTGTTTTATGTGGCTGGAGGACTCTGGACCCTTTTTTTTTTTTTTTAAGGACTTAACTGATAACTTCTGACTGAAAAGTCCATTTCCCAAGGCAATGAACGGGGGCCTGATTTTACTAAGATTTTATGCTATGAATTTTTGTAGAAGATGCTAACTTGGTTTTAGTATTGTTTGTTCCTTCATAAAATGTTTGATATTGTTTCTCATATTATCAAAAGGGAAAACTAAAAATAAATGTTGTAGTTGATTGTCAACAAATTAAAATGATTAATTCTCTCTTTTTGTGCAGGTTTTGGATCGTGGGGAGAAGATTGAACTTCTGGTGGACAAAACAGAAAACTTACAGTTCCAGGTTAGTGCTATTTGCTAATTGATTGAACAACTGTAAGTTCATAATATAAAAGGCACGGATGCTTGTTTTGTATATAGGCTGATAGCTTCCAGAGGCAAGGCCGGCAACTGCGACGGAAGATGTGGCTGCAGAATCTCCAAATGAAACTGATGGTAGGAGGAGCTGTTATTGTGTTGATCATCATAGTGTGGCTTATTGTGTGTAGAGGTTTCAAATGTTGATTTGAAAAACCAAATTTGGAACTTTCAGCAGCATTGCTTGTCTTTTTTTTTTTTTTATTTCAATATTAATTTTTTTCCGTCTTTAGATGTACAAAATAGTTATATGGTCTTGAACATGGATAATTAGCGATTGCTGTTGTTGGTATGTAGCATTACCTGACTGTTAACAACGTAATCAAACGTGTAATACCTGCTGCTTTTGTTAATAATACCAGAGCTTGTTTTATGAGAATTCCATTTTTCCTGGTTTGCTCTACTCTATACGCTACTTAACTTTAAAATGTATTCTTTAACAAAAAAATATTTAGAAATAAAGTTCAAATTTACTCTTATAACATATAAAGATGAAGAATCAAATTTATAATTGTTCTACCAACAATCAAATTGGTAGAGTGTTAGACTTTTAATTTTAATAATCAAAGATCAGATTTTGATAACTTCAAATATAAAAAAAAAAATTATAATTACTCTTTAACACTTTTTATAGGGTGAAATTTTATTGATTGCATTCGTTAATTTGGGGATAATATACAAATTTATTAATTTATTTACAAGAGTGATTTAAACTTTTTATTAATCATACAATTAATACATTAGTATACTTTTATTGTTATATTTTTAATTTTGGAGTAAATTTATCATCGTACTTGTAATCTTAGAACAAACTTAATCAAGATTTAGTAAACATTTTGGAGAATATTTCATTAGAAAATTTTTCATCAGTACAAAAAATTCTAAAAATGATATGACGGAGAAAAAAAAAGGCTAAGACCAATTGCAAAAATGATGTGGCATTACGTTTAGGAGAAAATGTGATGGCTAGAAAAGAAAATAAATAAAACATAAAAAATATGGATTAGCATTATATTTAAAAGAAAATAAAATAAAATATAAAATTCAAATTCAATTTTTGCCTTTTTTTTTTTTTTTCTGTTATGTCATTTTCTAATTTGTTTTTGGATTGTAAAATAGTTTTTTAACGAAATATTTTATTGAATATTCTCAAATTATTTCAAAATTAAAAATATGGTTGCAAATTTACTCAAAAATTAAATATATGATTGTAAAATGACACTAATTGAAAGATTAATAGTAATAAATAATTGTACCACTAAAATAAGTATAATGATAAATTTGTACCAAAGTTTAAAATATTCTGGGAAATAGTTTTTAAGTTTTCTTACGGAATAGTTTTTTACCATTAATTTTAATAATTTATTTAGTACTAAATTTTAATAATTTATGAACCAAATTAAAAGGTAATAATAATGTCACGATTGGCCTTTTATAGTTTATGTAAATTCTTAATGTGATTTTTTGTACTAAAATTGTTTAGTGTTATTTAAATTTTTATTTAAAGATTAAATTATTTTAAATAATTCAAATTCATGATAAACTATTTTACTACAAAAAAATTATTTTATACAGAGTCATTAGAATTTTGAAATTTTACTAATGAAATTAGAAGATCGTCACATATTTATTAGATAATTAATAAAACAATATAATAAATAAAAGATTACATGATAATATTTTAATTTAGTTTATACAATTTAAAAAATACAATGATAATACATAAATTCAAATAAAATTTTTTATTTATTATAATTTAATTTAATTTCAAATAAATTGAGCAGAGTAATTTGAGTCAAGTTAAATTTTACCATAACTTATTATCAAGAGAGTTTTGATTGTAATAAAAAGCGTTCTAATGATCAATGGAAAGTTGGTTCAAATGTTAAAACAAAAAAAATATATATATATATATATATATTCTTTTCAAAGTTACTAGTTTATTACCTGTGTAATACACAAATTATCTTTAATTATTTAAATATGTGTAGACACAAAAATTAAATCTATTTCATCATTTATATGCTCAAGATATATGTAAAATACATATAATATAATTAAGATATCAAAACATCATAAAATTAAAATTTTTTATTAAAAAATTTACAAATTTCAAAAAATAAAAAATAATATCTGAAAAAAATAAAATATCCAAAAGATATTATAAATAATAATATTGAGTACACCAATAAAATATTAAAATAAAAGCTAAAAGTTTCATCACTTTAAATTAACTTTCTTCGATTTACATTATTTTCATCTTGTGCAATCATTTTTCAAGTACCTAAAAATTTATATAATTTTAAGCTAAATTTTATTTATTTAAAATGATTTTGAATGTTTAAATAATGTACTTAAAGCTTATCTTATTTCATAGCATGCAGTAAATATAGTGTTTCATCTATTTTGCAAGTAAGAGCTGTGATACAAGTTCACCAACATAAATGAGAAAATCAAGCCAAGTATATTTGAAAATTTTAATAATTAAGGCCAAATTCCTCTATATTAAGAAAAGCAAAGTTTTTTGAGAATTATCACACATAACAAAAACTAATAAATATTAGAAAACAAACAATAATATGTATAATTATTCATTTCTAAAATCAAATCACTAATGTTTTTGTTTTCAAAGAATGTAGTTAAAGTTAATTTAGATGTTTGTTGATAAAAGGTCTCATGCAAAGCACTTTACATATACATTTATTCTCTATTCGCACCCATATTTGGAATCTAAGAGTTCTATATATTTCGAAAAAGAAAAATGCAAGTAAGTATTAAAACATAGTAATAAAACATCTACTTACCAATCATTTTTTGTATGGGATTGGTGCATGTAAACTCGTTGACAAGTAAATTTGTCAATCATCATTTCTAGTAGTATTATTAAATATAAAACCTATCTTACAAATTAAAGTGACTACAAAAAAAGTAAATCTAATGTAGAAATTAAACTGATTGAAATTGTGAAGATAAGAAAATAAATAAATAAAATATTAAAATTTTTGGATTAGCATTATATTTAAAAGAAAATACAATAAAAAAGAAATAAAATATAAAATGAAATTTGAAATTTTGCTTTTTTTTTCTGTCATGTCATTTTCAAATTTGTTTTTGGATTGTAAAATAGTTTTTAACGAAATATTTTATTAAATATTCTCTAATTATTTTCAAAATTACAAGTATTATTGCAATTTTACTCAAAAATTAAAAATATGATTGTAAAATGACATTAATTGAAAGATTAATCTATATCTATATATAAATGTTATCCCTATACTCAATTTACTTCAATTTCTTGCCAAATTAGCATTTTTACTGTTTTATTTCAAATGCCAAATCAGCATACTTCATTACCACATCAGCTTTATTAAATATTATTATATTTAATTATGCTAAGTTGTGTGACACATGTTTTTTTTAGAACAAAAGTTGAAAATCTTTTAGAAGTTTAGGGTGTTCTTCGCAATTGACAATTCACAATTCAAAACACCACCCGAATGTTGCCGTTGCCGGCCACCAACCATTACATCTACTGCCATCACCATCATTATCGTCATCACCACTCCCACAACCACCACCATCATCATCATTACTCCCACCACCACCACCCCTATTGCCTGCAGAGAATCTTATAAATAAAAAATCAATAATCATATTTTTATTTCTTTCTCTCCTTGTCAAAAAATAATAAAATAAAATATCTCAAGATCCAAACTTTGCATGCATCAAAATCAATAATCAAATTAATAAAAGATAAAAAAGCGTTTTTTTTTTTTACACAAACAGCAAACCCAATTCACAGTCCTAAAACCAACCAAAAATCCAAAAAGAAAATTTTTTATAAAAAAAAAAAAAAAAAAAAAAAAAACATGGTCTTTACTGAAGTGAGAACCCAGCCAAGCCAAAAAAAAATAAAAATAAAAGTAGAGGTGAGGTGAGGTTTTGGGATGGGTTTTCGATATTAGGGTGTTATATTAGGATTTGAGGCTCGATGTGTAGGGAGCTTTGGACTAGGGGATGAACATAATGAGAGCTAATGGCCATTGAAACGGCGAAAATAAGGGTATTTTTAATTTTGAAGCCGAGACTTTAACTTCAGATCTAGAAAAATCTAAAAATTTTTAGAAAAAATGAAAGTCAGATCAGTATTTAAGAGGTTGAGATGAGTTTAAGGAATATGACAGCCGATGACAAGAACTAAGGAATGGAAGAGTTTTTTGATATAATGATTTTTTTTTTGTTAAAATGGGTAAAATGTTTTAGAAAAAAAACTATGATTTTATATTTTTTTTTAAAAAAAAGGGGTAAATATAATGTCGTTTTGGTAGAAGATTCATGTGTGGGTCCGAATTTGACTTGGCTCCAATCCTTATCATAAGCTATTAATAGATCTGGCTAGACCGACTTCTAAATTGTTGAATAGATTCTTGAGCTGTTAAACCATTAGAAAACCACCATTGAACCGGGTTGGACTACTAGAAAATCGTCCAAACCGTTTGAGCTGACTTGTTGAACCATTGATCGATTTGACTTGTCTTTTTGGGTAATTATTTATTTATTTATGTTTTTTGTTTTGCTTTATTTATATTTACGTTTTATATTTAATATATACATGTTAAATTTCAAAGTTATTTGAGTATGTGATATTTATTTAAATGATAATAATGAAAAATAATAATAGAATTGTTAAATTAAATGTTAAACTAAACTCTTTTGCATAATAACAATTTTATTATAAAAATTAACAAATTTTAAGGAAAAACAAGATTAATGAAAATAATAAATAAAATGATATGATAAAAATATTTCAAACAATAAAATTTCAAAATATTATGAATGTAGGATTGAAAAATAAAATTTTTAAATTTTATCAGAATGATGGTGAATTTAAAAGAAAATTTTTAATAATATTTATTTTGAAATAAAATAAAAATAATAAAAATTAGATAATCAAATAATTAAATGTCCAATAATTTTAGGATCCTTTTAGGGATAAAATCAATGATAAAGTCTAGACGAATTACAAATGTATAATTTTTTAAAAAAAATTATTTTTAAACTATTATAGAATAATGAATAATTTATAAAATTTAAAATTAAAACCAATTTTTCAGACCATGAAAATTTGAAAATTATGAATGAGTGATTCTTGAGATAAAATTTTAGAGAATAAGATATTTTTAAATTTTGCCAAAACAATGAAAAATTTACATGTTTTTATAAAAATGAAAAAGAATTAATTAAATTGTATAAGAAAAATTTTTAAATGATGTCATAAAAATTTTCATCAATTCAATGATTGAGCATTTTCAAGAAAATGAATAGTTTCCTTGAATATTCTTGAAGTAAGAAAAACTTTTTAGGAATTTTACCAAAATGATGAAAAATTCATACAAAATTTTTTAATATTTGACTAATTAAATTTGGTTTAGAATAAAAGACCATTTAATTAAGATTAATTTATGATACCACAAAGTTATTTTTCAAATATGTTTGTTTATATAATTTGTAAATAATTAATTTTCATAATTAATAAAATGTAATTATATTAATATTAATACATATATTAAAATATATAAAAAAATTAGTTAAATAAATAATTATTTAATATAATATAATTTAAAATTTTATTTTAAAATTAATTTAATAAAAAATTATCAATATTAAAAAATTTCCTTCGATAAACGAGGACATAAATCTAATAATAATAAATAATTGTACCACTTAAATAAGTATGATGACAAATTTATACCCAAATTTAAAATATTTTGGGAAATAGTTTTTAAGTTTTGTTATGGAATAGTTTTTTACCATTAATTTTTAAAAATTTATTTAGTTAAATTTAGATAATTTATGAACCAATTAAAAGGAAATAATAATGTCACGCTTGGCCTTTTATAGTTTATGTAAATTCTTAATGTGATTTTTTGTATTAAATTAAATTATTCAGTGTGATATTTAAATTTTTATTTAAAAATTAAATTATTTTAAAGTAATCCAAATTCGTGATAAACTACTTTATTATCAAAAATTGATTTCATACACAGTCATTAGAATTTTAAAATTTTACTAATGAAATTAGAAGATTGTCACATATTTATTATATAATTAACAAAATAATATTATAAATAAAAAATTACATGACGATATTTTAGTTCATTTTATACAATTTAGAAAATAGACCGATAATATATAAATCCAAATAATAGTCTTTTATGTATTATAATTTAATTTGATTTTGAACCAATTAAGTACAGTAATTTGAGTCAAGTTAGATTTTACTGTAACTTATTATCAAGAGAGTTTTGATAGTAATGAAAATTGTCCCAGTGATTAATAGATAATTGGTTCAAATGTTAAAAAAAGATTTTTTTTTATTATTATTTGAATTTGAATTTGTTGAAAAATTATAAAAAAAAATAACTTATCATGAATTCATTGTATTAGATCTAGATAAAACAAGTTGGACTGACAAAATAAAAATGTATCAAACAAAATACACAAATTCTTCATGGCTAAATAAAAAAAAAAAAACGTCACAATGTGTTGCAGTAATCTCAGGATTGGATTTCTTAAGCTGGTTAAACTTCAGCTGATGAGCAGAAACAATTTTTGGCCAGACATTTGAGATGGGGAATGAGGAATAACAGAGGGAAAACAGAACACGTAATTTGAAAGCCAAACCAAGAGAAAAAGAAAAAAAAAAGAAAAAAGAAAAGAAAAGCGGAACCAAACAAAGTTTTTCAGAAATCCAATCCCCAACGTTATCTTTCAAAGTTAAACTAACCAAAAGAAAAAAAAAAGAAAATAGCGGAACCAAAGAAAGCATTATCGGCTTCAAACTCGAAAAAATATTTGGAAAAATGAGAAATATTAAAAACAAAAATAAATAGAGAGGGAAAAGCGAAAAGAGAGAAAAAAAAAATTCTAAACTTAAGTTTGATTATAGATTTACTTGTACGAATAAAAAGAAAACATTACCAATCCAAGTTTATTTTAAAGTCATTATTATTTATTTTTCATTAATCGAGGATTAATTTTAAAGTTTGAATATATTCTCCTATTTTAATTGTATTGTATCAATGAAAAAATTTACAGTAAATCACTTACAAAGTTTGTTTTCAGAATTCCTTAGTTGTATTTTATTTTAATAATAGAATAAGATATGAAAAGAAAATGAAAGAGTAATATTTAAAAAAAATAAAAAATCACTTTTATGAAGTTTTTAAATTTTATAAATTATATTTAAAAACTTTCATATGTGTTTTTAATTATATTAATTTTTTAATATATTTTAAAAAATTGTGACAATCATCTACTTCCGTTTTTTAAATATAAAATTTATATCGAAAATGTGCGAAATGATTTTTTTAAAATAATAAATGGACAAAAAAAAAAAAAAGCATGGAAAAGTCCAAGGGCACCTTACCACGGCGTGCGGCTGCAAAAACTCAGCTTCCACCTTATCGTTTTCCCCTTCCTAATGTAACTAACAGCTTGCTTGGTTGGTATTACGAATTCCATTAATCCAAACCCCAAAATTCCTATCCTCTCCTAAAACCCTAGTTCTCTCTCTCCCATCTCTTACAACCTACCTCCCATGGACGCCGAGCTTTCTGCCCAGGAAATCTCCTCTCAGCCGCTCTCTACCTACCCAGGTTCTTCTTCTTCTTCTTCTTCTTTCTTATGATTCTAAGTTTGGAACTAGTTCCGTAAAACAACATGCTTTGAAAGCTAATGAAAATGGTAAAACTAGTGATAATGAGAGTGGTGAGGATGAGAAGTTTGAAACAGTGCCCGAGAGGCCACTTGTGGCTGACCCAGATGATGAAATTCCCTCTCCGGCAAAAGGTAACGATGCCCCTTTTGTCCATTCTCATGCTTCAACTCTGATTTTGAAAGACGACTTGCTTGGGGATGGTGATAATGGTTTAGAGGGATTTAGAGGTGAAGGATGGATCAAAAACCTTGATATTCAAGGTGTTGGTTATGGAGAAAAGGAGGACAAGCTGGAAATGGGCTCGACAGGTGGTGCTGACCAATCTGTTTTAACAATGGAAAGCAGAGAGGAAGGTAGGATTGGGATGTTTGAGAATAATTCGGTTTTAGGTGGTGAAGTTACGCATGGTGATTCTATGATTGCAGAAGCAATAGATTATAAGGTGGATTTGAAATTTTCTGGTGGAGAGAAATTGGCGGCTGATGCAACACCTGATCCTTCAGACAGTGAGAAATCTGAGATTAAGGGGACGGAGGTGGTTCCAGTTGCTGGGAATGGAAGCTTGAATAATGGCTTTAATCGGATTTTTCATGATGATGGACAACATATTGATCCTGTTGCCACCAATTCAATTGAAACTGCTGAGGTCTTGGCTTGTGAAAAGACTTCTGAAATTGATGCTCAGAGGAAAGTTGATTCTTCTAGTCGGGGTCTGCTTGGTAAAGACGATTTGGGAACCAAGCTAAATGACCTCAGAGAGGAGGCTAGTATAGATTTGTTGGGACAAGTGTCTGCTGAGAAAATAGATGGAGGGGTTAGAAATGGAATTCAGACAACGGATCGTTCTGCTCAACCTACAGAAATGATGGCAGCTCATGAAGCAAAGGGTTTAGATAGTGATTCCCAAAGCGGAAGATCGGTAACCATGGCAATAGAAGAATCTCATTCTCTGAAGTCTGTGGAACAAACTACGGTTTCTGAAGCAGAAATTAGTTTTGAAGATGAAGATGAAGAAGAAGAGAAGCACCATCAGGACGATGGTGGTGAAATTGAAGGCTCAGATACTGATGGAGACACTGAAGGTATTATCTTTGAGAAAGCTGAAGCTGCTAAACAGTTCTTGGAGGAGCTAGAACGAGGATCTGCCATTGGTTCTCACTCAGGTGCTGATACTTCTCATGATCTTTCTCAGAGAATTGATGGTCAGATTGTCATTGATTCAGATGAAGAAGGGGACACCGATAAAGAAGGGGAGGGGAAAGAGTTATTTGATTCTGCTGCTTTGGCAGCCCTCTTGAAAGCAGCAACTGGTGCTGGCTCTGATGGAGGTAATACCCCTATAACCTCTCAAGATGGGTCCAGGCTTTTCTCTGTTGAGCGACCTGCAGGTTTAGGATCTTCACTCTACAATGCAAAATCTGCACCTCGATCGAACCGGCCTAACCTATTCAGTCCTTCTGTTGTAATGAGTGGGGAAGACTCTAACAATAACTTGAGTGAAGAAGATAAAAAAAAATTGGAAAAGTTACAGCTGATAAGAGTCAAATTCTTGAGGCTTGTTCAGAGGCTAGGACATTCTCCAGAAGATTCTATAGCCGCACAGGTTTTATATAGGCTGGCGTTTGTAGCAGGGAGGCAAACCGGTCATCTGTTTAGCCTTGATTCTGCAAAGAGGAAAGCTTTGGAACTTGAAACAGAGGGTAAAGATGATTTAAGCTTCTCCATGAACATACTTGTTCTTGGGAAGATTGGGGTGGGCAAGAGTGCTACAATAAATTCAATCTTTGGTGAGGAGAAGGCTTCAATTCATGCATTTGAACCTGCCACTGCAGTTGTGGAAGAGATTACTGGAATAGTAGATGGTGTTAAACTCAAGGTCATTGATACCCCAGGTTTGAAATCTTCAGCCATGGAGCAAGGTGCCAACTGCAAGGTCCTAGCTTCTATAAAAAAATTAATAAAGAACTGTCCCCCTGATATTGTACTCTATGTTGACCGGCTGGACACACAGACTCGGGATCTTAATGATCTGCCATTGTTAAGATCAATCACTAATTCTCTTGGCTCCTCTATCTGGAAAAATGCCATAGTTACTTTGACTCATGCGGCTTCTGCGCCTCCAGATGGACCATCTGGCTCACCTTTGAGTTATGAGGCGTTTGTTGCCCAACGTTCCCATGTTGTTCAGCAGTCAATTGGCCAGGCTGTTGGTGGTCTGCGCCTGATGAATCCAAGTTTGATGAATCCTGTTACTCTTGTTGAAAATCATCCTTCATGTAGAAAGAATAGGGATGGTCTCAAGGTGCTTCCTAATGGTCAAGCTTGGAGACCGCAGCTATTGCTGTTATGCTACTCTATGAAAGTCTTATCTGAAGCAAGTTCTCTCTCCAAACCTCTTGATCCATTTGACCATGGGAAGCTCTTTGGTTTTCGTGTCCGTTCTCCTCCTCTTCCATACTTGTTATCTTGGCTGTTGCAGTCTCGTAGCCATCCTAAACTCTCTGCTGATCAGTGTGGTGGTGAGAATGGTGACTCAGATATTGATATGGCTGATTTATCCGATTCTGATCAAGAAGAAGAGGATGAGTATGAGCAGCTCCCACCTTTCAAACCTCTAAGGAAGGCACAGCTTGCTAAGCTTAGCAAGGAGCAAAGGAAGGCATATTTTGAGGAGTATGATTATCGGGTGAAGCTCCTCCAGAAAAAGCAATGGAAGGAGGAGTTGAGAAGAATGAGAGAGATGAAGAAGAAAGGAAAGCCTGCTGTTGATGATTATGGTTACATCGGGGAAGATGTTGATAAGGAAACTGGTGGTCCTGCTGCTCTACCAGTTCCATTACCTGATATGGTCCTTCCACCTTCATTTGATGCTGATAATCCAGCTTACAGGTACCGGTTCTTGGAACCAACTTCTCAGTTCTTGGCGAGGCCTGTTTTGGACACTCATGGTTGGGACCATGATTGTGGGTATGATGGCGTTAATGTTGAACATAGTCTAGCAATTGCCAGCCAGTTTCCTACTGCAGTTGCTGTGCAACTCACGAAGGATAAGAAGGAGTTTAACATTCATTTGGATTCTTCAGTTTCTGCCAAGCATGGAGAAAATGGATCAAGCATGGCTGGCTTTGACATCCAAAATGTTGGAAAGCAATTAGCCTATATTTTTAGAGGGGAGACCAAATTCAAAAATCTCAAAAAGAACAAAGCAGCTGTGGGATTTTCTGTCACATTTTTAGGTGAGAATATTGCAACCGGGTTCAAACTTGAGGATCATGTTGTTGTTGGAAAGCGGCTGATGTTGGTTGGTAGCACTGGGACTGTTAGATCTCAAGGTGATTCAGCATATGGAGCCAATCTAGAAGTGCGTCTCAAAGATGCAGATTTTCCAATCGGCCAGGATCAATCCTCTCTGGGTTTGTCTCTAGTCAAATGGAGAGGGGACTTGGCATTGGGTGCCAATTTTCAGTCTCAATTTTCTGTTGGACGGAGTTCAAAAATAGCAGTTCGTGCAGGAATAAACAATAAGATGAGTGGACAGATTACGGTTCGAACAAGCAGCTCAGATCAGCTTCAGATGGCACTCACTGGTATTCTTCCTATTGTCATGGCAATTTATAAAACCATCAGGCCTGGTGTAAGTGAGAAGTATTCTATGTATTAGCCACTGAAGCAGTTCCGCCCCTCTAAAGAGCTGCCATTAGGTTACCTTGGGAAATTGTTATATTAGATTATATTGGAGGCATTGCAATAGTCTTCTTCTCTTTCCATGAATAATGCTTAGATTAATTTTAGCATGAACTACTGCTTTGAAGAGATCCATTTTATTGTTTAATAAATGTTATTAAGCATGAGTAACTTATTGTTTGTTTAGCAATTTTGGTTAATAATATAATGTAACCATATGTTTGGTTTTCTGTGCTGTCCACATGGACATGTACTCTGCTGTAATGTAATGAAAAAAAATTTATCTTTCTTCAAGATGTGCCCTTTGATTTGTTTGAACATGCCCTTTAATTTTACCAAGCATTGCTTAGTTGTTTGAATATATCCTTTACTTTTTGCTTAGTCTGCTCCTCTTTCCTTGAATAATCCTTTGACTTTTTGAGCTAAAATTTATGACGTCCAAGTGGCCGTGAAATAGATTCTAGGCTACCATGGACTTGTTCTTCCTTTGTTCTCATGGATCTTTCCTACAACTGTGTAATTTATTTTGTAATCGAGATACTAGTTACCACAGATCTAGGTGGGATGAATGCCTATCTTTTCAAGAACTTCAAGAATTAGATGTATGTCATTAGCAGTGAGCAGTCAAAGTAAAATTTTCCAACTATATGACTTGTTATATAGGTAGGGTAACGTAGAGTTTAGTATTCACCCCATGTTTTTAATCCAACAAAATGTTTTCGTTTTTTGTCTAAAACGCATTGACCTTTGGGTTTGTGTATCTTTTCAAAAAAAAAAAAAAAAAAAAAAAGGTCCAGACTAAATTTAAAGGCGTTTCATTCATAGAATCTTACACTGTATGATGTTTGGTTTGTCACATCTCACATGGCTGCATGGCATTTATTATTTCTTTGATGTATAAAATAGATAAAATAGAATGTGAATTATCTTATATATCATATTTGGTTTATATTCAAAAAAAGAGATAGATTTGTAAAAAAAATTAATCATTTTATTAGCAAAAAATAATTTAATTCTCTCACAAAGGAAAGGATTTTTTTTTTTAAATTTTATGAGGTTGAACTTAAATACTTTATTATATCCTTAAAAGTTATATCAATAAATTTTTTTTTTGTATAAACTTGAAAAAAATAATTTTGATCAATAAATAAAATTATCTATCTTAATTATTGCATATATCAAACAAAAATAAAATAAAATGAGTTAATATAATTTTATTCATAATATAATATTATTTTATTTTATCATAATTTTATATGTTAAATACACCTTTAAAATATTATGTTCGCAATTGTCCTAAAAATTGGAAAAGTAAGATGTAGCGCACACTTGAAATTTGGGAATAGAGGTCATTCTAAACCCACCTCTCTTGTATTGTGTTATATTCCCGTTGGAATGTTACTTTTGGTTTGTTACTTTAATGCCCTTGCAAAATTTGTGCTTTGATCTATACTACTCTTGTAAGCGTACCAAATTACAAAAAAATAAAAAAAATAAAAAAACCAACGTCAATTTATCAAACCCGAAGACATATTTTCATTCTCTCTAAAACCTTGATAGCTTTTTGTTGCTCTGACTGGTTATTAAGTTATACTATTTTCAAGTATTTTATTTTCCACTTTGATCTTTTAGATGGTTCTTGCTATGGAGGTGAACTTGGGATGTTCACTAATATGGAGGGTCCTTGAGCGGAGATTGTAAATCAAATACATGCATTTGGAGCGTGTGAGATAGGGTCTCAAATAGTGATGGAAGTGATCTTCTTCAATGTAGATATCTCTAACTATAGATGAACGAGAGTTTAGATGAGCTCTAAATAGAAGTGCTTTACGATGCTCAAGCGAGTTTGAGATATTAGGTGACAGAAACATCAATATAATTAAAGCAATAAAGGGATAAGGCGATATAGTAGACTTACGTCATATTTGATGTATAAAATGATGGATTAGATAGAATGATAATATTTTTATATTACGTTTTATTTGTATCTAAAAAAAGAGATATGATTATAAAGAGGATTATCATTCTCTTGGTATAGTATAATTCAATTCTCTTACAGTATGTTTGGATTGAGGGGAAGGGAACGAAAGGAAAGGAAAATAAAAGAAAGTAATGGAAACAAAAAAACGTTTCCTTTGTTTGAATAAACTTTCAATTTAAAGGAAAGGAAAGAGGTAGAAACTCAATAACCCTTGGTTTTCCCTATAATCTTCACTTTTTTAATACCCTAATTTGAGAGAAAACCTAAGGAAAGGAAAGCTAAAAATATTTTTATTTTTGTAAAAAGACTATTATATCCAACTTTTTATTAATATCAAAAGCCTAGTAAAAAAAAAACTTAACCACATCACAAATTTCCAGTAATTTTTTTAAGTAATCTTTTTTTTCAATTAAGTTTCACATGTCTCTTCTAATATAAAAATATTTTATAATTTTTTGTGATTTGATTTTAATGAATAATTGAAAATGAATAGACATAATTTTTAGGTTTATGAGATGTCAAACTAACTCAAAATTTTTTATTTTTATATGTAATATATTATAGTTTGAGATGTCGGCAATTCTAGGAGATGTTTCATTGAAACACAATTAACTTGGCTATGATTATAAACATATCAGTATGCTTTTCACACAAACTTAATTGGTAAATATTAGTTTTATTTTTCTTAGGATGGAAATATTTATTTTTTATTTTAGTAAAATAAATTTATGTTGAACAACTATATGATGATATGTTATTACTTCTTGTTTGGTGCAAAAAGGACATATAATTCACTCATATGTAATGTTTTTATGTGATTGCATTTTTTATATTTAATAGCTTTTATATGAATATATCGTCAAAGTGATAATGTGCTGAAATTTTGATAATGACCAACAAATCCATCAATGCATGTTTGTAAAACATCTTGTTTCACTTGATTAAAAACTACTGATATAGCAACTATTGTAAGGCTAGAAAAGATAGCAAATATATTATGGTTCAGAAGTACTTTAAAATCACAAGCAATGAAAGGTTATAATTGAAAAAAATTATTATAATGAATCATTTCTTTTCTTTTTCACTATTTATCCAAACAATGGTTGTTAGAATTCCTTTCCTTTCTTTTTCTTTATTAATTTTAATTATCCAAACAAATGTTACATATATCCTTTCTTTTCTTTTAAAAAACTTTCTTTTCCTTTCCTTTCCTTTATTAATATTTATCCAAACATAGCGATAAAGTGGAGATGATTATTTTTAATCCATTAAATTGAATTTACATGTTTTATTATACTATTAAAAATTACATTAATAATTTAAATTATATAAACTTTAATGAAAGATAATTTTGACCAATAAATAAATTATTTTATTCTAATTTTTGTACAAATCAAATAAAGATAGAATAACATTATTTAATCTAATCATCATTTTATCATATCTTATTATAATCTTGTATATCAAACACATTCTTAAGATAAATCTAGAAAAAGACCAAAGTAATGAAGGGATAAAGGTGATATACTAGACTTAAGATAAGTTTCTAGAGAGATGTAGAAAGAGAACACCTATAGCCCTGTGAATGGTGAAAACATTATATGAAAAGTCATATTTGTCAACGTTTATAAGTGTCAATGAAAGATCACAAAAGTTTCGATTACAACAATTCATTGACTTAAGATAATAGTAGACTTAAATTACCATAAATTTAATTGAAGGTGTATTTATTATTTTTAAATAAAATAATAAAAAATTTTATTACTTTTTACATAGATTAAATGCTTAATTTAGGATTTATATTTGAATTTTTTTATACAATTTTTAATTTAATTCAATTAAAAAGTAAATATTTGCGATGTTCTTAAATCAAAATCTGTTAACAAGTGTGGATTATATTTGTATTTTTGAGGAGTTTTAGTGGGCACTGATAATGGACCATAAATAGAGTGGGATGTCGTTATTGCAACGATGGACTGACTTGAGTAAAATAGGTTTTAAGATCTATCTGCAGATCCAAAGATATATACATGAGTGCGTATAGCTTCAATCCCTCTAATAGCTTCAGTACATGCTTGTGGATTGAAATATGGATGATTAGAAGAGTCTTCATCATATTTTTAAGATAATGCAACAACATAGTTTTCCAACAAAAGGTTTAAAACAATTTTTATTCCAAAACAAGTACACTATCATTCCAATGACACAATTCAATACCATTCATCCTATAATGTTTAGGAGTTCAATTATTACATTATCTATTTTATCAACAATCACAATACATAACCAGAATCATAAAACAAAATACGCAATAGTTTTCACCTTTACAAAGTCATTTCATCTCAATAAGTACAAAATGCTAAATAGTTCAATATCAATCGTCTTGCAAGGTTTAGTCTTTCAATTACTACACTATCTATGTTATCAATAATAATAATACACAACAAGAATCACAAAGCAAGTTATGCAATAGTTTTCTCCTTCACAAAGTCATTGCATCTTAATAATCATAAAACATATATATTTCAATACCATCCATCCTGTAATGTTTAGTCTTTCAATTACTACACTATTTAATTTATTAACACGCATAATATACAGCCAGAATAAAAAAGTAAGTTATGCAATAGTTCACATTCACTAAGTCATTTCATCTCAATAAGCACACAATACTGTATAGTTCAATATCATTTGTCCCGTAATGTTTAATCTTTTAATTACTATCCTATCTGCTTCATCAATAATCACAATACACAATCAGAATCACAAAATAAATTACGCAGTTGTTTTTACTTTTGACAAAGTTTTTGAATCTTAACACATAACATATTATGTATTTTAATAAAGTAATATAGCAATTTCAAAGTATTGCCAAAGTCATTGAAATGTGACATACATTGAAAACTTTGGACTTCTTGTTAAAGAAATCACCACGTTCTCCTGAATGTTTGTGAATGCGATTGAAGACTTCTACAAAAGTGGGTTCTCATTGTAACTCAAGTGATTGCATTCATTAGATACATTCAATGAAATATGTAACAATGCAATTTACATAAAACTGGCATTTGATGAAAAAATAACTCATGAAAACCATCATACCATTCTCTTTTTATGAATAGGAAATGCAATCGAGCTGCTAGTCTGCTTTGTAATAGATATTTCTTTTTGTGTTTGACAATTTTGTTTTGCTTTGGCAAAGATGTTTTGTTATTTTGGAGTGCTCCTTACATTCTCAATAATAGCATCAATCGGAGTTGTGATCCACTTGCGCTCCATCCCTCTAAATTGTATGATGTTATCAATTTTACGTTCTTTCATTACCAATTCCTTTTTGTTAGATAACAAGTCTCTTAATCGATTCTTCAAAATATTGTTCCATGCCCATTGAACAAAATTATCATCTGCATAGACCACTAACATTTTTCCTAACATATGTAATAGTGAAATACCATAAATGGTTGACAAGAATTTAATCTTTTCATTCAAATCAAATAAAATATATACAAAAAAATCCAATTAGTACTTTAAATTTATCAAACATCATAGACTTGACTGGTGCTGAAACTTTACTCCATGTCGATTAAGGACCAGTAAAATTTGCTTGAATTATTCCTAAAATTGTTGAGCTAACCATTAATTGCTTGAAACAATTATTAATATCCATTTGTTAGTAAGATTAGTTAAACTACACAAATTATTTAGAAAACAAGTAACAATAAGATAAAATTAATTGTAAAAAGTATCTATACATTTCTCATAGTGGAGTAATCCATAATCGCTTCTCTGGATCTAACAGAGTTGATAATCCTTTGTTTGCTTCCTTAGTCCTTAGCCTTGTTGTTGAACCTTTTTCTTCTCTAAGTGGTGGTTCATCAATGAATGATAGATTTACATCATACTCTATCGATGGATCATCCATCATCGGTGCAGAAGATGATCGTATGGTGAATCATGCTATATCGGTGGTGAAAATGGCTATATCGATGGTGAAAATGACCTGTATGGTGGATCATGTTATATTGGTGCTGCAAAAGTTTTATATTAAGGATCACACTATATTAGTGCTATTGATGACCTGATACGTGAATCATCTCTCATCGACCTTGTTGTAGAATCATCTTTGTGAATAGAGTTCTTTGCACGATGTCCCCACATATTTGTCATATATAATATAAAAATTTTGTAAGTATTTAAAAAGCAAGAAAATAACAAACATATATGTCTTTGGTATTAGAATATTAGATTAAATGAGCAAAAATAAATAAAAATATGCATATCAAAACATTATAATGAAAATAGACCAAATAAACTATTATATTTAACGTTACATATATTGAACACATCAACTAAATATTATATATAGCATTAAAAATCATACTTAATTTATCAATCATTACTAGAATAAGCAAACTCATATGTTTCATCATCATCATCATCATTATCATCATCTTTTTCTTTCTCATCATCATTTTCTTGTTCTTTTGATATTCATGTCCTATTCATGCATCTTTAAAAAATAGCATATCCAATAAATACCACACTACAAGAAATCTGACATATAGTGACGCTAAAAAAAGCATCAATAAAACCTCAAAATCTATCAATATAGCACCAAAAACACTATACCGACAGTTAAAATGTGTATTCTAATGAATTTTTAATCGTCAGTATATCCCTCATCGGTATAGACCTATACTGATAATTTTTAAGGTGTTGAATAACTTATAGAGATATACTTATGGTTCAAGACTGTCAATAAATGTATATCTATTGGTATAGCATCTGTTTTGTGTTCCACCATTATACTTTTTAGCAATGGTTAACAATCATGAGTATAGACTTGTATATTTTAACTTTTCTTAGCTATATTGATGGTTAATGGTTGTCAGTATAGACTTTTATTTTTTTATCTATACTGACACTTAAAACTCGTTAGTATAGATTTATATGTTTTAATTTTTTGACCTATATCGACAGCTAGCGCCCATCAGTATAGACTTATATGTTTTAATTTTTCTAACCTATATCGACGGTTAATGCCTGTTAATATAGATTTGTAATTTTTCTTACCTATACCAATGCTTAGCATCCGTCAGTATAGACTTGTATTTTTTAATTTTCTTACCTATACTAATGGTTAGAGACTATCAATATAGAATTTTATGCTTTAATTTTTTTACATTTACCTATGGTTAGAGATTGTCAGTATAGACTTATATGTTTTAATTTTTTTATTATATTTTGGTGACTGTTAGTATCACTTGAAATATTTCAGTGATCAAGTGTGTCAGTATAAATGTTAAAATGTTGGTAAATTTTTTTAAAAAAATTATATTTTCAATTATTAATATTAATTTATTTATAATCATAATATGATATGTTTTCATATAAACAAAAAAAACATAATAAAGTAAAATATATTTAATAACATTAAAACTAAAAGTAAATTATTTATAATCCACAAACTTAGTATAAGTGAAAAACTAAAGTCATTGTACCAAGTTGGATAAAACAAACATTGATAAAACAAACATAGATAAAGAGTTACACCACCTCACCCTAAAAAACACAATCATAAGTTTGCACCACTAGACACCTAAAAATCTTTTAATCACCTTAAAACTTCAATAGAACTTTGAATAAGATAAATTTAAAAAATCTATAAACAAGAAACAATTACAAAACCACCTCACTAAAAAAAAACATACATACACTTATTACAAGCCCTTTCCAAAACCAAAATATTTTAATTCATACAAAATATCACAAGTATTGAAATAGTCAACAAGTGTAGCTACATCATATAACTAACAAGCTCAATGAACCCAGGTCACTAACATTGTTCAATATACCAATCAAGCATCACAAAATGCAACGGCTTTATTTCAACATAGTGCATAACATCCAAAACAAAACCAAATCCCCATACAAATATAATGCTTCGAGTAAATAAACAACTTTCTAAAATAAATGATCTCACCATAGATTTCTACAAAGAAGCATCTGCATAGCATAAAAAAAATTCAATTAGAATTCTTGTAAATTATCTTATATATATAGAAAGTAAAAAGGTAATCGTCGAATCATATACCACTAGAAATAATTTTATAAACATTTTATTTATTCATATATATAGAAGGTAATCATCCATTTATATACCAGCAAAAATAATTTTATAAACATCCTATTCATTAGTGTAATGCATGAATGAACAAGAAATAATCTAATTTGCATGTGTAATCTCTTCATTCTTTTAGTTTAACTCCAAATAATAACTTAATGAAACTAACCTAAGATTATTTTAGTCAATAGAACTATCATTAAACAAATAACATTCAAGTCTACAACTACAAAGCATGCTTACATCATAAGGAAGCATTTTCAAAGGAAAAAAAAAAGCAAGAAAGCCTTATCAAGGGAAAAATAGTAGGCTTTAAATCATAGTGTAATTTAATGATTATGGGAAAGACGATGGGTAATGTTTCAAGATTACAATTACATGATTCAAAACCTAGATTCAAAATTGATTTTGGCATTCTATCTAAGAAATAAGTATCAAGCAAAGTATTTCCACATATATATCATGTGATTACGAGTTTACCATTTTTATTTTCATTAGGTTGATGACTTGAATTTGAAGAATGATAGTTTTTATGTGTGATTTCTAAAGCATTATTAGCATCAAGAACCTAAAATTAAGTCAAAAGAAATTTCAATAAGGTTCAAGATTCATGAGCAAGATGACAATTTACATATATATAAACTAAAATAGATGTTATATATACCTCACTATTCACCATGTGAGTAACAGTATTCAAGATTTCCATATTCTCATTAGAAAATTATCTTTTAAGTACCAATAAGACAATACTTAAAGTTTCTTTCAAGTTTTTAATTTTAGCCTTTAACTCTTATATCTCTTCCTTATGCTGAACCAATTCAGAAAATGAAGGACTATATTGTTTAGATGAAGTAGATACTGTACCCATGCAACAAACACACCTTTTTTTCTCCAATCCTTTAACTTTTGAATAAACATCATCTTTCCATGAACTCCCTTTAGAATTCTAAGCACTAGTTTTGCTCAGACCTTGTTTCATGAGTTCCTAAAATTGTAAACAAACATTTTAGTATAAAGAAACTAAACATAAGTAAAAGCAAATAATAACTAAATTAAATACCATAATTTCAGCTACTTTGTCATTCACAACACTTTCATCTTTATGTATATGAGAAAGAATATACACCTTAGCACGTGATGGTGGAATTCTGTTAGCTTTTTATTTTTACAAAAGTACAACATTAATTATTGTAGTAACAAAATCGTACATATAAAAACTTAACTTCATATTTATTTAACTGAATGCAACAAGAAAAATTGATATATGTACCAAGTTTTAAATGATCCTCGAGAATGATTTTGTTCTTGTACAATGAGGCTTATCTAATTTTGAGAGGTTTGTTTTGTTTGTCTCACTTTGTTCCTTTAAACAAATGAATAAGAAAAGATATATTATAATAACTTTGTAATTATTATCATATTGTTAAAACAAAGTAAATAGTATATTTTGTAAACATTTACCTTTGTTTTATTAGTCAACTAATGTGCAGCAAGAAATAGGAATTGACTTTTGTCTACCCAAGAATCATCAACCTTTGCAGCCATTTCCTTCGGTGTCTTGTGTTCATCATAAAATTTAGACTTTAATTCATTTTTCCATTGCCTCCACTTAGTACCCATGTTTCTTAGTGCCCAAGACTTAATTTTTGAAATATTTCTTTATCAATGAACTCATTAGAATTAGATTTGTGAATTCAAACTTTGACTACAATTTGAAAAAGGTAATTGGAAAGATAATGTCAATATATATTATATGAATTGCTACTATTAACTAAAAACTAAAAGATTATTGTCATGATATTAGCTAGCAACTAAAACATTATTATATTGATACCTTTAATGTTTTCGATATTTCTTCTTTGTTATTATCTAACATTTCATTCCAATTTGTATAATTAATTGATGCAAAGCTAGGCATTCTAACCATGCTACCAATGAATCAAATTAAAGAGCAAGATTCATCACCAATAGGTATAGCATCATCATTAACCTTAACAATAACATGCTCTTCTTATTCCAAATCCCAAATATCAGCCATACGTGTAGGATCTCAAGCTTTTTTATGTTGAACATTTCCTACATACAAAAATTACATGTAAAGAAAGCAATTAAATTCATTAAAAATTGTAATTGTACAACATTATAGCACATAAAGAATTGTACTAATAGAATATAGTGTTTTTATACCTGAATTATGTTCAACTTGTTCATCTTGATCTTCATTATTTATAGATTAAGATATTGGTTCTTGAGATTCTTGTAGAGGCTTATATTGTGAAGCTTTTGGATCTACATGTTGTTTTTTAGATTGTGTTTGCAGTTGAGAACTAGAGGCCCGATTTGCCCTAGTGATATTCAATTATTTACACTTTGCTATCTTAAGTCGAATAATACACAAAATATACTAAGTACAATATAACAGAGAACTTGATAGTGGCAAACCATATAAAGCATAAAGTACAATTTAATATAATACATGATCACACAAAATTAAGTAATTCAAGCTAGTAACACAAAAAAAAAATATTATGAACTATGTCTTACATTGCAAAACCTTAACAACAATTTAAACTGTTACATAAAATTAAAAAATGTTCTTCCCATTATGTTCATCTATGGGATCTTCTTCGACATGCTCATTTTCCATCTCTGGTGTGACCTCTATGCCTTCATCATCAACTTCACTTTTAACCCAATTTGAAGTACCATGTGTGTCATCAAATTCAACATGGATTTCTCCATTTTCTTACTCTCTATATAAGGATGATTCATCACCCATATCAAATACATCTCTAAGTTTTGCATGCTTAACAATAACCTAGCCATTATGTCTTTTATCTTTCATATAAAAAACTTTCTTAGCTTGTGATGCCAAGATAAAAGGATCATGAACCAAATTAGTTTCACTATGAGCTAGATGTGAAAAATTTACAAGAATGAAACCAAATTTATCCTTCTTGCAACCTCTATTTATATCAATCCAATCACATTTAAATAATACAACTTTCATTCTACCAGTATAATCTAATTGAATGATGTCTTTTAAAATCCCATAATAGTTAACTTCTCCTTCAATAGGTTATGCATATCTTGTACTTGCATAAATCATCATCTTGGTTATTACAACAACCCCACTATTTTGAGTTTTCAAGTATCTCTCACGTGCCTTAGTATGAAATCAAAACCATTAATGATATAAGCAGTGTATTTACTAACAGTATCAATTGAAGCATAAGCAAGCCATCTAAGTTGATCTGTGATGTTTGCATCTTCTTGTTGATCTAAATTAGCAACCTATCTAATTTCATATTTGGTTAAAATAATAATCTAACTATAAAAACTTTAAGTACATATTCCAAACCATGATGTATGACTTACATAATCACGAAACCAATCATGAAAAGTTTCATTTTGTAACTTTTGTATCTCATATGGCATAAGCCAAGGAGATCGATTACACCTCTTAATAAATTGCTCATGTTTTCTACATGAAAAACTTTTGAGAAAACTATACAATATACTACAAAAAAAATTATTAAGTATAATATGCATGTAGATAAGTGATCTTACTTTATAAAATGAGCAACCTTGGCAAAATTAAATAGCACATATCAATGTTCTTAAATCAAAGTTATAGCACCAAGTACAATTTGTGAGACCCTTTTACACTTGTTAACATTAAAACCTTTACGTTTTAATGTTCCCAATGGTTTTCCTATAGTAGAAAGAATGGATATTTCTTTCTCTACAAATGGATTCTTGTCTTAATTTCAAATGGGTCGATTAAAATTAGTTTTCATCCCATCAAAGTATCTTGAACAAAAAGTTATGCATTCATTTGTTAAGTACCTTTCTACAATTGAACCTTCAAGATAAGCTCTATTGTGCACATATGATTTAAGAGCAAGAAGAAACCTATATAAATGGAAGTTCAATAGAAAAGATCATTAGGAAACATCCCAGTTGAAATTTAAGTAAAAAAATCTATAACACTTTAAGATATACCTTTCAATAGGATACATCCACCGATAAATGACTGGACCGGTAATTTTTGCTTCATTTGCCAAATGGATAACTAAATACACCATTATTGTGAAAAAAGATAGAGAATAAATCTTCTCCATTTCATATAAAATTGATGTGGCCCGAGACTCAAGTAATTCAAGCTTATGTTCTTCGAGAACTTTAGAACAGAGTTATTTAAAAAAGGCACATAAATAAATAAGAACTAAGCACACTTTATCAGGTAAAGACCATCGTATTGCTATAGGAAGAAACTCTTGCATTAAGAGATAAGAATCATAACTTTTAAGCCATATTAATTTTTGTTGTTTAAGTTACACACAATGTGAGATATTTGAAAAGTATTCATCTGGAGTTTTCATTTTCTTAAGAATCTTTAAAAAAGAATTTTTTTCAATTAAGCTCATTTGATATGAAGCTTGAGGTAAGTATTGGATGTTAGTGCCAAGACAAGTCTTTGGATGAAGAACACTCCTTATACCCATTTCTACAAGGTCAAGTTATGCTTTGTAGTTATCCTTTGACTTCTCTTCTTACCCAATCAATGTACTGAAAATGTTATTACAAATATTCTTTTTTATATGCATCACATCAAGATTGTGATGTAATGAAAGATGTTCCCAATAAGGTAATGTGAACAAAATACTCTTATTCTTCCATGGCCCATCTTCATTATCATTTTATTGTTCCAACTGTCTCAACACTTCACTATTAGATGGTGGTGAAGGAGCACTTCTAAATTCTTGAGTCCCATCAAATGAGTTCTTATCATTTTGAAACCTATAATTAGGTTGTAACCATCTATAATGGCACATGTAATAATACTTTTTACCATGTTGTAACCAATTAGATGCAATATCAAATCCACAGCAAGGACATGCATATTTTCCCTTAGTACTCCACCCAGACAAATTGACATATGCAGGGAAAGTTGTTAATGGTCTAAATTAATGCTGCACGCAGTTGAAAGTTTTGATTTTTTAAGGCATCAAAAGTCTAAACACCAATTTTCCAAAGTTCCTGCAATCTCTTCTACCAAAAGTTGTAGGTATATATATCTATATTGTTTCCATGACCTTTTGGACTAGGAATAAGTAAGGAAAGAATAAAGTTTGGCTATTCCGTACACATCCATAGAGGCAAGTTATAAGGTATCAATATAACAGGCCACGTGTTATGTGTCATACTCATAGTTTTAAAATGGTTAAAGCCATTAAAAGCCAATTCCAAGCGAATATTACGAGGGTTAAAGGAAAACTCAAGATATTGAGAATCTAATTCTTTCTAACCTAGAGAATCTGTTGGATGTCTTACACGTCCATCCTTAGTATGCTCATATTCATACCAAGTCATCAAGGGAGCATTTTGAAGACATGAATAACCTTTGTAGTCTTGGAATTAAAAGAAACAAACAAAAAATATTAAAAGCTTTTTTTTTTTTTTCTGACATTATATCTTAGGGATCACTTTCTACATCATTCAAGCTCTCTTTCCACTTAGAAGTGCCACTTTTGAATATATTTTTTTATTTGCCTTATCATTCCAAAACAATATGCAATCATTGGGACAAGCATGGATTTTTTTATATCCTATACTTAAAGTAGAAATCATCTTTTTTAATTCTTGATAAGACCCTAGTAATGTATTACCCTCTACCAGAGCAAGTTTCAAAACCTCTAACAATGTATTGAAAGATTTATTTGTCTAACCATTAAAATACTTTATGTGGAACAAATAGATTACAAAGGAAAACTTTATAAAGGTTTTGCAATTTGGATATAGTTTCTCCTCCGCACCTTTAAGTAAACCATAAAACTTGTCACTATCAATTCTATGACCATGGTGTTGCTCTCCACTAATATCTCTAGCTTGTATGTTACCCACATCAACATCCATAGCTCTTTCAACCATTATATCATGTAATAAATCATGAATGTCAGGACCTAACCCTTTTTCTTCGTCATTAGTTGTTCTAGTAGGTAAACATGCATAAAAAATTTCCTTGTGAAATACCCATTGAACATATCATTTAAGAAAACCATTATATATTATGTAATCAAATGCATCTTTCTTACAAACTCTAAATGTGTTGACACATTTAACATAAAGACACTAAATTTTTTCATTTTCAGATGATATTGCAAAGCCAAAGTCTAAAATACTAGTGACACCTTTTATGTATTCTTCATTAGCTCTTGACATGAGATTTATACACGCCTTATCCATAGAATGTAAGATGATTTGCCCTATTAATAACATTATATTTAACTTTAAAATTTAAATTAAAATAATAGCATTTAATTTTAATACAAAATAAAATTTGACTATGCAAGCATAATGTCACATTTTCATTAAGAGTAATACTTCAGATGTACCTTTAGTATTAAACTTATGTATTTTCAGAAGTAGCATAACTAAGATCAGTTTCAGTTAAATAAGCAAGAGAGAGGCAGAGGATAGAAGGAAAGTAGCTCAAAACAAAAAAAAAAGAATATTTGAAATAATTCACAATTGCAAAAGGATAAAGTTTTAAAGCTTGAAAATTAAACAAGAATTTTAGCTTAAAAGTTAAAAGGATCAAAGGTGAGAGAGAGTGAGACGAGATAAGCTTTAGGCAAAGTAAGGATTGAAAGTCAAGGTAAGGACGATGGGAACAAAATTTTCACTATTTTTGTTTTAATAAGTTTAGATTTTTTTAAAAGGTTTTCATTGCCAAGACGTAGGAACATAAGGTAAGGACGGTGGATTATTAAAGGCATTTTTTGCTTGAATAATCTCTAAAAAATCTTGGCATCTAGTTTTTCATGACGTTTGTGGCCAAAAACACCTTGAATAATCACCAAAATTTTTTTATAAGAGATTATTGAAGGTATTTTCTATCAAAAATGCCTTTAATAATCTCTTTTATTTTTTATGAAAGGATTAATGAAGGTATTTTTATGATAAAATGTCTTGAAAAATTCCCTTCAAGCATTTATGAGGAGATTATTGAAGGCATTTTTATCCAGAAAATACCTTAAATAATCTCTAACAAAATATTGAATGGGGTTATTGAAGGCATTTTTGGCCAAAAATGCATTGAATAAATCATGGATTATTGAAGGTGTTTTTGGCCAAAAGCGCCTTTAATAATCCCTTTCAATTTTTTAGAAGGGATTATTCGAGGCGTTTTCTATAAAAAAAAATACCTTCAATAATCTCCTCCCATTTTTTTGGGATCATTCAAGGCATTTTTGTGATAAACGCCTTCAATAATCCCCTTCAAGCATTTATGAAGAGATTATTAAAGGTATTTTTGCCCAAAAAATACCTTAAATAATCCTTAAGAAAATATTAAATGGGGTTATTGAAGGCACTTTAGCCAAAAACACCTTGGATAAATCCTTAATTATTGAAGGTATTTTTGGTTAAAAATGCCTTTAATAATCCTTTCTAATTTTTTAGAGGGGATTATTCAAGGTGTTTTCTATCAAAAACATCTTCAATAATTCTCTTTCATTTTTTTAAGATCATTCAAGATATTTTTGTGATAAAACAACTTGAATAATCCTCTTTAGGTGTTTATGAGGAGATTATTAAAGGTGTTTTTACCCAGAAAATGCCTTGAATAATCTCTAACATAATATTTAGTGGGGTTATTGAAAGTGTATGTGGCAAAAAATGCATTGAAAAAATGGAAGGGGATTATTAAAAGCATTTTTAGCCAAAAAATACCTTGAATAATCCCTAACAAAATATTGAATGAGGTTATTAAAGGCGTTTTTTGCCAAAAACATATTTAATAATCCCCTTCAATTTTTTAAAAGGGATTATTCAAGGCATTTTCTGCCAAAAATACCTTCAATAATTCTCTCTCATTTTTTTTTGGATTATTCAAGGTATTTTTGTGATAAAATGCCTTGAATAATTCCTTGGGGTTAGTTAAGGCATTTTATGGCAAAAAATACCTTGAATAATCCCTTTTAAGCGGTTATGAAAAGATTATTGAAGGCGTTTTTGTCTAGAAAATGCATTCAATAATCTTTTACACAATATAGAATGAGATTATTGAAGATGTTTCTAGCTAAAAATGCCTTGAATAATTCCTGGATTATTAAAGGCATTTTTGGTGAAAAATGCTTTCAATAATCGCTTCCCATTTTTTTGGGATCATTTAAGGCATTTTTGTGAAAAAACACCTTGAATAATCGCTTAGAGTTAGTCAAGGCATATATGGCTAAAAACGCCTTGAATAATCCCCTTTAGGCATTTATGATGAGATTATTAAAGGCATTTTACCCAGATAACACCTTGAAAAATCCTTAACAAAATATTGAATGAGGGTACTAAAGGTGTTTCTGGCCGAAAATGCCTTGAATAATTCTTAGATTATTGAAGCGTTTTTGGCCTAAAATGCCTTCAACTCTCTAATTTTTTAGAAGGGATTATTCGAGGCATTTTTTGTAAAAAAATTCCTTCAATAATCTATGATTTTTTATTGGGATTATTCAAGGTGTTTTTGCCTAGAAAATGCCTTGAATATTCTCTTACAAAAAATTGAAGGATTTTTTTTGGTAAACACCTTTACTAATTATTTTTAAAATTTATTCCCCTATCTTGAACTTTGGAATCCCAAACTACTATTATAGAGAACAACTAAAAGTTGCATTACAACCAAACTAAAACCCCTAAACCCATTTAGTTTACCTTTTGGTTTCTTCTTCTCTCTCATCGCCACTGACCTTCAACAATTGATTGCCATTGCACCTCTCTTTTTACCAATATGTCTTTATTTTATTTGCTTTTTTGTATTATTTATATTATTCAATATAGTTATTTTTTTGTTCTTTACTATATATATATTTTATCATTCCACCATCACCTTAGTCATCCAATCTCCCTTTATTGCATGTATGGTGTTCTTTGTAGTTTGGTTTGAATATTATGGTTTGCTGAATGGTATTATGGAAATTGTGTGTATTTTTTTACTTATAATTTATTTTGCATGGAACTCTTATTTAAGGTGAGAATCACAGTATGACTTACAATCATAAAATATTATTGGTTTGAGGACGTTTTACGTATATTGGAGTAGTAACTGTAGTATAATTATTGCGTACTGTGTGAAATTTAAAGAGACAGTTTGATTTATTTCGTATGTTTATGATCAAAATTACAGGTATTATGAAATTCGAACAATATACTTTTCTTGCTACTGAACATGAAGAAGACACACTTATAGTGAAAAAAAGAAAAGCAAGGGGACGAAATAAACGAATTCAAGTGACTGACACAAAAATTCATGTCGACTTCAAACAATATGGGTAGTTTGTGTTTGATGGAGCTGCCAAGTTAGCTAGTCATATTAGAGCGGTCGTCTGTAATAGCATTTCTATTACATACCATAATTGGCGACGAGTTCTTGATGATTTAAAGGATTGTATATGGGAGTCGGTTGTGATATGTTTATTCAACTATTTCATAAAATTTGTAAAATGATCATTTAATTGAAATTCAATGTGTTCATACTAATTGTGTTAAATATATTAGGAATGGTTCGACATCCCAATTGAGTGTAAAAAACTTATGTTGCAATCGGCTAAGAAAGCATTCAAAAACTTTGAAAATAGATTGACGACCCAATATATTTAACCGTTTGCTGATTATAGTGATATCTTAGTTGTTCCACCTTCGTCATATGTAGATGTTAAAAGTTATCAAGATTGGAAGAATTTTATCCGAGATCGACTACAAGAAGAATTCTTGGTATGCATACCCATTACAAAAAATTGTTTATAAGATTTCATGTAATATATTCGATATTTTAATATGCAATTTACATAATTTTTTTTTTAGAAAATCAAAGAACAACAAAAGAACATTCTGGCTAAACAAGTATATCACCATCGGTCATCGAGAAAGGGTTATGCAAATGTTAAGTATGAGCTTGTAAGTATTTACACACTTGTTTTATACTCATAAATGAATATTTCTAAACATTCATTTAATAGATTCTGATTCTTATATAGAGTTAATTTATTAGGAATCATTTAGCTTTGGCACCGAAGTTTCTAGATAGGATGTATGGAAATAAAAACCTATGCAGAAGGATAGATCATTTGTAGATGAAGCAATCAAAGAAATGCCTAAAAAGATTGTTTGTATAACTACTCATTATATCACGTATGATTCGCTTTGTGCTTGTATGTATGACTCTATGCTTATATAGATATGTTGTTATGGCCCATCTTATTATTATTTTTCAGGATGATTTGGCTATTAAAATTAAATTCAATGAATTGGCAACCTAGTATGGTGAAGATCCTTTGTCTTTAGCATTAGGAGTGAAAGAAAGACATGGTCGAGTTCATGGAGTTGGTAGATTTGTGTTGCCATCAAAGTTCTTCAGTAATCAACCCAAAACCCCTCAAATGATGAATGAACAATATAAAGCAATCATCGAGCAACAATAGCAAAGATTTGATGATCAACAGCAACAACTTATAGCTTTGGAGGCGATATTGGCAGCAATGCAGCTTAACGTGCCAGTAGGCCAATCTGATAGTATAATCCAACTAAGACAAGCTTCTGTTGCAAGTCAGGTAGGAAACCCAACCTCTGGTATTAGCCATGAAGTATGATTTTGTTTATTCAGTTAATATTTATTTGTTTATTATATTTATTGATTTGGTTTGAATACTTATATTTCAAATATTGTAGTAGGATGGTGGGACTCAGAAGATGACCCTTGCTAAGGCTACCATTGATGTATTATCTAATTATGTACTTGATCATTTATCCAGAAGAAATTGGATTATCATTCAGTTTGAGGATGGGCTATTTGATCATCCATCAATTTCTTACCTTAGAGAGCCTAAGATTAAGGAATTTTGTACCGTAGATGAAATATCAGCTTCTGATATTATTGTTTATACAAGGTTAGCTTATAAATTTAAATATGCAAAGTCCATATGTATTAATTTATATTACAGTGTATTATTATTAGTATTGTTGATTATTATCATACAGCTTCTTATATAGAGAGATCAAGGTAAAATAAATGACCCATAGATTCAAATTTGTTGACCCGAATTTTATTAGTGAGCAGAGTAGCACTATCATTTTTCATGGTCATAATGGGGGTCAATTCTTGCAAAAACAGGTCGATTATTTTTTGTTCCTGTATAATGTTATGTAAGTTATATTCATACAAATAATTATTCCAACCTTATTCGAATCTAAAATGATGCTTAATCTGAGTATATCATTCTTATTATTGTGTAGTTGTCATTGGCAACTTATTTTGATTGATACCAATTCCTTAATGCCATACTTATTTAATTTCGCTCAACCAATGATGAAGCCTAACCCTTATCGTAACGGTTTTAGGGACCGTTAGATGAATTTAAGAAAACAAAAGAAATGGAGTCGCCACCAATCTTTTTTGGCTAGGTGTGATTGGCCGCCTATTAAACCTTACCTTCTTAATAAATTTTAAAATTAATTAAAATTTATCAAAAAGATAATTTTTGGGTCTGTGAAAACAACTTGGATTCGAGAGTCGGTTACACATGGAGAAGGATTAGTACCCCTACAACGCCCATTTAAAATGGTACCAATTAATTATATGTTATCTTTTAATATTGACTAAGATGGTTTTAAATTTGGTATTTAAAAACATATTTTTTATTTTCAGTAACCTTGAAAATAAACAAGAACCTTATATTGAAAAATTCCTAAAAATATTTCAATATGTTGGTAATATTAAAAGGAACCATTTCACCTAAGAAATTTTTAAGAATCACTACTTTGAAATTCTTGAAAATCCTATCTTCGGTGGTTCATATTCATTTCCAATGGTTATTTAAAAACATAAAGTAGTATGTAATTCTAAAACAAATAGTATTTTCTGGGACTTATTTCTAAAAAAATGAAAAATCTTTATCGAAAATTAATCTAAATGCTCCGATACGCTAGCAGCATTTTAGATAATATTTTTTGCCTAAAGATTCTTAAAGAATCACTATTCAAAATTTTTTAGGATCTTATCCTCAGAGATTGTTCATTTGTTTTTAAAAAATTTTAAAAATCATGTAATAATATAATAATCCACAAATACATTTATTTTGTTTAGAAACCATTTTCCTATTTATTAAGAAAAACCATCCAAATTAAAAGAAACTTCTAAATATTTCAATATTTTAGCAATTTTTAGAAGACTTTTCTCATCTAAAGAATTCTCGAAAATCACTACTCGGACTCTTTAGAGTCCCATCCTCAGAATTTTTAAAATATGCAAGTAAACAATAAAGTAGACTATGTACACAAAAATATATATTCATTGGAATTAATCTTCTTTAATCAATCTCTAATTATCACTAACAATTTGAAAAAAATAGAAGAAATAAAATTTTTATTGAAAATTTTCTTAAATACCCCGATACGTTGGCAATATTTTTAGAAAAATTTTCTCACTTAAGGATTTCTTAGGAATCTCTACTTAGACTTCCTTAGAATCCCATCCTCGGATAAATTTTATTTCATTTAAAATTATATAATGCGAGTAATCATGCATACAGAATAATATATAAATTGATTATGACTTAATCATCTTATTTTATCCTTTAATTATCAATAACATCTTTGGAAGGAACAAAGTAAATAAAATTTTCATTGAAAATTTCCCTAAATACTCCAATACTTTGACAGTATTTTAGAAAATTTTTTTTCTTTAGGGATTTCTTAGGAATTTTTACTTGAACTTCCTTAGAATCCCATCCTTAGAAAAATTTCATTCACTTTGTTTTTTCTTTTACTTGGCTATTTAATTTTGATCCTATCAATTTCACTACCTAAAGAAATCAATATATATTATTAATAACATCTATCAAAATTTTAGAAAAAATACAAATGAAACTTTTTTTATATTGAATATTTTTCTAAATACTCTATTATTTTGGCGATATTTTAAAAAAATATTCTCACCTAGACATTTTAGAGAATTTCTACTCAGACTTATCTAAAATATCATTCTTGAAAAATTTTATTTATATCATTATTATATGCATAAAAAATAAAGTATATCAAACATGAATTTAAACACAAAACATTAAATTAAAATAAGCATGAGAATCCAAACAACAAAGAAATTAACAATGTATAAAATTAAACTTATAATTGAATTTAAACAATCATAAACAAATTGTATAAGTATAATTAAAATAAAAAACACATAAAAATAAAATCTATTAAAAACAAACTTCAAGTTTTATATTTTTATAAAAATTTTTTTACCACAATATTCCAATTAAAGTAATAATTTTTTTTATTGTTCATGTCACGATCAAGAAAATATAAACTCCACTAGCCTTTTCCATGTTCCCCACGTTTGGGCTTTCATGGATGTTTAAACATTATATTTTTCTATAAAAAGGGAAGTCATCCTCTCCTGCCAGATTATACAATACAATTGAAAACAAAGCCTAAGGTCAGTTAAAAGGGCCCCACGTCTTGGCTTTTCCATGCATGTTCATTCTTTTTGTTTGTCAAAATGACGCACATAACCTACATGCCAGGAATCCCCATGTAGAAACAAATCTATGAAAGGAAAAGAAACCAATATATTTTGAACAAGAAACCATGCGTGAAAGTGAAGCTTTGAACTTCCATAATCCTCCATTAGCAGCAGCTATGAACTAACAACTATGGCTATGAAACAACAAGCTTGGGATGGGATCCCATGCGAGGAAAGGATGAAAGAGCATGCAGGACGCAATCAGACGAGGAAAATGTGAAAGTTTAAAACAACAAGCAACATTTATAACTACAACCACGAGAGGAAACGCAACCAATATATTTTAAACAAGAAACCATGCGTGAAAGTGAAGCTTTGAGCTTCCATAATCCTCCATTAGCAGTAGCTATGAACCAACAACTATGGCTATGAAACAACAAGTTTGGGATGGGATCCCATACGAGGGGAAAGATGAAAGAGCATACAAAACTCATACAAAAATAAAAAAGGGTTAGAGAACCATTGCAAGCCTACCCGTAACCGGTTGCTTCCACCTTCCACGGGTTCCCTTCTTCTGGTTATTTGTTGCCCTCTTGCTGCTGCCTTCCTGCTGCTTTTCTTTTCCTTTCATGTTTTTGGTTCACTCTCCTTTCTATTCTGCATAAGCTTCCCCTTTTCAACTCTCTTTCTTTCTCTTTTTTATTGCTCCTCCTTCTCTTTTCTTTTTCTTTTTGGTTTTCCTTTTTTTTTTTTTTTTTTTTTTTTTTTTTGTTTTCCTGCCCTCCTCCTCTGACCGAAAACTTCCCCTCCCCTCTGTTTTTGTTCGGCAGACCCAACAAATGCCAGATTTCATCTTACTCAATGAGGGCCCTTGGATGAGATTTCATCCAAGGGACACAATTCCTCCTTTTCTTATTTCCAAGGGGCCACCTTTGGCCCTTGGATTAAAAGCCATTAAAGGATCCAACGGCTCAGACTACCTGCTGCAAAGGTTGAACCTTTATATCCCTCCAACCCATGGAAAAGACTATTTTGCCCCTTAATGCAAAGTTTTGAAATTTATGGTTATTTTCTTAAAAATCAAGGTTCCTGGCCATTTTTGGGATTTTAAAACATTAAAAATCAAGAAATATTATAAGATTATGATATGAAAAGTTTCATGAAATTCCGAGCTCAGAAAAGGCTAAATTACAAAAATACCCCTATAAGGGTATTTTGGTAATTTCACACTTTTTGAGGTACTACTATGATTTCAAATGGATAAAAAATCATGAAATATTATAAAACTAGGATCTAAAAAGTTTTGTGAAATTTCGAGTTCGGAAAGGCTAAATTATGAAAATAACCCTATAAGGGTATTTTGGTAATTTCATAGTTTTTGAGGCCCCACTGTGATTTTAAATGCATCAAAAATCATGAAATATTATAAAACGATGGTCTGGAAGGTTTCACAAAAATCCGAGTTCGAGAAGGTCAAATTACAAAAATCCCCTATAAGGGTATTTTGGTAATTTGGTCTTTCTCGGGACACAATGAAAATTTCAATATTTTGAAAAAAATCCCAAATTTAATTTAATAACACCTTAATTTTAATGAGGTTTTGAAATTTCAGAATTAACCTGCACTCTACTCATTTTGACCAAATTTTACATAATTTGACTTTGTTTGACTCGTTTTGACTCGAGTTGACTTTGAGTTTTGAATTGGCAAATTTATGAGGCCTTTATGGGTTTTAAATGGCCTTCGTAAATGGTATTGGCTTTTTGCTTACAAATGAGTCATAGATCAATCATGTTAAAAAAAATTTTGGATAAAATTTAGTGTTTACGACCCTGATATTCAAAATTTTATAAAAGAGGTATTACATGTTATTATATTATCTTATGTTTCTTCATAATTACTTTTATTTTTTTATTAAGTACTTTTTTTTGTTCAATTTAGGGGAATGTCTATAGTTGATAAGAAAGCAAAGATAAATTGGGTGTCATTACCGGTAAATGTGAAATTTATTCTTTTATGGTGAGTTTGTTTAGATAAATGTCTTTTAAACCCACTAAATTTATTTTTCAGGTATCTCATCAATCAGGATATACTAAATGTGGATATTATGTCCTTCGTTTCATGAGGGAGATAGTTTTATGTGATTTTATGATCACACTATTCAAGATTAGTAATAATTTCATACAATCGTAATATTTTTCAAAAAAAAGCTAAATTATGTTCTCGTTTATTAACATTTACTTTGATTTTTTTTTTATAGTGGGAGAGTGTTAGCTTTATAGGTTAGATGGTGATCCAAGAGGAGGGTGAATTGGATTTTTTCAAAGTCTTCCCAAACAAATGATTTTAATATAGTTGAATGGAAATTAAAACAATAAGCACTTTTGATGAAAATATAATGCAAACAATAACAATTAATGAATCTAAAATCAAATATAAACAACAATAAATTGTAAGGAGATAGGGATAGAGAAATCAAACACAATGATTTATAGAGGTTCGGTCCTTCTCCACAAGGCACCTACGTCCTCTCTTATTGGTTGTTCACACCAAGGCTTCAATCCACTATTCTTGAATTGAAAATACAACCTATCTTTTTCTTTCTAAAGCTTAAGATAGAAACCTCTACCCTTTGTAGTATTTTACCCAATCTCACTACAAAGCTCTCAAGAGAATACCTCACCTCTTGTATATCAAAGATAATTTGCAAACAATAGAACAACCTCTCTAAGGCTAAGTGTTTGCTAAGTTTAAGTACAAGAAAATGATGAATGAACATTAAATAAAAATTGGATACGATAAATACAAAGATATGGACTTTGAAGCTCTAAAAACTCTTGATTTTTTGAGAGAATGAAAATGTGCCTTATTGGCTCTTGCTTTCTTGATTCATCAAACTTCTTGGTGTGTTGGAGTGCCCAATTTATAGAGAAATTGAAGAAGTAGCCGTTGGGGAAGCTTGGAGTGAAGAAATGCCCATTGGAATGATGAAAAAATAGCCGTTGGAGTGCCCACACCCAAAATCGATCGATCCCTTCCATGAAGGGATCGATTGGTTCATGTTTTGAACCAATTTGCATCTGAAAATCACGACCCGATCGATCCCTTACATGAAGGGATCGATCCTGTCAGCTGCTGGGTGGTTATTTCTTATTTTATACTCTATTAACTAATTTGACCATAACTTGAGTTATACAAATCTAAATTACAAACCGTTTGAAGATTTGGAAACTAGACTTAAAGGGATTTCTATCATTGTAAAGTTCATCACCTAATTTATTGTATACGAATTATAGTGAATTTTCAAATCTACCCCTTGTGCAGTTTTCTGGACAACTACAGTGCATTTAGTAAAAATTCAAAATCTTTTCTTAGAAAATTTGGATTTTCATTTTGTTTGATCCATTAGAAAGTAGACTCAAAGAGCTTTCCAACCATATAAAATTCAAATATTAAAACCTTGTGAATTTATACAGAAAAATAAAACAAATTCAATGTTGGAAAACTTTGTTCTTGTAAAACAACTTTCTTAAGTTAATCTATTCTCAAATCCAATATTATTAAAATTGTATTAAGTCGAAAATGAATAAGTTCACTTTAAAAATGACAATTGGACTTTAATTTAAGCTTAAATAAATAATCTTTAAATGAAGATTTGGTTTGAGAAATATGACACCAAGAAAGGTTTGTTTAAACTTTGAAAATCATATTATTTATTTAGTACCAAAATATAAAACTTAAGAACATGTACTAAATAAATCTTTTTCAAAATCTTGATCAAGTTTATTTAGCTTTAATGTTTTGTCATTTCAAAATAAGGATCAATTCAAGGCTAACAATCTCCCCCTTTTTGATATGACAAAACTTAAAGATAAATTTGCTTGATGAAAAACTTTCTTTGAAACATTTAAGATTTTGAAAGACATTTTGGAAAACTCCCCCTTAAGTAATGCATGGCAAAACTCCCCCTTAATTTGTGCATCCTAATCCAATGGCAAAACTCCCTCTCAATTTATGCATCCTAATCCAACACAACTTAACAAACATATGCTAGTCCAATATATGACATAAGCATAATCAAACATATGCATAACAAGCACAAGCAAATTTGTCTATATGATATTTCTCCCCCTTTTTGTCATAGCAAAAAGGAATAAGCATATTAATAAGCAAATAAACACGAAGAGGCATCATTGACAAATATATTCATGAAACATTTCTCTTTCCTTTTGTTTATGCTCTTTATACCAAATGTTTAAACTTCTATATCAATTGCAACAAGCACATAAGAAGAAATATCTTTAAACTCTCTCCCCCTTTTTGTTATTTCAAAAGAAAGAGAGATCAATTCAAGGCATAAGACAAAATGCTTGATACCAATAACATCAAGAGTATTTTGAATGTATGTAATCAAGTATAATATACACAATGAAGTTTACATACATGTAGTCAAGCATAAAAGTATAAGTGTATCCAATTTTAGCATTTTAGCACAAGTCATCAAATTTACTACATGAAATTTATGAGCAAAGGATAATGAATGATATGCAATTTACTCATAAATCATATTATCATAAGAGTGCTTAGAACTTAAAACATCAATAGAAATTAAGCATAAATTCAAGCACATGCATACAAGCTCATACCAATTGTTAAGGATACCAATTGTTAAAGATATGTAATCAAGAAGCATACTAATTGTTATCACAAAACAAATCAAGCAAAATTGTATTCTAATATTGCTCCTCATATCAAAATAAGGATTAATCAATTTAAGGCACACACAATTTTGCATGAAAGGTATAAGCTATATCAAGGATAGGCACATAAACAAGTGTCTATGAAAGTTAAAAAAAAATCTTTAGTAATTTTGATACCAATTGTTACCAATTGTTAGCAATTTTATTCAACAACTTTCATAGAATAAACATACTTCAAGCATATGAAAGATTCATTCAATACATACATAAATGATAGTAGTAATCTTTCATAAGCTGTCTTATCTAAACAAGAACCAAAAGCTCATATGTATATAATAAATCATAAGTACTAATGAGCAATGAGGTTCAATTATCATCATGTCATAACAAAGATCATATAAGCATGATTCTCCAAACATGATGAGCACATATGCTATAGCAAAGAAATAATGAAAGCATGATTATTCAATTATAATCCAAATTATTTCAATGCATAGCAATGTAATTAATCTAAGCATATTCAAGTAATCAAACATATATTTATTTCAAACAAAATCACACAAGCATATGCAAGAACATTTCAAAACATGTATAGCAATATACCAAAAAAAAATGCAAACCTTTAGACACAATATGGTACATGCTATCTCAATGGACTCAATCAATAAACATGTTCAAAGAAATCAATCTATTTAACTCATATCCATGTCCAAAGATTCAAATGAATATTCATGCAATTAAAACTATTAATCAAAGCAATCAAGAACTAGGCATGAATATTAATGAAGGTGAATTAATCAATCCAAGCTTTCAAAAATGTTAGAACAATATCTACCAAGTAGCTTGGTGATTAATTTGTGCAATGTGTTCACAAAATCAAACACAATATCTCATTTTTGCACCTATAAAAGCAAGCATTTATCAAATCATGCATTAAACATTATAAATCATAGGCACATAGCATAAATTCAATACAATTACCTCCATTCTTATCAAGCTATGTTGTTGTGCTCATTGTAGTTGAGTGAGGTTTTGAATCCTCCAATCCACATCATTTGAGCTAATCTTTTATGTACTTGGGCTTGATTGATGAGGATGACATACTTTGCTTGCTATTCTTGAAATTCCTAAAATGTAGGTTTATCCATGCTCATTTCACGTTCTCCTAGCATAGACTTAGAAAAATTTCTTGACAAAAGATTTTCATTAGAAGCATCAAGAAAATCAATTGATCAAAATTATACCAATTGTTAGAAAACAATTCCATATTCTAAGTCATTATAGGCAAAAGAAAATTTATTCAATAAGCATAAGTTACCAATTGCAAGGGAGATATATACTTAAGCTAGAAGTCATATATCAATTTAAACATCAAATATCACAATATTGGCACTAAAGCTAAAGTTCTCATCAAATGTGCAAAACATGAGTCCTTTCTAGATCATTTAGAAATATTGAACACAAAGAAGACATATTCAATATTCATATATATTTTTAAAAAAATCACCAAAGAATATGCCAAAACAAATTTTAGGCCATATAAAAACTAAAAACTTAAGGAAGACATATTTATCATCCAAAATATATTCAAGAAAATATTAGCACAAAAGCACAAATATGTCTACACAAATTATAGGCCATAATCAACAATGACTTAAGCTAAAAATAAGCATCATAAGAAAATCACTCACTTAAGTCATGTTACAAGCATGTCTAGTCAAGAGAAATCACATTTATCATATATGCATACACTTGACAAGAACAATAGATGAACCAATAACACATATCATTTACAAGTAAGTAGTTCATCATATTTAAAATCACAAATAAGAAATATATCAATTGAGCACAAGATCCAAAATATTTCACAAAATTAATAAAACATTTTAAGCACAAAAATAAGCATATTTCACAAAATATCTTTCACAATCAAGAGATAAACAATTCAAGCATTTTAACCACAAGCATTAAGGTTAAATTGAATTAATAATCATACAAGCATATATCTTGACCAAGACTAGAGATGAACCTAGAATCAATATATTCCATTTAAGCACATAATGTTCATCAATTCATCAACATAAGAGAAGAAATAAATATTGAATTAATAAGGATAAAGAATTAAAGCATATTTCAAGACTATTTCATAAGAAATCAAAAGATGAACAATCAAACAACAATATTTATAATTTAAGCACAAGATGTTCATAAATTCATAAATCAAGAGTTATAACAATTTAGAATATAACAATCAAGTTTAAATAATATTTCACAAGATCCAAGCACTATAAACAAGTTAAGCAATTTTAAACATCATGGTCACATGGGCATGTTCAATAATCACAAATCAATATGTATGAAAATCACAAAATCATTTTAATCATGCCAAAATCATCAAGAATAGGTAACTAAATTCAAATTCTTTTCAAATAAAGTTTAGAGGTTACCCATTTTTCTATTGTGTGTCTAGAGTTCCAATCTTTAATCTCACATTGTAGCTTTTTACTCTAGCACACCTACAAGAGACAATCTCATTTGATTTTTGGTACCCAAATTACTTTGGGTCTTTGAGAGTTAGTTATCAAGTCTCTTGTTCTTTTTGGAACCCATACTTGCCTAATTCTAAATGGGACTTTTCTTCTAATAGGACAAGTATATGTAGCATGACCATGAAAATTACAAAAATTGCATTTAATCATTTTAGTACTAAATGAATTCTTTAAAAGATTTTGTTTTTCATTCATCAAATCATTAAATTTCTTTTTCAAATCAAAATTTTCTTTTTCTAAAAATTCATTTCTACTTAGAGAGGTTTTTAAATCTATTTTCAACTTTTCATTTTCTTTTTCTAAAATATTTTTTGCATTCATCAAAAGATCATTTTCAATTTTCAATTTTGAAATCCTTTTCTTATGTTTCAAATGCTTATTTTCAAACTCAATTACTAAATCATTGTAAGCATATTGTAACTCATCAAAAGTATAAGAGTTTGAATCACAAGAGTTAGAGGTTACCTTTGGTTCCTCAATAGCTATGAGACATGTTGGATGTTGGTTGGAAATTTATCTTTCATGTAGCTCATCCAACTTTCTCTATATCTCATTTGAGGTTGAGCATTTTGAGACCAAGTTGAAGTTGTAATCACCTAAAGCTCCATAGAGAATGCACTTGGCCTTTGCATCATCCATCACTTATCTCATATAGTTTGCATCATTTAAAGGAGTTCTAAGCCCTCTTTCTATCATTCACCAAGCTTCAAAATCTTGGGCCATTGTGAACATCTTCATCATCCTTCTCCATTCATAAAATTTAAATTTATCAATCATAGGAGCTTTGAGGACTTTTTCACCATCTTGGAACCAAAATTGAGCCATAGGATCTTTTTTCATGGTGGTTAAACCTACAAAAAGAGACCAAAGCTCTGATACTAATTGTTAGCTTTATAAGTTAGATGGTGATCCAAGAGGGGGGTGAATTGGATTTTTTCAAAGTTTTCCCAAACAAATGATTTCAATATAGTTGAATGGAAATTAAAACAATAAGCACTTTTGATGAAAATATAATGCAAACAATAACAATTAATGAATCTAAAATCAAAGATAAACAACAATAAATTATAAGGAGATAGGGATAGAAAAATCAAACACAATGATTTATAGAGGTTCGGTCCTTCTCCACAAGGCACCTACGTACTCTCTTATTGGTTGTCCACACCAAGGCTTCAATCCACTATTCTTGAATTGAAAATACAACCTATCTTTTTCTTTCTAAAGCTTAAGATAGAAACTTCTACCCTTTGTAGTATTTTACCCAATCTTACTACAAAGCTCTCAAAAGAATACCTCACCTCTTGTATATCAAAGATAATTTTGCAAATAATAGAACAACCTCTCTAAGGCTAAGTGTTTGCTAAGTTTAAGTACAAGAAAATGATGAATGAACAACAAATAAAGATATGGACTTTGAAGCTCTAAAAACTTTTGATTTTTTGATAGAATGAAAATGTGCCTTATTAGCTCTTGCTCTCTTGATTCATCAAACTTCTTAGTGTGTTGGAGTGCTCAATTTATAGAGAAATTGAAGAAGTAGCCGTTGGGGAAACTTGGAGTGAAGAAATGCCCGTTGGAATGATGAAAAAATAGTCGTTAGAGTGCCTACACCCAGAATCGATCAATCCCTTCCATGAGGGGATCGATTGGTTCATGTTTGAACCAATTTGCATCTGAAAATCATGACCCAATCGATCCCTTACATGAGGGGATTGATCCTGTCAGCTGCTGGGTGGTTATTTTCTTTTTTGTACTCTACTAACTAATTTGACCATAACTTGAGTTATACAAATTCAAATTACAAACTGTTTGAAGATTTGGAAACTAGACTTAAAGAGCTTTCCATCAAGTTCATCACCTAATTCACTGTATACAAATTATAGTAAATTTTTAAATCTACCCCTTGTGCAATTTTTTGGACAACTGCAGTGTGTCTAGTAAAAATTCAAAATCTTTTCTTAGAAAATTGGATTTTCATTTTGTTTGATCCATTAGAAAGTAGACTCAAAGAGCTTTCTAACCATATAAAATTCAAATATTAAAACCATGTGAATTTATACAAAAAAATAAAACAAATTCAATGTTGGAAAAATGTGTTCTTGTAAAATAACTTTTTTAAGTTAATCTATTCTCAAAACCAATATTATTAAAATTGTATTAAGTCCAAAGCAAATAAGTTCACTTTAAAAATAACAATTGGACTTTCATTTAAGCTCAAATAAATAATCTTTAAAGGAAGATTTGGTTTGAAAAATATGACACCAAGAAAGGTTTGTTTAAAGTTTGAAAATCATATTATTTATTTAGTACCAAAATATAAAACTTAAGAACATGTACTAAATAAATCTTTTTCAAAATCTTGATCAAGTTTATTTAGCTTTAATGTTTTGTTATTTCAAAATAAGAATCAATTCAAGGCTAACAGAGAGTAAAAGAAGCTTCACGATAGACGAACTTGATGAAGTCCGTAAAGAGTGAGCTGAGTATGTATTATCGTTCACTACACCTTGAGGTTGGAGATTGTTGGTTGGGTGTAAATATATTCATTTCATTTTTTATAATGTTTTTAACATGCCATGTTGAATGGATAATTTAAGTTTTTAGATTGGGGTATTGGTTTAATATTATTGGTATGTATTTGTTTTATATCAATTGGCAGCTTATATGAATACACATATATTGAGTACAATTATTTGAAAAAGGTATATTTATATGGCATTGTTATCAGTTATAAATTTGGATGTGTGGCCAATTTATTGAAATACTATAATGTTCATAATGTAAATTTTGAAATGTAATTCGTAGTATCACATATATAAACCAAATATTTTTTGAGCATAAACCTACAACTGACTTGCATTCATTTCTAGACATGCTTTTCAAAATGGTAACGATTATTTTCCTATTTTTTAGTTAGGTCAAATGGCTTAAATTGAAGCTATTTCTGGCTAAAAACACATTTAATTAAATTTTTATAAGTGGATTATTGAGGTATTTTTGACCAAAAATGCCTTCAAATAATCTCCTTCCAATTTTTTTTTGAGATTATTCAAGGCATTTTCATGAGAAAACGCCTTGAATAATCCCTTAAGAAAAATTGAATGGGGTTAATCTAGATGTTTATGGCAAAAAATGCCTTGAATAATCCTCTTTAATTTTTATGATGGGATTATTGAAGGTATTTTTAGCCAAAAAATACCTTGAATAATTCTTTATATAATATTAAATAAGGTTATTAAAGGTATTTCTAACTAAAACGTCTTGAATAGGTATTTTTTACCAAAAATGCTTTCAATAATCCATAAATTATTTATTTAAAGGGAATTATTCAAAGCATTTTTTGTAAAAAATGCTTTCAATAATCTCAACGTTTTTTTTGTGGGAATATTCCAGGCGATTTTGCACAAAATATGCCTTAAATATTCTCTTCCAAAAAATTGAAGGCATTTTTTTTGGTCAAACGCCTTGCGATCATTTTTAAAATTCATTTCACTTTCTTAAACTTTGGAATCCTAAACTTTAATACAATGAACGATAAATATTATTTTATAAAAAAAATTTTACAAATAACATAGAAAAATATCTATATGAATATAAATACTACTATATATGTAGATTATTTATAATTTGACTTTCGATTTGAAATGATTTTAAAATTTTATGAAACCATATTAAAACTGAAATATTAATTAAAACCAAATTAATATAATATTTAAATTTAAAAAATTTTTAGTCTAATATTTAATTATAAATTTATTAATTAATATAATACTTACAAATTTTATTTAAAACTTATTATCATTTAAAATTAATTAAGTTACAAATTTTATTTATTAATAGTTATAGCTTTTATCAAATTATAGTTTTTGAAAATTTTTATTAGAGGAAAAAATTATGAATTAATATTTTTTAAAAAATTAGGAATAAATATTTTTTTAGCTTATATTGATGGTTATTATAACTGCCAGTATATAACATATTTATACTGATGGATATTTATATACCGTTAAAAAAAATTTATCTATACCGATGGATTTACAAAGTGTTGGTATAAGCACTGTCTATACTGATAGTAATAAAAATCCATTAGTATAGATACTTTTTACTTACATAATTTGACCGTCAGTATAGATAAGTGTTAGTATATAGCATACTTATATTGACAGATAACTATATACCATAAAAAAAGTTTATCTATACTAACGGTTGTATAAAGTGTTGGTAAATGTAACTAACGGTTGTATAAAGTGTTGGTAAATGTATGGTATATTTTGATGGTATTAAAAATCTGTCAGTTAAAGTTTTTTTTACTAATACAATTTGACAGTCAGTATAACCAAGTGTCAGTATATGATAAATTTTTTGTAATGCCAATTAATTTTTTTGTCTTAATATTGCAAAAATAGCTAGTAATTTTTTTTCTCAATATTGCAAAAATAGTAAGTAATCTCTTTCTCAATATTTCAAAAATAGCAAGTAATTTTTTCTCAATATTGCAAAAATACTAAGTAATCTCTTTTTCAATACTGCCAAAATACTTTGTCTTTCACAAAATCAACAAGCTAGGAACTGAAAATATACCTTGGTAGAGAAGATGAGTGGAGAGAGGAGAAAAGTTGATGGCGGTCACGGGGAGGAGCGAGTGGCGATCATGGGGTGGTCAGCAATCACGAGTTGAAGGCTAATGCATCATGGGCTTAAAGGCCCAAGCAGTTACGGTATGGCATCGCATGGCAGGGCAACAAGGAAAAGACTACACAGCACCGAAAAGAGGGGAGGAGAAAAGAGAAGGAGAGAAAGAGAGAGAGAGCTAAGGATTGAAATCAAAGAAGAAGAGAAAGGGAAAAGGAAATTGTAGATATAATAGACCTTCACTGATGGATTTTAATAACTTTTACCAATGGATTTTTTGTCACTATTTAAAAATTTTTTTCAATTAATAGCAATTAATTATCGATAGATTTTATCGATAATTCAAACTCTTATTGATAAAATTAATCGGTAATCCATTGCTAATAACAAATTTACCTTTCTTTTTAATTAAAAAATAGCTTTACTTTTAAAACAAAATTTTTTTACCAATGGGAAAAATCCATTGTTTTAGCAACAGATTAGTGACAATTTTTTTCCATGACTATAAAACGCGTCAATTGCATATTTTCCCATGGTTGATTCACTTACGGAATATCGACGAAAAAAAATCAGTCGATAAATTCCGTTGGTAAATAGTCGGGATTTTGTTTGTAAAAAATTTCTAATTTTTTTCGTTTTTATCGATAAATGGTGAGGAATCCATTGGTAAAAATATGTTGATATTGCTATTATTTCTAGTAATGTATTTTCGATGGTGAAAGTAAAGAAAATGTAGATAACAAAAATATCTATTTAGATCCTTTCTTCCTTTATCTCTTGTTCCTTGTAAAAATAATCTACTTTTTGGTCAAATGAAAAAAACAATCTATTTTTCTTAAAGTTTCAAAAGCACAACTCAAAAACTAAAAAATTTCATGCCCTCTAGATTTTTGGGATTTTTTTATAAAATTTGAAAGGGTCTCTTATTTTACCTTATTTAAGTGGTTGAAAAAGTTTTAGTTTTAGTTTTTTTTTTTTTTTAAGTCTTTAGAATTTATTTTCTCACCCAAATTTCCATTTCATTATATATATATTTTTAGGGTTCTATTTAAAATTTTTTATATTTTTGTTTGTAAATGGATGAATCTTAAAATTGGGAATTCTAAGTTAATGTTAATTGAGAATAATGGATTTTTCTTGCAGTGATTTGTGGTGGTTTTAGATTTTGGCTTTGGGTAACACTGATTTTTGTGAGTTTTTTTAGGTTAGGAGTAGTTTGGCTTTGGACAAGTTTAATATTTGAAGAGGTGGAAGATAGATGAATTTGTTACCTATCAGTATAGATGAATATGGCAAAAGGTTTTTTTTTTTTTTTTTTTTTTTTTTCGAATTTACAGATTTTTGGGTTCTTCAAAAATTCATGTTCTATAAAAAATAATTGGCTTTCTTTTTTAAAAGAAATTTAAGTCAACACTCGATTTTATTCTTTTTTTTTAAGTCAAAATGTAATTTTGGGTTGGATTCAGTTTGAGATATTATTTAATGAATAAAAATATTTTTTTATTTAAATTAATTTTTATATAATATATTTAGAAGTAAAAAAATATTAATATTTTTTATTTTAAAAATTCCAATACTTTTAGATCGCGAAGAATTGGATTAAACTTTGAACGAAAGTTTTCTAAAATCAAAACATGATCAATCACGATTTATGAATAAATCTAATTAGAGGTATCCAATGAATAAATAAATGAGACACACAAATTTAATGGTTAAAAGGTCAAAGAAACTCTTGCAGATTATTTACTCACTATGGCGAAGAGTAAGAGGGAAAATAGAATTAAAAAAAAATAGTAAATGTCATAAATGAAACTATTGTTCTGATCCTGTCTCACGTCTCAATCTTCTCCCTCTTAATTTAATGGGAAAGAACAAGTATGTGTGATTCAACCGTTGCTCCTTAAACACTCACACGAAATTTGTCCCTCGTTAAGTCTTCGTTTTTTTTTTTTTTTTAAAACTTTTTCTTTTCAAAATTATTTTTAAATAAAATTCACTTAATTACTTTTAATCAAATTCTTTCTCACTTTTAAGTTTTTGAATTTATATATTTGAAAATTTTAAAATTAAAAAAAATTAAATCATTTTTACCAAAAAGTAATTAAAAAATGTGAAAAGTAAAAGCAATGCAGCAAATAAAAGCACTTTTTTTTTCCCAATAGAAATGATTGGAAATGCCCATTGCGTCTTTTGTAAAGTACTACTAAAATAACAAAAATTGGGTCAAAATTAGGGGTGTGGATTGGCCGGTCAGGTCGGATTTGAGTTAAACAGGATTGAATTCTTAACTTTTGTCAGATATTTGAGGTTTTGATCAATTTTATGGGTATAACTTTAGTTTTATTTTCACATGGACTTGTCCAATTTGAAGGATTAGCCTATTATTAATTAATTATGCTAGTATCAACTCTCAAGATAAATTTTTTTATAATTAACATATCAATGATTTTATTAAAAAAGAAAATAATATTTTTATACTTATTCCTTACATATTTTTTAATATAATTTTTAATAAATTGAACATCTTAATTCTATTTCTTTACTATTCTATTTTATGAACCAAATTGCAAAATAACTATCCTCCCTCTGGTTTGTTCCCCAAAAATAATTACTTTCTCTATATTTTCATTTTATGAAGCAAACGTTTCATGGTTAATTTTATATCATTTTTTTTATTTTGGCAGGACCGATAAAATTTTAATTAAAAAATTAATGTTAAATATAATAATAATAATAATAATAATAATAATAATAATAATAATAATAATAAAGTATACATTTCTTTTTACAATTAAAAGAAATTTTTTGAATATTTAAAGAATAGTTAAAATCTAACTAATAACTTTTTTAAAAAATAAAGAATAAAAGTAAAATATTAGAAGGTTTAGTTCTAAAAATGAAAAATTCGATAAAAAAATATAATGTACAATTAAATTTGTAATTTTATGTGCACAATATATATGTAGTTGAAATTTTTTAATTATATTTTTTTGCTTATATAAAAAGAAATATTTTGACATAATAATTAATGTCAATATGCTTGTTTAATAAATTGAAAAGAGAATTTAATTTTAAGGAACTAAAAAATTCAATGAAATAATAATGATTACATTAAAAAGGATAAATTTTTTATTGAAAAAAAGAAAGAAAATCAAATTATTTATTGCATCTAAAGGTAAAAATTTTAATAGCTTATGAAATTTACCAAATCATTACATTGTTCTGAAAGGAAGGGCTAAATTATTTATTTATTTTGTTTTGGGGGGGGAGGGAGGGAATTTTGATTTTATCGTTTTTTGAATGAAAATATACTCTTATAGTGATTTTGAGGAACAAAAGGGTCATAGCCCCTGCCAACCAACCTCCTTTAGATTCACCTCTAAAGCCAACATTTTTTTTGTATTGAAAGAAAATAGTACCTAGATAAATTTGATAATTTTAAATGTTATATAATTATATGATACAAAAATAATATATAAAAATAATATGATTTAAAATTTTAGTAAAAATTATATATGAATTTGATAAAAAAAATTTCATATTTGACGTATTAATATAAATTATGATATAAAATTTTTTTTATTTTGTATATATTTAATACAAAATAAACAAACACCAATATAAAAATTACTAGATCTAGGTTAGACTTATAATCCTTTTTATACATAAGAAGCAGTTAAGTATATAAATTATGAATTTCATTTTTAATTAGGATTAAAAAAATCAGTTTAACAATATAAAAATTATAATTATTTTAAGGGTTGGCATTAAATATCATTGAATTCTACAAACTCCAAAATTTAATACACACATGACAGGCCCTACCAACCCCATTTTCTTTCCTGCTCACCTCTCCTTTAAATACTCCTTCAACTCCCTCTGCTCCAAAATTTAATACCCAACCTAAAACTCACACCCATCCACAATCACAAACCAAGAAGAAAAAAAAAAAAAAAACCATTTCAACACAGTTCTCAACTGGTTAATGGGCAACAAAATGAAACTGCATGCTTTATTCAAGAACAAAGTACCAAGCAGGCAACCATGGCAATGGGCTTCATGCAAGCACCCAAAGACCCTCTCTTTCAGAGCAGGAGATGATGTTTTCAAGACTGTTAACTCAATGTTCTTTGATCCGAACGATGGTGTTGAAACGCCTGAATCATGGTTCACAAACTCTTCAGAATCAGCAAGTTTTTCGACCGAGTCAGATCAGGGCATTGATGGGGAGTCATTGGAGATGGTTGTACAAGGGGCGAGATCAGAAAGGCTGTTCTTCGAGCCTGGTGACACTAGTTCAATCCTGGAAGAGGCTAAAACTGGAGCGTTTCCATTCAAAGAAAGTGTAGTTGTAGCTATGGAATCAGATGATCCTTATGTTGATTTTAGAAGGTCGATGGAAGAGATAGTGGAAACACATAGGCTGAAAGATTGGGAGTGCTTGGAAGAGTTGTTGGCATGGTATTTGAAGGTCAATGGGAAGAACAATCATGGGTTTATAATTAGTGCCTTCATTGATCTGCTTTTAGCACTTACTACTACTGCTACTACTTCTTCTGAATCAACTTCTTATTGTTCTGCTGTTTCTTCTTTTCCTTCATCTCCTTTGTGTTCAACTGAAGGAGATAATTATGAGATTGAAGAGGAAGAAAATGTTGTTTTTACTTAGCATCTTTTGTATATATATATATATATATATATATAAATATATGTTTTTGTTTTTGGTTTTTTTGTTACTAGTAGTAGTAGGTCATCCATCAGCATTGCAATATGTCCGCAATGTGTTAGGCTGCATTCTGAGGAAACAGATTATTGAAAGTTTATATTTGATGCTAAGTGTATAGAGGCTATATACGCTAGTGAACTACACCTCATAAAAAAAAATAATTTTAAAATTTTAAATTCCTAAAAACAAATTCATTTAATTTAATCTTAATTTAAAATTAATTTTTTAATGATACTTTTTACATAGTGTATATCATTATATACTGAAAGTATATTAAATATAAACCCTTATTAAATTACTATAACATTAGATTGAAATATAAAACGTTTTATTTTACAGCAAAAAAAAAAAAATTTCAATAGAAACTTTTCTATCGAGTGACACGTCTTTCAAAATTTTTTTATCAATTAAATTTTTATGTCTTTGGCATATCAAGATAAACACATATGTTTGGCTAATCAAACTTTAAAGACTCGTAGCCTAATCAATTATAATTTTCTTATTAGTCATCATTTCTATTTGTGGATAAATTAAAATAATTTAGCCAAAAAAATTAAATTCTGACCAATCAAATTCCTAAAATTTAATAGATCATCCAATCAAATTTCATCTATAGATCAATTGTTTTATCTCTAATTAAATTAAAATAATTTAGAAATAAAAGCAAGAGATTAAATTTTTTTAGAACTCTCTTACCTTGCAATATGACAAAGAATTTGGGGACAAAAGACCTAAAAACAATTGGGAGAAAAGCTCCCCAAACCTTGAGCCTAGTGGTTAAAGATGCTTGAGGGGATATCAATGGCTTGGTTTCAAATCAAGCATCCTCCCTTCCCCTTACATGTACTAGGTTTTGCCCTTCTAATGTAACCAAAAAAAAAAATTGGGAGAAAAGAAAATATGAAGAATCAAAGTCTCCAAAAAACATATGAAGTCTAGAGTTTAAGAAATAAGTTCAAGAAAACAAATGGAGAAAAAAAGATTTGAAGAATCAAAGTCTCACTTGCTTTCACAAGTAGAAGTGGGAAGATTTGAAAATTTGAAGTCTTTAAAATTTCAATAAACAAATCCAAAAAAAAAAAAAGCTCTAAATATCAAAATACCAAGATGCAAGGATCCCTAAATTTGGACTAAATCCAAAAATTCCTAACTTGGAACAAAATTCTATGAATCCCTAAATTTAGGATCAAATTGCAAAATTTCTTAGACTCCTTGGATTTTGGGACTAAATTCTAAGAATTTCAACACCCTATAAAATTTGGGATCAAATTTTAAGACGTCATACAAAACCTTAAAATTTAGCTCTAAATTTATTTAATTCAAGATCAACAAGTCATCAAGACCTTCGAAATAAATTTTTGTTGAAAAGAAAGTATCTAAGAATCTTCTTTTATTTAAGAATTTTCAAATTTATTCACATTCCTCATATATTTAAATTGTTATTTGACAAAAATTTCTGTTGCTATTACCTTAAATTTGCGTCAATAATAAGTAAGGTATTAGTGAAGGAAGTTTTCATTGCTAATGCATAAATGATTGTCACTTTTCGTATAGCTTGCAAGTGCACGGATTAAGTAATAAGTGGAGTATTCTAGTATTATCTTCTCAGAGATTATAAAATATATTGTTGGGTTATTCACAATTACCAATGACAAAATCTTGAAATCCTATATCTAAACAAATGGAAACTTAGGTTTTGATTGCAAAGAAATGAACAAAAAGATTGAAAAGCAATGTAGGCTTAAATCTCACTTAATCAATTATCACTTGGTAATCTAAAGACTAGAGCTAAAACAAAATATAAAAAAATAAGTGAAAAACTTGAGAACAAAAAGAGATTAGAATTGCTAAATTACTTGTAAAGATCTTGAACAAAGATTGCATAAAAGCTCAAACTTGTAAACCATCAAAAGAGTATGGCTGAACTTGTAAAGAAAATCTTGACTTGAAATTGTAAAATAAAAAAGAATGCTTTGCTAAAAATACTATTGTAAAAACAAGATTTGAAATTAAGAACAATAGAATAAAAGATCTTGAAAAAAAAATACTTTGATTGAAAAATAATTTAAAGAATAAAAGCTTTGTTATTGACAAATTTGTCACCTAAGCCAATAATTCAACTAAAAAAAGTAAAAGAACTAAGAACTAAAAACTAAAAGAGAGAAGAGAAGTAAGGAATGGAATGTTTTACAATTGAAGAGGCCTAGCCTATTTATAGGAGTAGGTTCAACTAAGATAGAGATTAGAGATTACAAGTTCAATTCTTAGCTAAACTCTAACAGATAATTTTATTTTGATCTTTAAAGGAGCTTGCTGCACATGGGTGTCTTGTGTGGTCGAATGGGATTCTATGATTGGTCTTTCATGCTTATGTGTCTTGCCATGTGTAGACACCTAATTTTGTTAAGGTATTTTATCATTTTTAATTGAGGCTTATTTTGCAATTAGGCTTTGATCATTACTTTTTAAACCCATAACACGGTCTATTTTGAAATATATGAGGCCTAATGTGGGCTTATAATCAGACTCATTGAATAGGCCTAAATAAACCCCTAAATGGCCTAATAAAAGCTTGTTAAAAGACTTTCCTTTTAAAAGCCCATTAATGGTAAATTGTTAGCCATTTAACGAAAAATAAAAAATATATAAAAATATAAAAAAAATATAATAATGAATATACTAATAAAATAATAAATGATACATAATAAATAATAAAAGAAAATACAAATAATAATAAAAAGCTAGTTCCAAAACAAAATAATAATAATAATAATAATAATAATAATAATAATAATAATAATAATGATTTGAAAGCCTAAAGTTGAAAAAAATGAAAATGAATGAAATGAAAGAAGCCCAAAACATAAACTAAAAAATATAGGCCCATTCGGCCTTATTGGAGCTCTTTACATGGAAGCCCAACCATGTCATGCGAGCTTTTAACGAAAGTAGCCAAACCAAGAAAAAAAAGGAAAGGTGGCTGTTGCTAAAAACAACTGTAATAGTTGCCAAAGAAAACTATAAAGGGGACATGGGACATAGGGTGAACATGGCATGGTGGCAAACCACATGTTCATGTGTTATGAATATGGGTGTATGGGCAAGCAAAAAAAACTAAAAACTAAATAGTAAGAGAAAAAACCAAAGGTCGAAAAGGGGAAGGGTAGCTAAAAAAAACCTGTTTGAAAAATGGAAGGGGTCTCTTGGCATCGTGCAACAAGGAAAAACTGAATAAGAAAGGAAAAGTAAGGGGCGAGCGAAAGGCTAAAATAGAGCATAAATTGGAAGTAAAAAAATGTGAACCAAAAAATGAGGAAGAAGCAAAAAATGAAAAGTAGTAGAAGAAAAAAGTGAAAGGAAAAAGATAAAACTTTTGGGCACCAATGGGAGAATAAACACTGAAAGCAAAAGGGAGCGAAAAATTAAGAGCTGAACCTGGGAATGGTAGTATGTATTAAAAAAATTAAAAGCATGAAGCAATAAGAACTTAAAACTAAAAAATAAAGAAAGGATGAAGAAGGTTGGAAAATAAAAATAAAAATGAAAAAAAAAACAAAGAAGAAGAAGGCCTCATAAAAAAAAAATGAGACCAAAGGCATGATTTAGTGAGAAAAAAAATAAAAAGAAAAAACGTGAGAAGGCAATAGGCGTGGGAAAAAAAATGAATTAGGAAAAAATAGAAGAAAGGGTAGAGCTTTAGGGCATCTAAAAGAGAAGTAAAACCAGATTGAAAAATGAAAGGGTGGCAGAACAAAAAAGAGACCTGAAACTAAACAGAAAAAGAAAAGGTAATGCAGTGAAAAAAAGTAGACAAAGAAGAAGCCTTCAATAGTAGCCATTAATGAGAAAGAAAAGTAAGAAAAGGTAAACTTTCTTTTGTTTATCATAATTTGTTGTATGCATGAAATCATCATATTTTTCTTTGCTTTGTTTTGTGTTGAGAATCCATGAAAATCACCAATATGATTTTATATTATGTTTTCCATAAAAAAGTAATGGAGTTTGAAAGCCATCTTCTTTTGCTTAGATTTCTTTAATAGCTTTCAAGCACAAAGCATAGTAGTAAGGTGCAAAAGAGAAAATACAATGTTTAAATCCTGTTTTTTTTTTTTTTTGCATGAAAAGCATATGCTAAGTTTTAAAAGGTTTAAAGCTTCATGACATGTCTATTTTGGCTTAAAGTTCTTCTTTTTTTCATTCGATTTGCTTCCTCTACTTATGAATTATTTATGTGTAATCACTTGTTGTCTTGGCTACTTTGGGAAGCATAAGCTTCCGTTCCTTTTGGTTCCAACATCTGTTTCAAAAAAAGTATGGAAAAACTGGTCTTCTATTAATTAGCGATGAGCATGAAAAACAAAATAGAATAACTTCACACGTTATATGTGCATAGTTCATTATGAATGAAGAAAGTTTTGCTGCCATTTATAAGTTGATCAAATATGGGAAAGGTTGGATTTATTTGTTGGCGTGAATTTGTTGCATAGGTTTAGTTAGGGCAAAAATTTAAGATTTGTTACATAGGTTTAGTTAGGGTTTTCCCAAAAAATAAAACCCTAAAAATAAAATCCTAAACCCTAGGTGAATCTCTAAATCCTAAGTAAAATCCAAAACCTTAATTTGAACCCTAAATGAAAACTTAAGCCCTAAAGTCTCGTAGCTTCAAAACGATTCCTTAATCTTAAATAATAAAATTAAATAAAAGAATAAACAAAAAAATACGATTTTAAATATAAAAGGTTGTACATGTATACAACTCCTATCTAATTTAACATACTATCTAGTCGTAAACCTAGTGAGGCTATCATGGAAGCAATGAATAAAAAGCTTATTATTGTTAGTGTGGCTTGCCATCTTACGATACAAAATTATAAGATGAGTTGATGGGCACTTAGTTTCATCATACTTCTCAAAATTAGAAGTTTTAAACTTCAGTGGAATTACTAGATTAGTGACTAAACTGAGTTTGTTTGCATCAATACTTTCAAAGATATCTGTTCCTTTGATGGTTTTTAGTCTCTTTTCTAGTAAGTCATTTTTGTGTTGAATTTTTTTTTCTCTGTTGACTCTAATATGCCCTTTAATTTCTCTCGCTCTTTGACATCATCTAAATTGGGAAAAAAATTGGATCAACCAAAGTACATCCTAGATTTTGCTTAAATTGCCCCTGATCTTGTTGTCAATTAGCTGGTAAATTCATATTCATGAATGGGTAAGGTTGCCCATCCATTGGCAATAGATACATTACTTGAGGAGTTTGAGCATGGGGTGGTGTATAGCCAGGTGGATAAAGTAGCTCTTTTTTAAAATTGTTGTTTTCTTAGGGTTAATTTTCCTCTCTTGTAAATGGATACATCACTTGAGGAGTTTGAGCATGGGGTGGTGTATAGCTAGGTGGGTAAAGTAGCTCTTCTCTAACATTGTTGTTTTCTTAGGGTTAATTTTCCTCTCTTGTAGTAGAAGTTTCAGCAATACCTTTCCCTTTGGCCATGCTGCCTATTAACTCCCTTAACTCTATCATTTGTCTTCGTATCTTCTATTACATTTTAGTAATCTATTCTTGAATATCTTCTTGAGCTTTTTCCATCCTTTCTCTCTTGGCTATCTAGTCGTTTTCCATAATTCTAATATGTGATCATGTATTGTACAGGTGGTAAGTAGATTGGTTTCGAGCTTTTGAGAATTGAATTATTATTAAACCTTTATTACCACAATTTGGAAAATTAGGACGTCATATTATTTTTGTGAAAAAAATCTTTATTTTAATTTTAAAAACATCATTTTAATGAGATAAAATATTAAGAAAGAATAAACATGCATAATGTATGCATGAATGCATTGAGAGCTATTTACTCCAAGTGAAATCTCAAACATTAAAACTTTATATTGATTTTTAATATCTTTTGATTACAAAGAGTCTATCATTCTAGAATTATGACCACAAAAAATTTAATTTGCTCATAATGATCTCTAGCTTTAACCAAAAAATCCAACAGATGTTGCCCATAACTTTTAGTTGGGTTAATTTTTGTATCAGAGCTTCTACCCTCTCGACCATCTCCTTTGCTTTTCTCATTGCCTTGCTAATTTGACTAGCCAGATGCTCTATGCATTGTTGCTTTTGCAAGCTCTCTGCCTTTCACTTCATGCGAGCATCTACTTTGAGATCACAAGTATGTCTCTAATCTTTTTCCCTATTTTGCCATTTTTGATGATTGTGGAAATATGGTCCATGTGGTCTTGTAATTGCTATTCCATCTCTTGAATTACTTGGTAGAATGTTTCTTTTTCTTTTTGTATTTCATTGTGTTTTCTCTTTTCATCTTTTATCATGCCTTTAATCTCGCATTTAACTTTTGGCATTATATCAACCTTGCTAAAGCTGTTGAATATGAATCCTCTTAATTTTGTTACTTTTGAGAGTTTTGAGCAGCTTTTCTTCACTTTCCTTAGCTTTTTCCTTCAAAAATTGCATCTCTTCTTAAAGTTCAATCATCTCCCTTTGTTGTCTACCACCAAGTCTAACACATTTTCCTTCATTCAGTTGGGTTCGCATCTTTTTATTTTCTTGATGCAAATCTTTTAGATCATTTTTGGTGACATCCCAATCTTGCATTACCTTTTTTAGTCTACTTTCTCATGCTTCCACTTCATATTTCAATTATCCCATCTTTTTGAGGAGTATCAAATTCTCTTTCTTTAATTTCTCTTTTTTTACTTTAAGTTCTTACCTAACAAGCTCAACTTCTAACAATGGCTCTTTTGCCCATAGGTCCACTTGTTGAAATGAAAAATCATTTGGAGGGCACATAATATCTCTATAACACTTTGCCTTCCAAATCGAGTAATTGGGTGTGACTTTATCAAGGATAGGTCCTAATCTTAGCCTCTGAGTCTTCTTCCATACTTGAACTGATTGTTTTGCTGTTCTTGATGAGCTGGCTTCTCCATAAGCAAATTTTACTTGGGCAAGTCTATGTGTTGCAAGGATAAACTGTTTCGCATCAAATTGCCTTAACACCATTAGTAGAGCGTATCTTACCATTCCCTACAATCCCAAAAGTAATACCCTTAGATCATCTCCACCTCGATATAACATAGGCACATGAGGCATCCAAAGTGCCATCCATTGGATCTGATCACTATTAAGCCTTTGAAAGAATGCTACCCACTCTTTTTTGGATTTCAGTGTTGGCACTAACTTTGGCAAAAGTCTATCTGTGGCTCTATTTCGAATATAAGGCTTAGAAAAAGCATTTTTTTTTTTACATCTAAAATGGCTCTTTATTTAAATAAATAGTAACTATGCACTCCTCATGAAATGCTCCCCATTCCAATGATAAAAATTCAATGACTTGATTGTCTCAGCTAGGATGGCTAGAATGGTATTAATTACTTGACTTTCAATTTGTTCAAATAGATCAATTATTGCCAATTTAATGTACCCCAAAGTTTTTGGAAAGATCACCATGCTGTAAATTGCTAAGACAAACACTGCCATGCCTTGATCATCCTCTAAGTGTCCCAAAATGAAATCTCGAAAGAAATGTCAAGGTAAGCCGACACCTTTGCCTTTATCCTTCATCAAAGCATCCATGACCTCTACCTTCATTCCCATCAATTTAGCTATCTTCTTACGGTACCATAACTTTGGTTTTGGATATATATCTTATCGGGATAATGTAATTCCAATCCTACTAGAATTGAATATTCCTCAATGGTCTATGTCAAATCCTCCTTATTAAATGTGAAACTTCTGTATGATAGGTCCCAAGACTGGAGGGCTACTCAAACAAATGCTTTTCAATCACTATTGAGATAAGAGATGCAATTTACCCATACTTTTCACAAAACCTTTCTTTTCTAGCCTCATTTATCTGATTCACTTCAAGAAAATAAAAGATTAGTGGTAGTTTTACAATGGTGTTTCACTTAAAAATGCTGCTAGCTTTTGTGTTTTTATAAAACTTAAGACGTTTTTTATTCAAATGCCACTAAATATTCAAATAACGGCATTCATACTTATAAATGCCACTAAAGAAAAAAATTAGTAGTGTTTATCGACTAAAACACCTTCAATAATCCCCGTTAAAAAATTAGATTGATTATCAAAGGCTTTTTTTTTTTTTTACAAAAAATGCCTTGAATAATCCCTTCATAAAAAATAGAGAAGGGATTACTGAAGGCGTTTTTGGAAGACAACACCTTGAATAATACCCTCATAAAAAATGGAGGCGATTATTGAAAGAATTTTCTTCTAAAAACACCTTCAATAATCCCCTATCCTTTTCAATAATCCCCTATCCATTTTTGGGAGGGATTAATGAAGGCGTTTTTAGTAAAATATACCTTCAATAATCTCCTTGTCAAAATTTAAGGGGATTATTGAAAAGAGGTATTTGGGCTTAAATAATGCCATTCAATTATAAAAATTGGAGTAGCTCAGTCGGTTAGAGCATATGGTTGTTAACCATAAGATCGTAAGTTTGATATTTCCCTTTAGTGTTTTTTAGGTTTTTCAAGAGATTATTTGTAAGGGATTATTGAAGGTGTTTTTGGCTAGAAAATGCCTTGAATAATCCATTACAAAAATTGTAAGTTCGATCTCTCCCTTTAGTGTTTATTGGGATTTTAAGGGATTATTTGTAAGGGATTATTTGTAAGGGATTATTGAAGGTGTTTTTACTAGAAAAAGCCTTGAATAATCCTATTTAATTTTTTTGTAATGGATTATTCAAGACATTTTCTAACCAAAAACACCTTTAATAATCCCCCCAAAACAATGGGAGGGCATAATTTAAGGCATTTTTGACAAAAAAATTGCCTTGAATACCCCATTCAATTTTTTATAAGGGATTATTCAAGGCATTGTAAGGTATGGCGTAAAGGAATTGGCATCAATCACAATAAGTTGCCAATTATGACTGTAAAATAATAAAAATGATATACTCAAATTAGGCATCATCTCAGATTCAAATAAGGTTGGAATAATTATTTGTATGAATATAATTTAAGCAGCATTATACAGGAGTAGATAATAATTAGCTCATTTTTTCATGCATTGAACCACATGATGAGCATGAAAAACAACTGTATCACTTTGCTCACTAATGATATTTGGGTCAATTAATATGAATCTATGGGTCATTTGTCTCGTCTTGATCTCTTTATATAGGAAGTTGCACGATAACAATCAACAATACTAGTTAATAATACACTGTAATATAGATTAATATATATTAACTTTGCATATTTAAATTTATAAGCTAACTTTATATAAGTAATAATATCAATAGTTGATATTTCATCCAAGTTACAAAATTTGTTAACGTCATCCCCTCCAATGTAAGAAAGTAATAGTTGATCAAATAACCCATTCTCGAACTCAATGTTAATGCAGTTTCCTCTATATAAATGATTAAGTGAATAATTAGGTAACTCATCAATGGTAGCTTGAGCAAAGGTCATACTTTAAGTCCCAACATCCTGTTACAATAGATAATGAAATATAAGTATTAAAACCAAATCAATAAATATAATAAATAAATAAATATTAAGTGAATAAACAAAATCATACTTCATGGCTGGTACTAGAGGTTGGGTTTTCTGCCCAACTTGTAACGAAAGCTTATCCTAAGTGGATCATGCTATCTGACTAGCCTATAAGCATGCTAGGCTTCATTGTTACCAACATCACTTCTAAAGCTATAAGTCATTGTTGTTGCTCATTCAAGCATTGCTTTTGGTCATCAAGTCTTTGTTGTTGTTGCTCAATGATTGCTTCATATTGTGCATTTGTCATTTGAGGAGTTTTAGGTTGATTACTGAAAAACTTTGATGGCAACACAAATTTACTAACCCCACAAACTTGACCATGTCTTTTTTTTTGCTTTTAATGCTGAAGACAAAGGATCTTCACCATAGTGGGTTGCCAGTTCATCAGATTTAACTTTAGTAGCATAATCATCCTAAAAGATAATAATAAGATGGACCGTAACAACAAATCTATATAAGCTAGTATAGAGTCATGCATACAAGCATAAAGCCAATCATACGTGATATAATGAGCAGTTATACATACAATTGTTTTAGCCATTTCTTTAATTACTTCATCTGCAAACAATCCCTGCTTTGGTAAATCTCCTTGTCTCCACACATCCCATATGGAAACTTCGGTGACAGAGTTAGCTGACTCCTAATAAATTACTATAATATAAGAATAAGAATATATTAAATGAATGTTTATAAATATTCATTTATGAGTATAAAACAAGTGTGTAAATACTTACAAGCTCATACTTGACATTTGTATAACCCCTTTTGGATGTCCGATGATGATATACTTGTTTAGCCTAAATTTTTTTTGTTGTTCTTTGATTTTTTAAAAAAGAAAGAAATTATGTAAATCACATATTAAGATATTGAATATATTACATAAAATCTTATAAATAATTTTTTTGCAATGAGTATGCGTATCGAGAAATCTTCTAATAGCCGATCTCGAACAAAAGTTGTCCAATCGTCATAACTTATAACATCTGTATATGACATAGGTGGAACAACTAATACATCACTCTAATTAGTGAGCGGTAAAATATATTGGGTTGTCAATATACTTTTAAAGTCTCTGAATGCTTTCCTAGCCGATTGCAACACAAGCTTCTTACACTCAATTGAGACGTCGAACCATTCCTAAAAAATTTAACACAATTAGTATGAACACATTGAATTTCAATTAAATGATCATTTAACAAATTTTATGAAATAGTTAAATAAACGTACCACAATCGACTCCCATATACAATCCTTTAGATCATCAAGAACTTGTCGTCAATTATGGTAAGTAATTAAAATGCTACTATGATGATTGCTCCAATATGAGTAGCCAATTTGGTAGCTCCATTAGACACAGGCTGCTCACTTTGATTAAAGTTAACACGAATTTTTGTGTCAATCACTTCAATTTGTTTATTTCGTCCCCTTGCTTTTCTTTTTTGCCCTATAGGTGTTTCTTCTTCATGTTCAGCAGCAGGAGAAATATGTTGTTTGGATTCCATAATACCTACGATTTTGATCATAATTATACGAAATACACCAAATTATCTATCTAAATTTCACACAATACGTAATAAAATAAAACCAATATCATACTATAGTTACTACACCAATATACATAAATTATCCTCTAACCCATTATATTTTACGAGTACAAGCCATACTGTGATTCTAACCTTAAACAAGAGTTCCATGTAAAACAAATGATGAGTAAAAAAATACACACAAATTCCACAATACCATTAAGTAAACCATAATATTTAAATCAAACTACACAGAAACACCATACATGGAATGAAAGGTGCTTAGACGACTAAGGTAATGACGGAATGAATAAAAAAAAATTATATATATATAGCAAGGAATGAAAAAAAAATACCTACATCGAAGAATATAACTAATACAAAAAATAAATAAAATAAAGACATACTAGTAAACAGAGAGGTGTGCAACATTGAGTTGTTAAAGGTCGACAGTGACGAGAGAGATAAAGAAACCAAAGGGCAAACTAAATAGGTTTAAGAGTTTTGGTTTAGTTGTAATGCAGCTTTTAATCATTTTCTATAATAGCAGTTTGGGATTTCAAAGTTCAAGATAGAAATGAATATAAAAAATTATTAGTGAAGGCATTTTACCAAGAAAAAAACATTAATAATCCCCTTAAATTTTGATGACCAAATTATTGACAGCGTTTTTGACTGAAAACACATTCAATAATCTCCTCCAAATTTTTAAACAAAATTATTAAAGGCATTTTTTGCATTTTGATGAACAAATTATTGAAGGTGTTTTCACTAAAAACGCCTTCAATAATCTCCTTCAAATTTTTAAATGAGATTATTAAAGGTTTTTTTTACAAAAAATACCTTCAATAATTTTATTTAAAAATTTTAGGGAATTATTAAAGGCATTTTTGACTAAAAATGCCTTCAATAATTCCCTTTAAATTTTTAAAAGAAATTATTAAAGGTATTTTTTTTGCAAAAAATGCCTTCAATAATCCCTTCCAATTTTTTAGACAAGATTATTTAAGGTATTTTCTATAAAAAAAAACACTTTCAATAAACCATAATTTTTTTTTGGATTAGTTAAGGTATTTTTACCTGAAAACGCCTTGAATATTCTATTACAAAAAATTGAAGGCATTTTTTTTGGTAAAACGCGTTCGCTGATCATTTTTTATATTCATTCCCCTATCTTGACTTAAAACACCTTGAATAATCCCTTCCAATAATCCCCTAATAAAAATGGAAGGGATTATTGAAACATTTTCTTTAAAAAAATACCTTTAATAATTTTTTTAAAAAAATTGAAGGGAATTATTAAAGACGTTTTTAGTCAAAAATGACTTCAATAATCTCCTTGTCAAAATTTAAGGGGATTATTGAATGTGTTTTTGGCAAAAAACGCCTTGAATAATCCTTTGATAAAAAATAAAAAGGGATTATTGAAGGTATTTTCAGCAAAAAACGCATTCAATAATTTTCTTTAAAAAAAATGGAGGGGATTATTGAAGGCATTTTCAGCAAAAAAAAGCCTTCAATAATTTTCCTTAAAAAATTTGAAAGGGATTAGCAAAGGCATTTTTAGTCAAAAATACATTCAATAATCTCTTTGTCAAAATTTAAAGGGATTATTAAAGGCATTTTCTGCCTAAAATGTCTTCAATAATCTTAAAAAAAAATTGAAGAGTATTATTAATTGAAGGCTTTTTTGGTTAGAAACACTTTGAATTATCCCATTCAATTTTTTGTAAAGGATTCTTCAAGGCATTTTTTGCAACAAATGCCTTCAATAATTTTCTTTAAAAAAATAGAGGGGATTATTAAAGGCATTTTCTACAAAAAAAATACCTTCAATAATTTCATTTAAAAGGTATTTTTAGTAAAAAAACACTTTCAATAATCTCTTCATCAAAATTTAAAGGGATTATTAAGGCGTTTTCTGCCTGAAACACTTTTAATAATCACTCAAAAAAATTGAAGAGGATTATTAATTAAAGGCTTTTTTGGCCAGAACCACCTTGAATTACCCTATTTAATTTTTTATAAAGGATTATTCAAAGATTTTTTTGGCCAAAAATGCCTTCAGTAAACTCCTTCAATAATCCCTTACTGAAGGCATTTTTGGCAAAAAAAAATGCTCTGAATAATACCCTTATAAAATTTGGAATCAAACGCCTCTGACAAAATTTTGTAATTTTTAATAATGGTAAATGTAATTTTTTAAAACTCCCTCAAACTCAAAACATTAAAAGTTAGTGGTGTTTGTTTGTTGAAAATGTCTTTATTTGTCAGATTTATGGGTGTTTGTCTTACAAAATCCACTAAAATTATCCCAAACTTAGCATATCGAATCTCAACTTCAAGCTTTAGCTTTATTAATCTACTATTTCTCTTTTCATACCAACTACAATTTACTTTCCCTTTCTTTTAGCTTTTACTATTCATGCTTTGTCTTTTGGAACCTTATTTTACTATTCCTTCATTATTTGCTTTAGCTTTTACTTCATTCTGCTATTCTTTCAACTTTTGCAATTTTTGTTATAATTTTTGGTATAAAATTTTTCTTTAAAACCCATCTTCCTCAAAAACTCATTTGGAACCCATTTTCTCTTCTTGTTTCCTTTATTTTTTTTTTCTTTTTTTGGGTTTTCTTTGAACCAGATTTACCTTATTTCAACCCTAAATATAAATACTCTAGCCTAGTGTTAGGTTAGCAGCAGAGTTATAAATGCTTTATATCAGGTAGCTGAGAAAATACTTGACAACAAGAAGTTGGAATTTTATAAATGGGATGGCGACCTTTCCCATCTATTACAAATTGTTAGGGATATGCTGAATAAAGTTGCTGATGTAATTTCTTATGGTGCTTCATACCTGTGGTTAAAGAAACTGAGAAATTGTTCAAGTATTATAGAGAGATCTTTCGACTAATATTGTCATAGTGTGCATAACTGCTTTGTTGTTCTAGTCTTCTATAAGTATTGGTCTTGTTATTATTTTTGGTTTAATGCATAGTATAAGTAAGTATTTGACATGTTTGTTTTCATATAATTTATTTATATAATTTTGGTCGATGATGTAGTAAGTACTAAATGGATAAAAGTTGGATGCAAAAGTCAAGATTAAGTCAAGAGTATTGAGATGGGGTGGAAATTTTTCTTAATTTTGCATTTGAGAATAAAAGTGAAGATAATATGATATTATGCCCATGTTTGAAGTGTGTTAATACCAAATGGCAAATGCGTAAAGTTGTTTTGGAACATTTAATTTGTATTGAAGTTGTCTCGAGATATGTTAATTGGTATTTTCATGGAGAGTCTATACTGTCAAGGTCTTCGACTAGATTTATTTCAACTTTAAGGGCTCTCCAACACCAACATGATCCTATTAGACAAGATGACATTAAAGGCATGTTACGAGATGCATTTAACATTCATAACCAACGTTTCCATAATTCATTTCCCTAAAATGATGGATTTAATGAGTGAAATGTTGAAATGAATGAATTTGGTGAACATGGGATAGGTGTAGGTGACCAACAACCTAGTGGAAAAGTATCAAAGTTTTATAGGTTGCTTGAGGATATGAATGAAGAACTTTATAAGGGATCTAAGCATTCAATGTTATCTTTTTATGTGCGTCTTTTTCACTTCAAATGCTTATATGGATGGATGGAAAACTTTTTGACTTTATTATTGGAGTTTATGAAAGAAATGTTTCCTTTTGTAAAAATCCTTGAATCTTGTAATGATTCAAAGAAGATGATCAAGGATTTGGATCTTGCATATGATAAAATTCATAGTTGTCCTAATGATTGCATGTTGTATTGGGGTAATAGAAAAAATCAAGAATCATGTCATTTGTGTGGTAATTTTTGTTTGGTGGAAAAAAATCTCGATGAAAGGATGAATGAGGATGATGATGAGGTCAATGTAAAAAAAAAGCCTGTAAAGATTTTACGGTATTTTCCATTAATATCAAGACTTCAATGACTCTTTATGTCTTCCAAAATTACAAATTCTATAAGGTAACATCATGACAAGTAGATGAATGATGGATCATTAAGGCATCCTATAGATTTTTTGGCATGGAAATCAATTTATTCTAGGTTTTCAGACTTTGCTTCTGATCCTTGAAATGTTATGCTTAGATTAGCATATAATGGATTCAACCCGTTTAAAATTATGATTACTTATTATAGTACTTGGCCAGTTGTATTGATTCTGTATAATTTGCCACCACAGATTGTCATGAAGTAATTGTCATTTATCTTATCTATGACAATTCCTAAGGAAAAAGGTCTGAGTAATGATATAGATATCTACTTACAACTTCTTATTAAAGAGTTAAAGCAATTATAAGAAAGAGTTGAGACCTATAATACATCAAAAAAAGAAAACTTCAATATGCATGCTGCTTTATTATGAACTATCAACGATTTTCCTACTTATGTGAATTTATTTGGTTGAAGCATAAAAGGTCATTATGCTAGTCCATGTTGTGCAACATAGAAATGTTCGAAGTGGTTATATAATGGTATGAAGTTCAGTTATATGGCACATCACCGATGGTTAGATGATAATAATTGATTTAGTTCCAAAAACATCTCTTTGATGGAATTGAAGAGTAGAAGAGATTGGCTTTACCAATTAATGGGTCTAATATCTTGTCAAAGTTAAAAGATATCAATTTCACTTATGGAAAAATACCTCAATCAAAGAAAAGAATGAGGGAGATCTTTAAAGGTATCTAGCCTCCTATTACTCAAGTTGGTGATACTAATACTCAAGTTGGTGATCTTAATGTTCAAAGTGATGAGGAAGAAGATGAAGAAGATGACCCCAATGAGTCTGAGTTGTGGACAAAAAAAGTATCTTTTTTTAGTTGCCTTATTAGGAATATAATTTATTATGTCATAACCGTTATGTGATGCACATAAAGAAGAATGTTTTCAAAAATTTTATCTAAACAATTCTCAACATGGATAAAAGATCAAATGATCACTTAAAGAGTCGGCTTGACCTAATTAATATGGGGATTCACCCTAATCTTTATCTGAAGTTGCTTCCTAATGAAAAATATCAATTACTTGTTACCTGTTTTGAGATTTTTAAAGCTAAAAAAGATGTATTTTACAAGGTTTTGAAAAATGTAAAGTTTTGGATGGCTATGTGTCAAATATATTAAGATGTGTGAATCTGAAGGAGCAAAAACTTTTTTCATTGAAGTCGCATGATTATCACATTATGATGCAAGATTCACTTCCCCTTGCTACATGTTCATCAATGTCAAAGTAAGTCACTTCAGTAGTAATTGAATTGAGTGACATATTTAAAGCTCTTTATGGGAAAGTTTTGAATGTGAAAGAGCTTGACAAACTTTAAGATTGAGTCGTGACTACTTTATGCCATTTAAAGAAGATTTTCCTCCAAACTTCTTCACTATTATGATGCATTTGGTTATCCACCTTTCATATAAAGCAAAAGTTGATGGACTAGCTTCTTATCGATGGATGTATCCTATCAAAAGGTATTTTTCCTTAATAGCTTGATTAGGTTATTAGTGTCACTTATATCACTCTAGTTAAAAAGGTATATGATAAATGTTTTATGCCTTAGGTTTTTGGGGAGGTTAAAGTCTTATTGTCACAACAAATGCCATCTGAAAGGTTCTATTGCTAAAGGATATTTAGCAGAATAGTGTATGACATTTTGTTCTCATTATTTGGAAGATGTTGAAATGAGATTTAATGGACCATCAAGAAATGTTGGTATGTAGCATATTGACTTTGCCTACTGTTATCTTTTTCAAAATTTTGGACAACCAATAGGCAAAGCTAAAATGATGGAGTTAGATGATAAATCTTGGGCACAAGCACATCGATATTTTTTTTCCATCATGACTCAATTGAATCGTTTCGCACTTAAGTTTTCTTGCAAGGAAATAATTCATTCTATTAAGCATAATTTATTGTATTTTTTTATTGTTAATACTTTATCATGATGCTTTGTAGTGAGTATAGAAATAATTTGAGAACTCGTGCACATTATTGATGATCAAACCCTTAAGAGATTGATAAGTTCACCAAAAACTTTCACCAATAGTTAGGAGTAACTATAAGTAATGCCATGCTTCCCATTATGAGAAATCTACATAGAATACTTAGGGTATAAATAAAATTAATAACATATATATATTTATTCCATCGTTATAGGTTTGGAGTGGAAGGCTTGTTAGTGAAGAGGTGAAGTATCTTTCACAAGGGCCAAACAGGATTGTGAAATGATACAAAGGTTTCGTTATCAATGGATTTAGATTTCACACTAAATCCCGTGAGAAATTTAGAAGTACACAAAATTCAAGACTTATTGTTACTTCATCAACTACTAGTTATGCTAGTGCTAGGGACACAAACCCTTTAAAGGAAATGTTGACTATTATGGCATGATTAATGACATCATTGAGTTGGATTATTATGGCAAGTGAAATGTTGTCTTCTTTCGATGTGATTGGGATAATGTGAATAATGTGAGGGGCATTAAAAAAGATTAGTTTGGATTTACAATTGTGAATTTTTCTCGATTAATTCACATTGAACAATAATTCATTGATGAACCTTATGTTTTTTCCTCTAAAGTCAAACAAATTTTTTATTCTAAAGACCCTAAAGAATTAGGTTGGTTTGTTATTCTTCAAAACACGCCAAGAGATTATTTGATATAGGGTCAGATACCAGAGATGATGTCCAACATGGAACTAAATGTTTTCCTTTTGCTAAACAAAACTTGGATAAAAATATCTCCAGTATCTCTGCTTAGTGGGTTCGTGAAGATGTTAATGAAGGCATTTATGAACCATGATGGATCATCCATATTTGGTAATTTGAGTGTTTAAAACATAATGTAATAAATGCTTGTATGTAATTTATATCACATTCGCTTTTCTATATTTGTTGTATTGTAAATCATACATTATATTTTAATTTAATTAAATCGATATATTCTTTATATATTGTTGGTTATGATTTCTTAACTTATTAATGTTTTTATATATGTTCTTTACATATGTCTTTTATATATTCGCTTTTAGGATGTAGGTAAGCTACAATACGAAAGAGTAGATTGAAAGGAATACATATAAGAGATATTAGTTCAGAACTATTTATGGCATTAGTTGATCTTGGCTATGGACTGAATCTTTTGCAGGGGAATGCACACACTATCAGTTTTAACTCAATCATTTCTAACCCTTCAACTGATATTGGATTTGGCAATACAGGAGGTCTAGGTTTAAATAGTATCCTGTCAATTGATTCTGTTTTTAATTTGAATGCAAGTGTCATAAACCCTATATTTAGATTTTGATTATAAGGATTACAGTATTGGTAATTTACAAATTGATTTTTTATTTTTTGCACTTGATAACAATGGTCAATGGAGGACCAGAGACCAAACAACTTTAAAGGAATTTTTTGCACTACCTCTGAATAAATGTATTGTAGTGTCTACAAACTTTGATGGGCAACCAATTGGTGAAGAGTCTTAACTTTTGGCTGGATTTCTAGGCATGATTGCTCATAATGGAATGAAATTGCCTATTCATTATGAAACATGGCATAAAGTTCCAGCATAAGTTAAGGTCGATGCTTTAAACTTTATTGAAATATTAGTATAATTAATTACATATAAAAATTAATTATTTTAAATTTGATTTATTAATTAAAACTTTTCTTTTTGTATTATTACAGTCAAGATTTGTACTTGAAATACCAATTCAATTTGTGCTTAAGTCATTGGGAAAGAAATGGAAAGACTATAAGCATAATTTGAAGAAAACGTATTTTGATCAAAATACTACTGTAGAGGCCACAATGAAAAATCTACCTCGTAATGTGATTAGGTGGCAATATGAATGTCATAACGTATAGATCCATGGACCTACCACTAGACATGGATTAGAGGAATGGCTACCTATCTTTTTTTGTTTAGGTATGATTGGCCACCTTATTGAATATACAAAACCATATTTTAGGTTCGAGAGTACGATTATGTTTGGGGAAGGTTACAGCACCCCCATAGCACCTATCCAAAGGATAGTACCAGTTTGATTTTAGATTATCCAAGCCTAGATCATATTTGTAAATTACCAAATTATTTAATATAAAAAATTAGTCTTAAAATTGTCTTAATAGTTTTATAGCAATATAAGATAATTCCCTCACCTTAGGAGTATTCATGGAGACTAGTGTCTCGCTTTAAAAAGACTCAATCGTCGGATTTATTATAGTATTTTATTTAGAAAAATCAATAAGTCTCCCAATAGTTTGGTAGGACTTACTTTGAAACAAATCTCCTAATAGTTTGGTGAGATTTTATTATAAAAAGATTTATAAAATTTTAAGGATAACTCTCCCAATAGTTTGGTGGAACTTACTTTAAAATGATCCTCAAATAGTTTAAAGGATAAAATTATTATTTTTTATTTTTTTGAAAATTGATTTATGAAATTTCCCAATAGTTTGGTGGATTCCATAAATTTATTTGAAAAAGATTTTTTAGACTTTCTTTGTTTTTTTACTTATTAAAAAGGATTTTTTAAGCTTTTTTTATTATTTTTTAAAAGATTTTTATTCTTTGCTTCTTCTGTTTTCTAAAAAAGATTTTTTTCCTTTTCTTTTAAAAAACTAGTAAAATTAAATAAAAAATATTTAAAATAAAAACTTAAAAAATCAAAAAATAAAATGAAAATGAAGGAAAGAAACCTACAAAATGGGTTGGGTCTGCACATGAATCTTTACGTGGGTTGCTAGGTAGGTGCATGGATCTGGGGTGTCCAAAACGCTATCGTTTTAGACCAGTATAAAAGCCAAGCCTTTACATTTAGCTTCAAAAACCTTCTGCCCACTCTCTTTCTAACCTAAAAACTCTCTTCCCTCTTTCTAAAAACCTACCTAAAGATTTAACCAAATCTGGAAACTTCATCAATTTCTGGAAATCTCATCAAAATCTCGTTGGAAACTTCATCGAAAAATTTATATGTTCTTCCAAAATTCTAAAATTTTTTGAAAAACAAAAAAGGTTTTTCCCAAATTCTCCAAAACTCCCAAGAATCAAAATCCTAAAAAACCAAAATTTTCCAAAAAACCTACTACCTAAAAATTATTTCCAAAATAATAACCCTAGTTTACACTACTTTTTCTCTATCATTCCTTTGATTTCTTGTTCAATTTATAGGCCCCTTTAGAACAGATTTTAGGAAATGGACAGAATCAATCCCAGGCTTGAATCGTGGGATTGGATTCTACCTGAGCCTGATTTTGTTCACTGTTTGATCACCACTGAATTCAACCATTATCCAGACATGATTTTGCACTAAAAACCTTTGACTGACTGATTTGATTTCAGTTTCCATAATTTCTTCAGCCCCAATCAGGAAAAAAGAAAGAAAATCTAATAAAAATAATATCAAATATAATAATATTAATAATAATAATAATGACCATAATATGATAACCTAATATAATATAATAATATACTATAATACAATATAATACTAATATAATAATGGTAATATAATATCAATATACCATAATAATATAATATAATACTATAATAATATAACAATAGTATAGTAATGTAACAGTAGTGGTAAAAACAATAAAAAATTGATGCGATGGACCCCGGACATAGATAGATGTCTACAACTGCCCTTCTTTGCACATCATTGTTAGATAGGTATGATGCAAAGACCTAGACATCCACTTTTTTTAAGTCAAATTAGCGAGTAAAACTGACCAAAAATGAACTGCGAGTCAAAAAGTGACCAGGATCGAGTCGATGCCCAAATGACTGGGACAATGCCGCAAGTCAGCAAGGGACCAAGAATGAATCGAGGTCAAATATGAATGAACAGGACAATACTACAAATCTTGCTGGATGACTGGTACGATGCCGCAAGTCTAGAAGTGATCAAGATCGAATCAAGGTCATAGATTAATGACTGGGATGATGCCGTGAGTCTGAGAGCGACCAAGATCGAGTCAATGTCGTAGATTAATGACTAGGATGATGCCACGAGTCTTAAAATGATTTGGCTTGAACTGAGATCGGATGACTGATATGGCCGTGAGTCTTAAAATGATTTAGCCTGAATCAAAATTGAATCTATAATGAATGATCATGCAATGATATGAATGTATACCTATCTAGGATGCAAATGGGACATCCATCATGGTACTAAGGCTTCCATAACTTTCATCTGTATTCTCAATTCTATACATCTCTGGCAAGAAAACTATCTTTTGTTACCCTGAACAAGTATTTACCATAAGGATAGCTATTGAAATTAGTGATTTTTCTTTTATTTGGAGGAGTTCATCCTTGGTCCTTGTTTTCTTTCAATTTTCTCAAAGTAACATAATTTCATATGACTTTGTTCAATTATTAATCATTATCTCAATTTCAAAGTATGAGATACAAGTTATGCACTTCTTTTATTTATGACAAGGCAAAAAGAGAAAGGGAAAATATATATTGAAAGTGGAGAATAGGACGAATATCATTTATGTGGATAAAAAATAAATTACAAATGATGGCTAGGAACAACATGAAGGTGTATAGGGAGACATTTATTTAGAATAATGATGCCCCAATATAAGCAATCACATAATCATGATAACAAATCTTGGATTTCTTCAAAAATTCAACCAAAACATGATGCCTTAACACCTCCGAGCTCTTTAAAATCCATTGTCTTTGTTATGCCTTTCAAGTGATGCCATATTCTACTCATCCGAGTCACTCTCATTCAAGCTGCCCTTTCCTGTTTTCAACTTAAACTTTCTTTTTTTTTCTCTTTTTTTTGGTTCAAGCAGCCCTTTCGAGTTTTCAACTTGAACCTTCTCTCTTTTTTTTTTTGTTCAAGTGAAGTATTTCTTCATGGCGTCAGAATTAATAGGATTAGGAAATTCATCTTCATCCATTTCTGATAAGATTAAGGCTCTTTTTGAAAAAGCTCTTTTTACAACATATGGTTCTTTCTAATTTGGAGTCCATTTTCCCTGATCATCACGTTGGCTTGGAAGAATTCTTTTCAATACCAACTTTTTTTTTCAAAATTGATGGGATCAAACCTTTTTGTAATGAGCTCTCATTATTCTCTTTCGGTACAACTAGCCATGGCAAAGTGTTGTTAGTCTCTTTTCCTCAATAAAGTTCAATTGCTCATAGCACTCCTAAATCCATTCAGCTTTTTCTAATCCCACTTCCCTTAGGACTCTTAAAGATGGATTTTTACTTCTACTAACAATACAACTTCCATTCCATAGACTAGGGAAAATGGAGTTGTCCTAATGGAAGTACATACAGATGTTCAGCAAGCATGTAAAGCAAAGGTAATTTTTCATGCCAGTTCTTATATATTTTGGTCATCTTTTCCATAATCCTTTTGATATTATTATTTATAGCTTTCACTACCTCATTCATTTTTGGGCGATATGGAGCTAAATTGTGAGCCTTAATCTTAAATTGAGCACATATTTCTTTCATCATTTTACTATTTAAGTTTTTTGCATTATCTGAAATAATCCTCTCTAAGAGCCCATATCTATAGATTATCTCTCTTTTGATGAACTTGTAGACCACTGATGTAGTCACAGTTGTGAAAGAAGTAGCTTTAACCCATTTAGTGAAATAATCAATCATCACAAAAATGAATCTATTTCTGTTTAAGGCCTTTGGGGTAATGGGACGAATGACATCAATCCCTCACATAGAAAATGGCCAAAGCGATGCCATAACATGTAGAGCAGTAGGTGGAGCATGAATTTTGTCAGCATAAATCTTGCACTTGTGACATTTTCGAACATAATCAATGCAATTTTTTTTCATTGTCAACCTATAATATCCAACCCATATGATCTGCCTAGCCATCATGTGTCCATTTTCATGTGCATCACATACACCATCATAGACTTCCCCAATAATCTTTTTGGTCTCAGAGGCACATACACAATGCAGTAACACTTGATTTCTACTTCTTTTATACAAAACTTATCCATTTAGAAAGAATCTCATATCCAATCTTCTCAGGACTCTCTTATCATTTTTTACTGCTTGATCTGGTAGTGTGAATTTCTTAGATATTGCATAATATCATGATACCAAGGATTGCCATCTACTTCATCTTCCAAGTTGGCACAATGCATCGGTGTATTTCTCACATCTAATTTAATGAGTTAAATTTCAATGGTATTGTCAATTTGCACCATCGTAGCTAGAGTTGCCAAAGCATCTACTATTTGATTATCTTCATAAGGCAAATGTTCAAACTAAATGCTTTTGAATTGCTTACACAACTCAAAGGGATGTATTTATGGTAAGGGATGAGTTTTGAATCCCTTGTCTCCTATTCACCCTTTAGTTGATAGATAACCAAGGTTGAATCTCTGAACACCTTTAATATTTCAATTTTTCTGTCCAAAACAACATGCAATCCCATAACACAAGCTTCATATGCAGCCATTATTGGTGCAGTTAAAATTCAATCTTGCTATCATGGGTAGTAATATTCTATTAGGGATATTAACACTGCTCCAATCCCATGCCCCATGGCATTGGGAACCCTATCAAAATACATTCTCCATGTCTTTTTTTCATCCTTATCTTTTTCTACTCCTAAGATGGCGATTAATTCTTCATCTAAAAAATCTTCTTTCATAGGTTCATAGTCTTTAGTATCTCGATCTATGAGGAATTTAGTAATGATGCTTCCTTTGATTATTTTTTGGTTCGCATACACTATGTCAGATTCAGAAAGTATCACTTGCCATCTTGCAATTCTTCTTGATAATGATGGCTGTTTGAAAATGTATTTGATTAGATCCAATTTAGTTATGAGCCAAGTTGTATGGTATAGCATATACTGCTCGAGTTTTTTAGTTGTCCAAGCTAAAGCACAATACATCTTCTTGAGCAATGAATACTTGGACTCATATTTCGTAAACTTTTTACTTAAGTAGTAAATAGCTTTTTCTTTCTTGTTGGACTCATCTTGCTACCCCAGCACATATCCCATTGACTTTTCATGTGGCTATATAAAATCAATGACTCTCCTGAAATGGGTGGTGCTAATGTCGGAAGATTTGATAAGTATTACTTGACCTTGTCAAAAGCTTTTTGTCACTCTTCATTCCATTCATTAAGATCATTCTTTCAGAAGAGCTTAAAGATGGGATCACATTTAAAGGTGAGTTGAGAAATGAATCAAAAAATATAGTTCAATCTGCCTAAGAAGCCTCGAATCTTTTTTTGTGTGCTTAGAAAGGATAAGTGCTAAATGGCCAAATTTTATCTAGGTCAACTTCTATCCCTCTTTCATTGATTATAAATCCTAACAGTTTCTCTGACTTGGCTCCGAATATACATTTGGACTAATTCATCTTAAGCTGAAACTTCTTTAACCTCTAAAACAATTTCTTGAGGTTACCTACATGATCCTGTCTTTTTCAAGATTTTGTAATCATGTCATCGATGCATACCTCAATCTCTTTATGCATCATATCATAAAAGAGTATTACCATAGCCCTTTGATAGGTTACCCCTGTATTTTTCAATCCAAAAGGCATAACCTTGTAATAGAAGGTTTCCCACATAGTGATGAAGGTAGCCTTTTCCATATCATCTTAGGCCATTTTTATTTGATTATAACCAGAGAATCCATCCATAAAAGTGAACATTGAATGTCAAGCTATATTGTCTACCAAAAGATCAATATGAGGTAAAGAAAAATAATCCTTCGAACTAGCTCTGTTCAGATCTCGATAATCTATGCACATCTGTACCTTTTCATCCTTTTTGGGGATATGTACTTAGTAGCCACCCATTTAGGATATTTAGCCATTTGTAAAAAACCTACATCAAATTGCTTTTGCACTTCTTCTTTGATTTTTAATAACATCTCTGGCTTTATTCTTCTCAACTTTTATTGGATTGGTTTGCATTCAAGCTTCAATAGTAGCTTATGTTTTACTATTTCAGTGTTAAGCCTATGCATATCTTGGTAGGACCAAGCAAACACATTTATAAATTCTTATACCAGATCTTTTAATCTTTGACAATCAACCGTCAGAAGTGAAGTGCCAACTTTGACTTCTTTTTTGTTTTCAACATCCCCTAAATTGACCATTTCAATAACTTCTTGATGAGGCTCAATGGACTTATCTTTCTGCTTAATTAATCTTATTAAATCTAGAGACAAAGTGTATTATTTAGAGTTTTCTTCAGTATTGAGTTCATCAGTATTAATTGAATTTTTAAAATTAAACCCCGAATCATTGTCATGATTACCTTTATATTCATTTAGGGACCTGAAAGTTAATGAAATAGAAAATATTGGCAAGATGCTTTGATGGAATAATGGATGGAATAAAAATGGACAAAATGCATTCTTCTACTTTTATTGAAATAATAAAAAATAAAAAGCCCAAATATAAGAGTTTATCCCAACACTTTTGGACATAAGCAATTAAGAGGTGTGATTACATTGAGAAAATATAAAAAACAATAAGCATCTAGATGACCTCCAATTCTTAGCCAAGTGGCATGGGTAAACCCAAGCTTTCTTATTTTGACTTTCATTATCCACCATATGAATAGATAACTTAGCAAAAGCTACATTCCATCTTGGTTCCTTTCTTGTATCTTTCTCAGTTCCTAAATGTATGTATCCTCTAAGAATAAAAGTTTTATTTAGATGGGGAACTTCCATCATCCCACTCTTTATCTTTGTACTACTACTTCGTATTAACCTAATTTCAATTGACCACTATTGTTTTCAATCTTTGAAAGCTTTCTCATCTCTTGAAGGCTTTTGTCCAAGTTGAACCCACTACTCCAACCCTTGTTAATCATCTGATTGATTACAATCTGGCAAAAGTTGAGCCCTTCACCTATTGTATTGACAGGTTTAAAAGATCGATAGGAGCATTCCAATGACTCTTCTGCTATTTCTACATATGGGGCATTTATAAATTGTGCCACCAATAGATCTTCTTCCCCAACCACAACCACCAATTGTCTTTCCATATTGGGTTTAATCTTTTGATATAATAAGGAGGGGACAGCTCCTACTTTGTGGATCTGTGGTCTTTCTAATAAGCAACTATATGATGAGGAGATATCCATGACTTAGCATTTTATATTAAAGATGTGTGGCCTAATTTGTACGGGTAACTAGATATCTCCTAAGACTTCGTGTCTAGTCCCATCAAATGCTCGAACCATCATGTGACTACTTTAGATATAGGATATATCAAAGAGTAGCTTGGCTAAAGTAGACACGAGCATGACATTAATAGTTGATCCATTATCAATAAGAACCGTAATTACTATATGACTTTTAAATTTAATAGTGATGTGCAAATCTTTAATGTTTCCTCTACTTTCAGGCGAAATCTCATCATCACTAAAAGAGATATGATGCGGCACTACAAGGTTTCCTGCTAAGTGATTCACATATTCCACTGACACGTTGTGAGTCACATAAACTTGATTCAATAAACTTGATTCAATACTTTTAGTAAGGCATTGCGATATGGTTTCTAATTTAGAAAAAATGACAACAAAGAGATTTTGGCTGGCAACTTTTCAGTTGCTCTACCATAGAGTATTCATTATGTTTTATTAGCTTCAAAAACTTACAAGCATCCTTTTGAGGCACAGACCTTGGGGTAGCTTTCTTTGGAATATCTTCGCGTTCAGTTTGTTTCTCTTTCCCTTTTCTTATTTTCTTTAATGTTTCTGGAGTATAACATCTCTCACTTCTAGTTATGCCTCTTACTCTTGTTATGTTGGTAGATTCAAAACTTGGCATAACTTTCTGTTGCCTCTGGGTTGTCACCTAACAATCATATCTTTACGATACAGCCTTCTATCTTTGTAAAAAAATGGGTGTGAGACTTTAAAAGCTATTACTTTGGGAACAAACTTATTCCCAATTAATTGTTACTTCTCATTACAACCTATAGTGATAGGCTTTGGCACCAGCCTGTCTATCATAGCCACTCTAATATCTTTCAAGGCTTTTAACTCATTATATAACTCTATCTACTATGAGTCTATTAGTTTTTGCACCTCATCATGAAATTATTTATAGATGTCAATAGAGTGTCCTAGAACTCTACTGTGTACTTACATCTTTGATTGGGGATGTATCTTGTTGTATAGGTATGTGAGGCTATTGGTTGTATCAACCCAGGCTTATATAAGGCATCATATAGTTGGTTGAATGACATCTTAAGCTCCTTTACCCTTTTTTTCATATGTCTTTTATCCTTGTCCAAAGCGTTGACTATATGATTGGGTAAGAAATTCTCGCCAACATTGGGTGTTAAGTTCCTACTAGTATCGAAACTTATTTGCCCTTTTTTAATCAAATGTTGCACTTTTTGCTTCAAAAAAAGGCAATTCTCAATAGAATGGCCTGTTACTCCATAATGGTAGTCACAATGGGTGGTGGCATCATACCATTTGGGATATAGAGGTTCAAGTTGCTTTATATTAACAAGGGCAATGACATTATTTTTATAGAGCTCTTGATATAATTCGATATAGCTTATGGGTATAAGGTCAAATGTGGGTCTTTCCCTTATTCGTAGTTTTCAGGCATTATTTGTTGTACCGGTTATATGAGTAGGTGATCATGGTGAGGATAGATAAGAAGGTCATATGGTTAGTTGGTAAGAGAAAATAAAAGTATAATTCACAGTATGATGGTAAATGGGATTGGTTAGTAGAGAGTAACTTTTAAATTACTGCCCTTCAAGACTCACAGCTTGAGTTTCACTCTCTTTTTTCTTAGATGTTCTTTTAAAAGACACCCTTCCTTCAAGTTTGCCATTTTTTATAGCATTTTTGATGATCTCTCTCAAAATCACCATATCAGTAAAGTTTTTAGTCACATTTTCTACATTCTTTCATAATATGGTAACCTCAGAATGCTCACAGATAACACTATAGTTTCTTTTTCCATTAAAGTGGTTGTTCTTAAGTAGCTACATTTTGCCACTTTTGAGTGCATTGCTTGAAAGATTCATTTGCTTTCTTTTCTATTCCTTGCAAGGAAAGACGATCAGGGGCTATGCCAATGATGTGATGGTACTAATTAATAAAAGACCAGATTAGATCTTTTTATGACTTTATGCAAGTTTCATCTAGCTAAACATACCACCTTGTAGTAGATCTAGTCAAGCTATCTTGAAAGATGTACATGAGTAACTTCTCATTGCTAGCATATATTACCATATTACGATACTATATTATGATATGTGTGATAGGGTACTTAATGTTGTCATAATTCTTAAATTTTGGTACTCTAAATTGGGTGGCATCACCACGTCTTGTACTAAACAAAGCCCTATTACATCTATGAATCCGTAAAAATCAATTCCTTCTACAGCTCGTAATCTTTCCTCGATCTTATTCATAGCTTGATCGGTCTTAGAATTTTCCAAAGACATAGCTGCCTACAGTTTTTCTTTCTCCTTTGTCTCATTCAAAGTAGGGAGTTGAATGGGCTCAGCTATCTTTTCGATGAAAATAAGATTATTATAACTCTGGACATTTTCATGACCAGGTACATAAGTAATTTCTGGGAAGTTGTAATTTGGAATGGTCGGCTATTGTGGTTGAAAAATTAGGGTGGTTTGGGTCTGATATGGACCAAAAACCTAGAGGATATGTTAATTCAATAGCTTTAGGTGATTTCATTTGTTTCTCTTTTTCGAAGCTTTTAAAATTTTGCTCAATTTTCCATCAAATATCTCCTGAGCCTTTTCTATTCTTTCAAGATGATTTGCATTGTCTTACTGCATCTTCTTGGCTTTAGCCTGAGTATTATATGAATGTGTAGCTATTCTTGTACCTTAACGCCATGATTTAAAATCAGTGATCATGTCATGACCATAAATGACAATGAGTGAATGTTATGCAATGCATGAAAAAAAAATGAAAAAAAAAGAAAAATGTTTGCCCTTTTAATAATTTCAATAAAAATAAACTTTAATTTATTCCATAGGAGTCTATTTTACATCAAATCTAATATTGTCCCTCTATAAAAATGCCTAACTTGCTCATACTAGTCTTTAGCCTCCTCAATGATGTTTAGCAATCTCCATCCATGCTCCTCGCTAGTGTGACCGAAGCTATCAATGCCTCAACCTCTTTTGCCATTTCACCTACCTTGTTCACTACTTTGCCTATCTGAGCTGTGAGATGATCTATGTATCTTTGTCTTCCCAATCCTTCTCTTTTGTCGAACCACACTTGATAGGATAATTTCTTGTGCTTTTTTGTAAGTGTTTTGACATGGTTTCTTTAGTCATCCAACTTCAGTTTCAAGGTTAAAATGTAATTTGAGAGCATTTCATTTTCTTACTGAACTTCAACATAATCATCTTCTATTTGTGCACATTTTTTTTTAACTCTTCATTCTCACGAGCTAGATCTGTTGTTTATCTCTTTGGCTTACACCAGTATGCACAATCTCTGTGCTCTTGTTACGGCTCTCTTAATTTCTTAAAGGCATCATCCTATTCTTGGATAACCTTTTAGGCCTTGCTGTATTCCTTGAAAATCCTATGGACTTGGACTTTAATTTTTCTGCTTTGTTTTGCCACTGTTTCTTTTCTTTCTGAATCTTTAAAAGTTCTTATTTTAGTTTTTCTTTCTCTATTTCATGTTCTTTCCTTGCAGATTCTAATTCTAGAGGCACATTGTCTGACTCCTGGTCCATTAACTGGCAATGATCTTTAGGCATATGTGCCACTTTTTGGCCCATTTTGATTCTTTAAATTAGATACCCTTAAGTAGCCTTATTTGTAAATGGTCTAAGGCTTACTTTCTTAGGCTTCTTCCAAGCTTTGATCATACTATCAATCTTTTGAAAGGTTCTGGGCTGCCTATATGAATAGTTAAACTAGCTAAGCTTATAAGTTATAGGAATAAACTGTTTGGCTCCATCCTGTCTCTTTACCAATAGTGGTGCAGAACTCATTGACCCTCATAACCTAAAAGTGGAACCTTTGTCTCATTTCTACATTGATACAACATAGGTTTTTGGTTCTTCCACAGAGCTAACCATTTTACCTAACCAACTGTGAGCTTTTGTAATAGACATTTCCACCCATTTTGAGTATTTGCTTCTAACCAAATGCTCTGACATAACTCCCTAATTAGGACTTGACTATGAAAATAAAGCTTGAAGCAAGCACTCTTCTTGCATTCGAAATGGTTTTTCATCCATATATATAATAATGCTATGCAACCCATAAATTTTGCCTTGTCATTTTGTCTATCAAAGTTTAGAGATCTAATGGTTTTTGGCAAGATAGTAGGTGAAGGGTTACACCCTTTTTCGATATGCTCAAATAGATCAACCACTTCTATCTTAATATGGTCTAAGACCTTGGGACCATCCCATATATGGCTAAAGTGAACACATTCATTCGCTGATCATTATTTGAATTTTTAACAATGAAATCTCAGAGAATTTCTCATGGAATACCCTTATAATCTCTTTTTTCTCTAATGTATGAATCTATGATCTTTTTTCCCACTCTCAGAATCTAGCCCAATTTCTTGTGATTTTTTTATTTGCGCTTCTTCAAATATATTCTATCTGGATATAGTAGATGCATACCTACTAAAGTTGAATACTTATTTATTAGTGGCACCAAATCAACCTCATTAAAGATGAAGCAACGATAGGAAGGATCCCAAAATTGTACCATCACCTTAATGAGTAAGTTATCTACAACCACTGATAAGAGATATACAATATGCCCAAACTTCTGACAAAAAGCTTCTTGCCTTGAAGGAGTCATGCTATTCTATATATTTGATAGGCTTTTCAAATCATTCTATTTAAGTAGTAGGTAAACTTCCTTTGATAATATGGAAATATGACCAGGTGGTAAACAATCTCTTTCTTTATGTTACCTTTTCTCTGATTCTAGCTTCACATTTATAGGTGAGTCATTTGAAAAGTATAAATGAGGCAAAAACTGATGTTCTGTGGAGTCCATATGAGCTTTTGTTGAAATGACTTTAGGGTAAGAATACTATGCAACTTGTAAGTATGTTTATGAATATGCACAAGAGAAAAGAAATAAAAGAAGACAAAGAAATTAGTTGGTCACTTCAATAATAAAAAAACATAGAATAAGCACCATATAGCAAGTAAGATAACAGCATGACCTTGAATTTTGGATTAACTATGAAGGGTGGAAGGATAATGCTCTCCCTATGGTTGGGCTCTTAAGGTTAACTATATATGGTTTGGGTTAACTCTAAAAGGTTCTCAAATTGTTCCTCACATCATTATCTATCACAAACTAGTAAAGCACCTTGATCCTCACCTATTATAGGCTACAAGCAAAAATGGTTCAATTTGAGTGGGAGTGTTTCGTAGGCCTATGCGGAGACATGAAATCTCATGAAAGCATAGGTACTTCACTCTCTTCTAAAGGTAAAGCTAGGGTGGAGAGCTTATGTTATGCATATGCAAATGAATAACAAATATATATATACAATAAATAAATAATTAATTAAGCAAGCATAAGCAATGAAAATGAATAAAAATAAATAAATAATTAATCACGTATAGGCAATGAAAAGCAGTAAATAGGAAAAAAATTAATCTTGAATTTATTAAGGCTTGGATAATAAGCAATCATTGGCTGGTTTGACTCTCGAGGTCTTTAGTGGAGTCACCAAACTGTTATAGCGTATAAATTCGTAGACCTACTACTAGATATGGATTAGAGAGTCGCCACCAATCTTTTTTTGTTTAGGTGTGATTGGCCATCTAATTGAATTTGCGAAACTAGATTTTAGGTTCGGGAGTATGGTTACATATGGAAAAGGTTATAGTACTGCCACAACACCCATCCAAAGGATGATACCAGTTTGATTTCAGATTATCCAAGCCTTGATCATATTTGTAAATTACCAAATTATTTTATATAAAAAATTAGTCTTAAAATTGTTCTAATAGTTTGGTAGTAATATAAGATAATTCTCTCACCTCAAAAGTATTCACGAAGACTAATGTCCCGCTTTGAAGATGATCCATCGTCAAATTTATTATAGCATTTTATTTAAAAAAATCAGTAAGTCTCCCAATAGTTTGGTGGGACTTACTTTCAAACAAATCTCCCAATAGTTTAGAAAGATTTTATTATAAAAAGATTTATAAAATTTAAGGATAAGTCTCCCCTTTCTCTAAAAACCTACCTAGAGATTTAACCAAAATCTAAAACTTCACCGATTTCTAGAAATCTCATCAGAATTTTGTCGAAAACTTCATCGAAAAATTCATATGTTCTTCCAAAATTCTAGAATTTTCCAAAAAAAAAAGATTTTTCCTAAATTCTCCAAAAACCCTCTAGAAATCTAAACCTAATCTTAGAATCCAAAATCTAAACTTAGAAACTCTAGATCAAACCCAGAACTCCTAAGAATCAAAATCCCAAAAAACCAAAATTTTCTAGAAAACCCTACTACTCGAAAATTATTTCCAAAATAATAACCCCAGCTTTTTCACTACTTTTTTTTTTTTGTCATTCCTTTGATTTCTTATTCAATTTATAAGCCCCCTTAGAACATATTTAAGGAAATGGACAGAATCAATCCCAGGCTTGAATCTTAAGATTGGATTCTGCTCGAGCATGATTTTGCTCACCGATTTGATCACCATTGAATTCAACTATTATCCAGACATGATTCTACCTTAAAAACCTAACTGACTTATTCAATTTTGATTTCCATAATTTGTTTAGCCCGATTAGGAAAAAAGAAAGAAAATATGATAAAAATAATATCAAATATAATAATAATAATAATAATAATAATAACCATAATATGATAATCGAATATAATATAATAATATACTATAATATAATATAATACAAATATAATAATAGTAATATAATATCAACATACTATAATAATATAATAATAGTATAGTAGTAATATAATTATAGTATAGTAATGTAATAATAGTGGCATAAACAATTAAAATTAATGCGATGGACCCCGAACACAGATAGGTGTTTACAATGAACAATTAGTTAAATTTTGGTTCTCAAGAAAAGGAGGAGTACTAATTTATAACTTTTAATATTAGTTTTAATAATAAAGGTGTTTTATGATTTAAGTTGGTAATATTTGTATTTCTACCACATTTGCAATTATTTTTATGACAAGAAAGAGAATAAATTGGGATTGGTAGCAGAAAGCAACAAAAATATAGCCACACAAGTGGATCAAAAAGTTTTGCAAGAAAGCAAAAAGAAATAGTAAGTTTATGATATTAAACTTATCCAAATGATGGAACTTGGTTTCCCATTGTTGATATATGTGTTGTAATTTGCAATTTATATCTGTTTACAACTTTTTATGCCTTTACAAGGTAAAAATGTAAATTTATAGTTATTGTTCTATTTTAATAGTTTTGATAGTTTCAATACATGATATTAAACTTATCCAAATTATTAAACTTTGTTTTCGCGGTTGATATGTATGAAAAAGATATTTTTTACGTTTATTTAAGACTTTTTGTGCCGTTAATAGGTAAAAATAAAAATTTGTTGTTATTATTCTATTTTAACAATTTGGATAGCTCTAATACATGATATTAAACTTATCCGAATGATTGAACTTGGTTTCCACAGTTGATATGTGTGAAAAAGTTATCATTTACATCTGTTTATGACTTTTGTGCTGTTAAGAGGCAAACATGCAAATTTGTTGTTATTATTCTATTTTAATAGTTTGCATAGCTTCAATACATGATATTAAATTTGTCAGAATAATTGAACTTGGTTTCTACAGTTGATATGTGTGAAAAAAAGCTAATATTTACATTTGTTTAGGACTTTTTATGCTATTAAAAGGCAAAATGCAAATTTGATATTATTATTCTATTTTAATAGTTTGTATAGCTTCAATACATGATATAAAACTTGTCAAATGATTGAACTTGATTTCTACAATTGATATATGTGAAAAAGTTGTCGTTTATGTCTATTTAGGATTGTTTTTGCCGTTAAAAGGCAAAAATACAAATTTGCTATTATTATTATATTTTAACAGTTTGGGTGGCTTCAATACACGATTTTAAGAATGATTGAACTTAGTTTCCGCAGTTGATATGTGTGAAAAAATTGTTCTTCTTTAGGATTTTTAGGCCTTTAAAAGGCAAAAATATAAATTTACTATTATTGTTTTATCTTAATAGTTTGGATAGCTTCAATACATGATATTAAACTTTTTGGAATAATTGAACTTGGTTTTCATAGTTGATAAATGTGAAAAAGTTGTTGTTTACCTTTGTTTAGAACCTTTTTTGCTGTTAAAAGGTAAAAAGAAAAGTTGCTATTATTTTTCTGTTTTAACAATTTGGATAGCTTCAATACATGATATTAAACTTGTCCAAATGATTGAATTTAGTTTCCATGATTGATATGTGTGAAAGGCCAAAATGCTTTTATTGTTTATGTTTGTTTAAGACTTTTGTGCTATTAAAGGGCAAAAATATATTTTTATAGTTATATTTCTATTTTAACAATTTAGATAGATTAAATACATGATATTAAACTTATTCAAATTTTTTAACTTGATTGACAGGCTTGATATGCATGATTAACTTGCGGTTGATATGTATTTAACAATAACATATATTTTTATATAAGAGATTGAGATGGGTAAAAAAAATGGGATGTGTGAAACTTTTTCAATTAACCTACACAAAAAAAAGATGAATCTTACCTGAATGTTGAAACATAAGAAATTGTAGTAATTTGTTATATTTGTTTTATACAGAAAGTAAATATTTACTAATTTAAACATATTATGAATTAATCATTAAACTTGATAGTTTTATCTAATTAATTTATAGGAGAAAGCGAAAGAGAAAATAGCTACTGAGATTAAAGTAGCATTTGATGGTTCTATCAATATGCAAGAATTGAAAAATTAGATTTTCACAAAAGTTGCTGGAAAAGAAAGACATAGACGGGTCCAAGGCCTTGGATTGGGTCCAACACCATCTAGCTACTATAAGGTAGCTTTCAACAATTTATATTCTTAGCAAGTCAATTTTCGTGAGATTTTTTCATATTGAGAAAAGGGTTGCAAACTATACAACAACATTTTTAGCAAATAGAAGTAGAAAAAGAACATGAACATGCTAAAATTGAAGAAGAATGTGCAAGAATGGACCAAGAACATGCAAAATTTCAGTAGTTGTATGATCAATTTGATACTCTTAAGAATTTTGTGCAACAACAATTTTCAAGAACTAATTTAGGTAGTACACCAACTCAGGTATTGTATTTAGTAACTATTTATATGTTTTAATATAAAAATTAGCTTATTATTAAGTGTTAAAACTTGTATGATATTATTCAGTAGGTTTTTTAGCATGCTAGTGACCAAGGTGGAAAAAATCCTTCATCAAATGGCAGTATTCCAAATCTATGCAATCATCAATTTCATACATTATCACTTTTTTTTGTTAATGTATTAAAATAATTTGAATGTTATTGCATGTATTATTAAACTTTGTGTTACATGCATATTTGAACAAATTATGTTTTTATAATATTCGATTTATGAATTTAAGTTCGTTTTTATTTCTTTTGACATTTTTATTTAATAATAATAATAAATACTAAAAGAAATTTTTTTTTTAAAAAAAGTAATTCAATTAATTTCACAACGTTTTGTCCAAAAATGCTGCTAAATTTGAAATTTAGTGACGTTTGTAGCATAAAATGTCACTAAATTTAGCAAGATTTTTCTATATAAATGCCACTAATTTAGTGGCATTTTTCTAATATAAAACGCTGCTAATTAACGGTGATTGTACTTACAAACACCGCTAAATAGAGCGGCATTTTATGATACAAATGCCACTAAATTAGCGACATTTTTCTAATACAAACGTCACTAAATTAGCAACTAATACAAACGTCACTAAATTAACAACGATTGAACTTACAAATGCTACTAAATTAATAAGGTTTCTTATAAAAAGTCACTATTTTCCTCGACATGGGTATAGCCGACGCTTTTGGTGGTGTTTTTGGCAAACGCCACAAATATTTTAGTGGCATTTATAAATGCCGCTAAACCTTCAAAAAAACGCTATTAGAAACTTAAACTCCTGTAGTGATTCCATATGGTAGCCAAATCCTTTAAATTATTCTGTTGCAAACTATACAACAACATTTTCAGCAAATAGAATCAGAAAAAGAACAAGAACATGCTAAAATTGAAGAAGAATGTGCAAGAATGGAACCAAAACGTGCAAAATTTTAGTAGTTGTATGATCAATTCGATACTCTTAAGAATTTTGTGCAACAACAATTTTCAAGAATTAATTTAGGTAGTACACCAACTCAGGTATTATATTTAGTAACTATTTATATTTTTTAATATAAAAATTAGCTTATTATTAAGTGTTAAAACTTGTATGATATTGTTCAGTAGGTTTTTTAGCATGTTAGTGACCAAGGTGGAAAAAATCCTTCATCAAATGGCAGTATTCCAAATCTATGCAATCATCAATTTCATACATTGTAAATTTTTTTTTGTTAATGTATTAAAATAATTTGCATGTTATTGCATGTATTATTAAACTTTGTGTTACATGCATATTTGAACAAATTATGTATTTATAATATTTAGTTTATGAATTTAAGTTCGTTTTTATTTCTTTTGACATTTTTATTTAATAATAATAATAATACTAAAAGAATTTTTTTTTTTTAAAAAAAAGTAATTCTCTTAATTTCACAGCGTTTTGTCCAAAAATACCGCTAAATTTGAAATTTAGTGACGTTTGTAGCATAGAATGTCACTAAATTTAGCAAGATTTTTCTATACAAATGCCGCTAATTTAGTGGCATTTTTCTAATATAAACACTGCTAATTAACGGTGATTGTACTTACAAACACCACTAAATAGAGAGGTATTTTATGATACAAATGCCACTAAATTAGCTACATTTTTCTAATACAAACGTCACTAAATTAGCAACTAATACAAACATCACTAAATTAACGACGATTGAACTTACAAATGCTACTAAATTAATGAGGTTTCTTATAAAATATCACTATTTTCCTCGACATAGGTATAGCTGACACTTTTAATGGTGTTTTTGGCAAACGCCACAAATATTTTAGTGGCATTTATAAACGTCGCTAAACCTTCAAAAAAACGCTATTAAAAACTTAAACTCCTATAGTGATTCCATATGGTAGCCAAATCCTCTAAATTATTCTATTGCAAACTATACAACAACATTTTCAGCAAATAGAAGTAGAAAAAGAACATGAACATGCTAAAATTGAAGAAGAATGTGCAGGAATGGACCAAGAACGTGCAAAATTTCAGTAGTTGTATGATCAATTCGATACTCTTAAGAATTTTGTGCAACAACAATTTTCAAGAACTAATTTAGGTAGTACACCAACTCAGGTATTATATTTAGTAACTATTTATATGTTTTAATATAAAAATTAGCTTATTATCAAGTGTTAAAACTTGTATGATATTATTCAGTAGGTTTTTTAGCATGCTAGTGACCAAGGTGGAAAAAATCCTTCATCAAATGGCAGTATTCCAAATCTATGCAATTATCAATTTCATACATTGTAAATTTTTTTTGTTAATGTATTAAAATAATTTGAATGTTATTGCATGTATTATTAAACTTTGTGTTACATGCATATTTGAACAAATTATGTATTTATAATATTCAGTTTATGAATTTAAGTTCGTTTTTATTTCTTTTGACATTTTTATTTAATAATAATAATAAATACTAAAAGAAATTTTTTTTAAAAAAAAAGTAATTCTCTTAATTTCACAGCGTTTTGTCCAAAAATGCCGCTAAATTTGAAATTTAGTGACGTTTGTAGCATAAAATGTCACTAAATTTAGCAAGATTTTTCTATACAAATGCCGCTAATTTAGTGGCATTTTTCTAATATAAACACTGCTAATTAACGGTGATTGTACTTACAAACACCACTAAATAGAGTGGCATTTTATGATACAAATGCCACTAAATTAGCTACATTTTTTTATACAAATGTCACTAAATTAGTGACATTTTTCTAATACAAACGTCACTAAGTTAGCAACTAATACAAACGTCACTAAATTAACGACGATTGAACTTACAAATGCTACTAAATTAATGAGGTTTCTTATAAAATATCACTATTTTCCTTGACATGGGTATAGCCGACGCTTTTAATGGTGTTTTTGGCAAATGCCACAAATATTTTAGTGGCATTTATAAACGTCGCTAAACCTTCAAAAAAACGCTATTAAAAACTTAAACTCCTGTAGTGATTCCATATGGTAGCCAAATCCTCTAAATCATTCTGTTGCAAACTATACAACAACATTTTCAGCAAATGGAAGTAGAAAAAGAACATGAACATGCTAAAATTGAAGAAGAATGTGCAGGAATGGACCAAGAACGTGCAAAATTTCAGTAGTTGTATGATCAATTCGATACTCTTAAGAATTTTGTGCAACAACAATTTTCAAGAACTAATTTAGGTAGTACACCAACTCATGTATTATATTTAGTAACTATTTATATTTTTTAATATAAAAATTAGCTTATTATTAAGTGTTAAAACTTGTATGATATTATTCAGTAGGTTTTTTAGCATGCTAGTGACCAAGGTGGAAAAAATCCTTCATCAAATGGCAGTATTCCAAATCTATGCAATTATCAATTTCATACATTGTAAATTTTTTTTGTTAATGTATTAAAATAATTTGAATGTTATTGCATGTATTATTAAACTTTGTGTTACATGCATATTTGAACAAATTATGTATTTATAATATTCAGTTTATGAATTTAAATTCGTTTTTATTTCTTTTGACATTTTTATTTAATAATAATAACAAATACTAAAAGAATTTTTTTTTTTAAAAAAAGTAATTCTCTTAATTTGATAACGTTTTGTCCAAAAATGCCGCTAAGTTTGAAATTTAGTGACGTTTGTAGCATAAAATGTCACTAAATTTAGCAAGATTTTTCTATACAAATTCCGCTAATTTAGTGGCATTTTTCTAATATAAACACTGGTAATTAACGGTGATTGTACTTACAAACATCGTTAAATAGAGCGGTATTTTATGATACAAATGCCACTAAATTAGCGACATTTTTTTTATACAAATGTCACTAAATTAGTGACATTTTTCTAATACAAACGTCACTAAATTAGCAACTAATACAAATGTCACTAAATTAACGATGATTGAACTTACAAATGCTACTAAATTAATTAGGTTTCTTATAAAATTCACTATTTTCCTCAACATGGGTATAGCTGACGCTTTTAGTGGTGTTTTTGGCAAACGCCACAAATATTTTAGTGGCATTTATAAACGCCGCTAAACCTTTAAAAAAACGCTATTAAAAACTTAAACTCCTGTAGTGATTCCATATGGTAGCCAAATCCTCTAAATTATTTTGTGTCAGATTCAAATGCACTTTTTTTGGTAACCCTTTACAAAACCAATAGGTAAGCAATCCCCTTCTTTTTGCTAAGTTTTCTTGACCCATTCATGCATCTTGTACAATTCACATAAGGCACTTATAGAAGAAGAATAAATATGTAATACTGTAGGATCCATAAAAAGAACTTTGTTGAAAGATGTCTTGGGGCAAATACCTCACCATGTTATTATAATATGCGAATGTAATTTATACAAAAGAAATACAACAAGGGAAAAAAATAATAAGTTAGTATATGGAAAATGAAAATAATAAATAGTAATAAAAGCTTGAAAAATGAAAGAAATAAAAGGAAAAATTTTCTTTTCATAATATTTTTAGAAAAAGAAAAGGAAAATGAAACAAAGACCTTATTGTATTTTTTTTTTTTGAAAAATCAAACAAATATGAATGCGTACATTTATGATTCTCTTTAGAAAAGTGTTACAATACATGTTCCCTTACTTGCCCTAATTTTTTTAAGATGATCTATAAAAATTGTAGGTATGGCTCTACCTATGGTTGACTCTACTTAGGGTCGGCTCTTATGGTTTAGTATATGCTTGGTTCGAATTTATTTGTATCTAAAAGGTCACCAAACTACTTCTCATTGGCATCCACTCTAGACTAGTAGGATACCCTGATCCTCACCCATTATAGGCTATAAACAAAAATGGTTCAATTTGAGTAGGAGTATTTTGCTTGACATTGCGGAGCTTATCACCTTCCAAAAACATAGGTACTTTGGTCCCTTCGAAGATGATTGGAGCCCAGATATAGAACTTATACATGATATGAATACGTCATGTGTGAATAAGAAAACAAAGTATTAAAATCCTTATTCTAAGCACCTAATAATAATACATACATACATACATACATACGAAGCATAAAATAACAAAACAAATGACATGGATAAAATGAAATGCAATTTTTTCATGTTCCTTTTATTATTGTTATTATTATTGTTGTTGTTGTTGTTATTAGAAAAAAATTAAAATTAAGAAAATTAAGATTAATTATCAATTAAGATCATTAAAACAAAATAAAAGATAACACATTACTAATTTTTGGCTCAATTCTCTAAAAAAAATGACATCCTAAGTGGAGTCACCAAACTATCGTAACAATTTTGGGAATCTGCTCAATGAATTTAAAAAAAAAAAGGAGTCGCCATGAATATTTTTTATCTAGGTATGATTGGTCACCTATTAAAAATTATCTTTTTAATAAAAATTTTAAAATTAATTAAAACTTTATCGAAAAGATAATTTTTGGATTTGTAAAAATAATTCAGGTTCTGAAATCGATTACGCGTGGGTAAGAATTAGCACCCTTATAACACCCGTTTAAAATGATATCAATTAATTATGCATTATCCTTTAATTTTGGCATTTAGAATTAATTTTCTTTATTGTAGTAAAAATATATTTTTTTTACTTTTATTTGTTTGCTTGAAAAATAAATAGGAATCTTACATATCGAAAAATTCTTTAAAATATTTCAATACTTCAGCATTATTAAAAGAAACTATCTCACCTAAGGAACCTTTAAAAATCACTACTCGAAATTCTCAAAAATCATATCCTCGGCAGTTCATATTTATCTTTAATATTTATATTTCACAAGCAAATTATAAAATACGATATTTATAACTTAAAATTAAATAATATTTTCTAAAAATTCATTTCTTATGCTATTTATAAAAAAAAAATATTAGTCAAAAATTATTCTAAATGCTCCATTATGTTGGTGATATTTTAGATAAATTTTCTTACCTAAAGATTCCTAAAGAATCACTACTCAAATTTCTTTTGGATCTCGTCCTCGAGATTTTTCATTTGCTTTTATAATAATTATTAATATTTAAAAGTCATGTAATAATATAATTATCTATAAATAAATTTATTTCTTAAAAAACTACTCTTATAAATATTTATCTTTTTTTATCTTTTTAAGAAAATTGTTCAAATTAAAGAAAAAAAGATAAAATCTTTGTATTGAAAAGACTTTCTAAACATTCCAATACTTTGGTAACTTTTATAAGTCTTTTTTCACCTAAGAAATTCTCAGGAATCACTATTCAGAATTTTTGGAGACCCATCATCAAGTATTTCATTTGCATTTATAATTGATATAGGCAAAATATTATGTACATGAATTAATTTGTGATGCCATTGCATTACACAAAAGTTCATTTTTAGAGATGAAAAATTAACGGGAATTTTTGTATTAAGAATCATTTTAAATATTTCACTTCTTTGACGATATTTTTAGAAAAACTCTCTCACCTAGGAAATTCTTAAGAATCACTATTTAAACATTCCAAAATCCCATCATCGAAAACTCGTGATACTTTCAAGATTATGTAATTCAAACAATAAAATAGAATATGCACAAAAAATATATATTACTTATTTTCTTTATATTAGATTTTTCATTATTGTTTTTAATTTATTTTAACCTATTTAATTATTTCACAATTATTATTAAAAATTTTTGAAATGCACAAAGTAAATAAAATCTTTTATTGAAAAGTTTTCTAGATACCTCGATATTTTGATAATATTTTGAAACAATTTTCTCCTCTAGGGATTTCTTAGAAATCTCTACTCAGACTTTCGTAAAATTTCATCATTGAACATTTCGTTTACTTGTTTTCTTTCTCATTTAATTTTATTCCAATTCTAATTTTTAATTTTAATTATTATTAATCATTATTATTATATTTTTAATTAATTAATTTTTTTAATTTAATTTTTTGAAAAAGATACAAATAGTTAATCATAATATTCATGTATCACTATATTAATTTCATTATTAAAAGAGTAATTATATATTATATTATCATTATCTAATATAATTTTAGGAAATTAAATGAAAAAAAATATTTTGTATTGAATATTTTTTAAATACTCCATTACTTTGGTAGTATTTTTTGAAAAAATATCATCACCTAAAGATTTTAATGAATCACTACTCGGATTTCTTTAAAATCTCATCTTTGAGAATTTCACTTGTTATTATTATTATTATTATTATTATTATTATTATTTTGACATGAAACTAAAGCACAAATAGAATAAATTGCATAAAAAATAATAATAATAATTTATGACATGAAAGATTAAATGGCATGAAGTTAAATTAAGTGTAAAAATTTAACCATAAAAAATTATAATACAAAGAGATTTAAACTTTAATAAAACTTAAGTAATATGATATAAATATGTATAGGATGAAAAGACAAGTATAAGAACCTATACCAAACCTATTATCTATTAACAACCTTTATTAAAGTTAAAGCCAAAAACAAGTAGGTAGTGGGATGGGATCTTGTAGGAACAATTGCCTAGTTTAAAAATTTATAAACAGCCACAGAAATGCCAAAAGGAAATATACAAAGAAAACCAACATGGTCCCCATGCCATGGCCTTTTGCTAACTAAATAATGTTAGCATCCCATTTTAAACCAAACCACAGGAATGCAAAGAAGAAATATAAAAAAAAAGCAAATATGTTACGCACGCCATGGCCTTTTGCTGCCAAAATGGTGTTCTTATCATGGCTGTATTTTCACTAAAAAAAAGGCTACCTTTTTTTTTTTCTAATTTACTAGTAGATGGAAAAGAGAATTAAAGGTTTAACTTTTTTGTAAACAAAAGGCATGCAAAAGAGACTCAAACCATGCAATTGTTGGAACTTTAAACTCTTGCAATCATATCATATGTGGTAGAGGACCATCAAAGGAGAAATGAAGATGAAGCTATAGTTTTCAAGTAAAGCAACATGAACGAAAATAAAGGAACTTTAAAATTTTCTGTTCTCTACATCCTTATTATTTTCAGACTTCTTTTTGTAAAACAGATTACTTCTTTTCTTATGAAACGACCTTGCTTCTCTCTTTTCATACTACCACCATTTTCCATTTTAGGTTAAAAAGCATAAGGAAAGGAGAAATGATAGTATAATAGTCCTTGAAGTTACATGCCTCATCATTTTTGTTTTGGAAAATGCCTAAAATTCCTTAGCTCTTTAGACTCTAACCAAACCTACCAGTATTAGTTACCCTAAATGAAAAACAAAAGTAAAAAAAATGATGAACTCTTAAAACTCCATGCAATCTTTATACAGAAAGGATTTACCAGATGATGTACAAAATGAAGCATGGTCTTAACCCGCATATAATAAAAAGTAGCAATTAATATAGCTTAACACTTTAGGCTCCAAATGCAAACGAAACAGCAGAACACCATATACTTTATGCAGGAAACAAGTCATAAACATTAAAGATGGAAACTTTGAACTACTAATACGTAGCCTACCTTTAGAAAAGAAGGGGATGACGAAAAGGTAGGAAACTGTTATGGCTTTAAGCCTCTTTAAACCTTTTGCATGCTAGAATAGAAAAAGACAAACTTTAAGAAAACCTCCCTACATGGACCTTTTTCTTCTCTGTTTTGGAAGCCATACTGTTTTAAAAAACTTCTTTTAACACCTAAAATAACATTAAACCGACAAGAATGGAGCTACGAAGTCTATGTGCCTTTTTTCTTTTGTCCACATGTAACTATTTGAAACAAAACATGCATCTTTCACATGAAGAAAGATGAACAAAAAAAAACACCCATTTTTGTAACAACTAGGATTGAAAAACAAATAAGCAAAAAAAACAAAAAAACCAAAACGATAAAACAAACTTTATAACAACCAACAATATATTAGAAGTAGGAGGAAACTATAAAGCTCTTCTTTATAATGACCAATGTAAAATGGAATGGCACCATGCACAAAAGAAAATAAAATGAAGGAAAAAAAAAATCCACTCAGTCATATGAAAGGAAACAAAGAGAGTTACCATTTCAGTGTAATTTATAGCTTTGTTTAAAAAAAAAACTCCTTTGTTTCTCTGTTTATGGCTGAACTCGAACCATCCTTCTCATTTTCCATTTCTTTTTTTTTTATTGTTTTTCTCTGTTGGTGGTAGCCCAAGAACTTTCCTCTCTTTTTTTTGCTGGGTTTCTAGTTTCTTTTTTCACTTTTTTTTTATGTTTTAGGTTTTTTCGAAAACTTGCTTCTTGTTTTAGTGCTCTTTCCCCCTTTTTTATGGTTTTTTCTCTTCTTTTGTTTTTGCAAGAGGCCTTCTCTTTTTTTTTTCAAGCCTCCTCTAAATTCTCATTTTGAAAGTTTTTATTGCTCGCATCTCTCCCTTCTTCATTTCTTCTCAAGTTTTTCTTTCGTCTTCTTTTTCCTGCTCCATTGATAACCACTAACCCTCTATTTTATCTCTTGTAAGTTGGCTTTTGTCCAAGTTTTCTATTGTCTTTAGCTTCTTTCGAGTCAACTACCCCCTTGGTATAAGTTCCCATCTTCATACACGTGATACATCCCCTTGCTGTTACAAGTTACCTTTTTTCCTTTCTCTCTCTTTTTTTTTTTTTTTATCATTGGTTTCAGTCTTGGGCTCCTCATTTGGGTTTTGACTTCTTTTCTTTTATTTTGTTGCTTTTAGTTTGGTTTTTTCTTTTCAAAGGGCCTCGACTTGGGCCATTTTCAAGGGTTAATTTTTTGCCTTATTTTTGACTTGTAATTGGGTGTAAAAAGGGGCTACATTCTGGGTCTTGTTTGGGTTTCTAAATTAGCCTTTAAAATAGGCTGCCTATTAGGCTTTAAATGGGTCATAATTGGGCTGTGAATTAAACTTGCAATTCAGCTTCTTTTGAGTTACAGATAGCCCAAAAATAGTGGTCTTCACTCACATGCAAAAACAAGCTTAGATCAATAGTGTTAAATGATTTCAGACAAAATTAGGTATCTACATTCATCTTGTGCTTTTTCGATCTTATTCGTCCGACTAACTGGTTCTCTTTCCATGGCTCTGACTCGTGAGCGAGTATTGTATGAATGGTGGATAAGTTGATTTAAAGTTTTCAAAGGTCTAGCTATCCTTGAACCTTTGTTACCACAATTTCAAAATTAAGATGTTGTATTGTTATTTTTTTTGTGCCATAAAAAATGATGTCTAGATATATATTTTCTATGTAAAGAAAATGCATCCCATCATTTTGGAGAAGTTTTGAAAAGAGACAAAACATGTTTGTAAAACTAAATGGCTTGCATGAATACATAGAGAAATATTTGTCACAAATGATATCTTCGATCTTATTAAAAATATCCTTTTGTGCACTTGGACAATTTGCTTTCGAGCTTTGGCGATATCTTCTATCTTATTAAAAATACTTACAATAATGTATGCAAATTCTAATTGGCTGAGCCCATGTGTCATCAATATAAATTATTCATAACCTGATTGTTTTCACATTATTATTGGGGCATAACTGACAACACCCCACAAACTAAAAAGAAAAACCCAAGGTTGATTCTCACAACTGAATAGCACTAAGTCATATGGCATTCATGGTACTCTTCAAACAATATATTGACATGTAAATTTACGTAAAGTTGAGACGCATTCATTTTTTAACTTTGGCTTCTGCCATTTACTTTCACAGAACTCTTTGATAAGTAGACAGGTGGTGAAGTAAAGCTTACGAAATTTAGCCTTTTATATTCAAGATGGCTTCTCATCTAACTATACAACAACTGTAAACATTCAATGAAATGCCCATCACCTTTATGCCAATAATGATTCAAAGATCGAATGGTTTCAGCTAAAATTACTAGTGCCACATTTATCTGATGCTCCACTTGGTCAAAGAAATCTACCACCACACTTCGATATGTCCTAAGAATTTAAGAAATATCACCATCCCATAAAGAGTTAAAGCCATCATGCTCATCCCTTGATCATCTTTCACACACTCAATAAAGTGGTATCGTAGAAAATCCTAAGGTATATAAGTACTTTCATTTTTTATCTTTACACATTTGTAAACCTTTTACACATTGACCATCATTATGTTGGCAAGCTTTCTGCGATAGCTTGACTTTTTATTTTTTCAATAGATCTTATCTGGGTTTGAATGACTGAGGCGAAGCAAAACCAAATACTCTTCAATTATTGGTATCAAATCCACTTCATTAAACATGAAGCATCTATGCAAGGGATCCTAAAACTGAACTATGGCTCGAACCAAATTACTATCGACAACTACTGAAAGGAGTAATGCTAAATCCTTATACTTCTTGCGAAAAACCTCTTGTCTTATTTCACTCCAATGCTCCTAAATGCTGGTTAATTTGTTGAAATCATTTTGTCTAAGGTCGAATCAAATTTTTTTTGAAATAGTGGAGACATGATCTCTTAGCAAACCATCTCCTTTTTTGCATTGGGTGTCTTTGAATATGACTTTAAGACTATCAAAAATCTCATACTTGGTGCGTATAGTCCTGGCTTGCAGTAAACTCTCTATTGATGCAAGTGAAATCACCTCATCAATAATTGCTATATAGCAAATACATCTCTATATGAAGATCAATAGATGCAAATGTGTGAAAAAGAGATGAACCAAACAAATCAATGCAAATCATAATATCAAATTTTATTATTAAGAAGTGTTCTTTATGTGTCCTAATTTGGGTCATAGCTCTACATTACGAGTTGTATGGCTCTATCTTAAGGCAAGTTCTTTAGGGTTTTTATATGCTAGGCATAGACATTAAATAGGCTAAAAGGTGCCCAGATTGTCCTCACTGTTGTCTATGTTGGACTAATAAGGTACTCTAATCATCACCCATTATAGGTTACAAATGAAAAAAGTTCAATCTGAGTAGAAGTATTTCGCTAGCTTATGTAAAGGTTATGACCTCATAAAGGTGATAAGAATTCTACTTCGTCTTAATAAGGACTAAGCTCAGGTCGAAAGCTTATGCATGCATATGCATGCATATGCACATGTAGTATGTATGAAGGAACATGCAATTGTTTTGCAAACCAAATTAGACACTTGAGTTTTCCCATAACAAATATAAGCATATAAGAAAATAATATCTTTAGTAAAATAAGATAACTTGAAAAGTTAAATGAGATAAAAAATAATAATAATAACAAATTAGACCATCAAATAAGTCCTAAGGCAACACAAAGTTACTCCTTAGCTTGACTCTCTTGGCATGAGTCCTTATCGGTCTGGAAACTCGATCGCTAGACATAATATGTTATGAGCCACCACTAATCTTTTTTATTGAGGTGCGATTAGCCACCAAGTTAAAATTATCCTTTTTAAAGATATCCTAAGTTCAATTAAAATTTCATAAAAAAAGATATGTTTTGGTCTATGTTGCAAAGCTAAGTTCGGGAATATGGTTATGGGTGGGAAGAATTAGCACCCCTCAAGTGCCCATTTGAGGGCGGTAGTAAATAACTTTGTGTTGCACTAAATTATTTTTTAATTAAATGGTCTTTTGTTTTGTTTTGTTTTGTTATTTTTTGTCGTTTTTGTTGTTTTATTTTTTTTATCTTTTATTTTTTAAAATTTTCATCATTCTGGTAAAATTCAGAAATATTTTTTTATAGAAAATTATCCATTCGTAATTTAATTATCCATTCGTAATTTTCTAGATTTTTTTATTTTTGGTTTTATCCTATTTTTTATTATTTTTATTATTTGTTTATTATTTATTTTTGTTTGAAAATAAATATTTTTAGAATTTTCTTTTAAATTCACTATCATTTTAGTAAAATTTAAAAGATTTTCTTTTATCAGTTGTACATTCACAATTCTTTGAAAATTTGTTGTTTGAAATATATTTTTTCCTATTATTTATTCCTTTTATTATTATTTTTTAAAATTTCTCAAAATTTGTTAAATTTTATGATAAAATTATTATTATATAAATAAATTTTTAATTAAATTTTCTTTATCATTATTTTAAAAAAAATTTAAAAAATTCTATATTGTAACGAATTTAAATTTTAAACATACATATATTCAATATAAATAAATTAAATTAAATTAAAAAATGAAATAAACTTACTCAAAATGGCCAATCAATAGCCGATCAACAGTTCAAACTATTTTCTGATGGTCTAGTCTGGTCTATGGCGGTTTAGTTTACCTTCATTGGGCTAGTTTTTCCTTGAGCTCCTGTACCTAAATTCTTTCTCTCGTTTCTTGGATTGTTTTTGGTCTCACGTGATGTACGTAAATCAAATAGTAATTGTTGTGGCTATCTTATTTATTAATCTGTTGACTTATCCATGAATTCATAGATTGCACTTTTATATTTATTCAATAATTATATTTCTAGAGTTCAAATATTTAAGATAAAATTAATGGATTAAATAACATGAGAAGAATTCATATGAAATTTTTTAAGTGAAATATATAAAATTTTTATTAAAAAAATTTAATAAATTTTTTTTAAATGTAAATTAATAGATTGGTAAATTTCAATGAAAAAATTAATAATATATAAAAAAATTATTGAAAATATATTTTATAATTGAAATTTGATCAGTTTTTATTCATCGAAAATTTTTTATCAAAAATTTTTACTCAAATTGTTTATTTGAAATATATATCAAAATTTATTAAAACTTTTTCAAATTTTATACAATTGATTAATGTAATAAAACATTTTAATCTATTGTTTTTTATTTTCAATTTTAATTTTTCAATCGATTTTAGTAAAAAATTTTATGAATTTTATCTATAAAATTTCATTTAAATCTTTCCCAAATAACATAATTCTTTTTTAGGCATTTAAAAAAAACGAAACATACGCAAATAAAATGAAATAGATGGAGTAACTTATTTGAAATAGTAAAGTAGAGTTTAGATTTGGATAAAATTTTAATTTTATAAAGTTATTCTTCTCTTATATAAAGAAAATGAAAAAAAAAAATCCTAGGCAAAAAATTTTTCACCAAAAAATAAAAAGTTAAGATAGGAAAAGGAAAAAAATATATCCACGATAAAAATATGTACTTACGCACATGAGCATTTGGCTCAATAAATAATAGCTGTTTCTTTTTCTTAAAAAACAGAAATCGAATCATCTTAATATAAAAGAAAAAAAAATCGGATGCCCATATAATTATTCGTGGCTATAGAATTGATAATTATTAGAGCATGATTTGAAATGAAAGCTTTGTTTATTTCATAAAAATTAATTTTCAAAAAATAATTTCTATATATTTAAGTTTGTTTAACAAAAATTAACTAATTAATGAAAAATAACTTATTGATAATCTTTTTTCCAAAATGATCTTATTCTTTTAAAATAAAAATATATAATTTCCAAAAAAAGTTATATATGAGTATAATTATCAGAAAACTTGTGAGTTTAAATTGAAAATATTTTTATATTATAAAAAATTTTTCTTTAATTTTAATTAAAATTTTTTAATATTTTAATTTAATTTAATTATTTATTTAAATAATATATTAATACAATAAATAACTTTTTTATTATTTTTCATAATGAATATTATTTAACATAACAATATTACTATTTTAATATTAAATTTTTAAGAAATTAATTATTTCCTAATATTTCAATTTTAGAATATATTATTTATAGTATTTTAATGACACATGTTTTATATTACTATATTTTAATATATAAAAAAATATTTTTTTTATGATTTAATACTAGATATTTTCAATATAAAATAAAAAGTATAAATATCTTTAATATTTAATATATATGCTACTACTTTTAATAATTTATATTTAATAAAAATAATATTTTAATAATAAATATTTTCAATATATTAGTGATAAATAATTTTTAAAATTTTAATAATAAATATTTTAATAATTATATTAATACTATTGAAAAAAGAACATACTTTTCACAAAACAATCAAATAACAATATATATATATATATATATATATATATATGAAATAAGTAAGCATATTAATTATTGAGAAATAACCGGAAGACATAATGTTTTAGAGAAAAAAAAATTAGCCTTTCACATTTGTCCTTCATGATGTGGCAATAATTGTTGGTTAAGTGTAATATCTTATTTATTAGTCTGTTGACTTATCTATGAATTCATAGATTCTACTTTTATATTTATTCAATAATTATATCTCTAGAGTTTAAATATTTGAGATAAAATTAATAGATTAAATAACATGAGAAGAATTCATATGAAATTTTTTAAGTGAAATATATAAAATTTTTATTAAAAAAATTTAATAAAAATTTTTAAAAAAATTTAAATTAATAGATTGGTAAATTTCAATGAAAAAATTAATAATATATAAAAAAATTATTGAAAATACATTTTATAATTGAATTTTGGTCGGTTTTTATTCAATGAAAATTTTATGTCAAAATTTTTACTCAAATTGTTTATTTAAAAAATATATCAAAATTTTTTCAATTTTTTTCAAATTTTATACAATTGATTTATGTAATAAAACATTTTAATCTATTGTTTTTTATTTTCAATTTTAATTTTTTAATCAATTTTAATAAAAATTTTTACGAATTTATCTAAAAAATTTCATTTAAATATTTCCCAAATCTTAGCTTTTTAGATGAGATGGTGATATAAGAGGATGATGAATTAGATTTCTTCAAATTCTTCTCAAACAATGATTTCAAAATAATTGAATGAAAAATTAAAACAAATATTAAAATATGATCTAAATGGCAACAATTGATATATCTAGAAGTATATATAATCAACAATGAAAATAAAGAGATAAGGATAGAGAAATCAAACACAAAGATTTATAAAGGTTTGATCCTTTTTTCACAAGACACTTACGTTCTCTCTTTTTGGTTATCCATATCAAGGCTTTAATCCACTATTCTTGAATTAAAATTACAACTCTATCCCTTTCTTAAGGCTTAGATAGCAATCTTTCAATCTCATAAATTCAAGAGAATACCTAACCTCTTAATTACAAAATCACTTAATAGAAATGCAAACTTAAAACACCTCTCAAAGGTTAAGTGTTTGTCAAGTTTAAGTACAAAGCAATGATGAATGAACATCAATTATGATTTGGATATAATAAATACAAAAGATATGTATTTTTAAGCTCTAACAACTCTTGGTTCTTTGAGAGAATGAAAATATAGTTTGTTGGTTATTGCAATCTTGATATATCAACCTTCTTGGTGTCTTAGAGTATCTAATTTATAAAGGAATTAAAAAACTAGTCATTGGGGATAGTTTGGAAGAAGAAATGCCCGTTGGAAGCTTGAAAATCTAGCCATTATGAACATCTCTGGGCAGACCCGATTAATGAGGTAAAAGACCTGATTGATGAGGTAATGGACCCAATCGAATCCCTACCCAAGTGATCAATCCTCTATGTAGGGGGATCGATCCCTTCTGCATGTTTTAAACCCACAAAACCTTTTGTATAAAAAATAGATCAATCTTTTCAAAGGAGGATTGATCGGGTCACTTTGAAACCCTAACTAATCGATCCCTACAGGGAGGGGATCAAGCTGGATGGTTGTCTCCTATTTTATTCTCTACGTATTAATTTGATCATATCTTAAGTTATACAATTCCAAATCAAAAACCATTTGAAAATTTAGAAACTAGATTTAAAGGGCTTTATAACCATATAAAATTTATCACCTAATTCATTGTATACGAATTATAGTGAATTTTCATATCTGCCCCTTGTGTAGTTTTTAGACAACTGCAAAGTGTCTAGTAAAAATTTAAAATATTTTCTTAGAAAATTTAGATTTTGATTTATTTGATCCATTAGAAAGTAGACTCAAAGAGCTTTTCAATCATATAAAATTTAAATATTAAAATTTTGTGAATTAATACAGAAAAATAAAACAAGTTCAATGTTATAAAAACTTTGTTCTTGTAAAATAATTTTCTTAAATTAATTTATTTTTCAAAACCAATATTATCAAAATTGTATTTAGTCCAAAATGAATAAGTGTACTGTAAAAACAACAATTGAACTTTCATTTAAGCTCAAATAAATTATATTTAAAGATACTTTTGATTTGAGAAATAAGAAAACACAAAAAAAATTTTGTTTAAACTTTAAAAATCATATTATTTATTTAGTACCAAAATATAAAATTTAAGAACATATACTAAATAAATCTTTTTCAAAATCTTGATTAAGCTTATTTAGCTTAATGTTTTTTTCATTTCAAAATAAGAATCAATGCAAGACTAACACCAAATAACATGATTCTTTTTTAGACATTTAAAAAAAATGAAATATACACAAACAAAATGAAATAGATGGAGTAATTTATTTGAAATAGTAAAGAAGAGTTTAGATTTGGATAAAATTTTAATTTTAACAAGTTATTCTTCTCTTATATAAAGAAAAGAAAAAAAAATCCTAGCAAAAATTTTTCACCAAAAAATGAAAAGTTAAGATAGGAAAAGGAAAAAAATATATGCACAATAAAATCTATACTTACGCACATGAGCATTTGGCTCAATAAATAATAGCTGTTTCTATTTCTTAAAAAACAGAATTCCAATCATTTTAATATAAAGGAAAAAAAAAATAGGATGCCCATATAATTAATTATTCGTGGCTATAGAATAGGTAATTATTAGAGCATGATTTGAAATGAAAGCTCTGTTTATTTCATAAAAATTAATTTTCAAAAAATAATTTCTATAAATTTTAAGTTTGTTTAACAAAAATTAACTAATTAATGAAAAATAACTTATTGATAATCTTCTTTCAAAAATGATCTTATTCTTTTAAAATAGAAAATATAATTTCTAAAAATTTATATATGAATATAATTATAAAAAATCTTGTGAGTTTAATTCAATTCAAACCAAACTTTAAATATAATTTTTTAAAGTTTAGGCTTAACTTGATTCGATTGCAAATATTTTTACATTAGAAAAAAATTTTCTTTAATTTTAATTGAAAATTTTTAATATTTTAATTTAATTAATTAATTATTTTAATAATATATTAATACAATAAATAATTTTTTATTATTTTTCATAATGAATATTATTTAATATAACAATATTACTATTTTAATATTAAATTTTAAGAAATTAATTATTTCCTAATATTTCAATTTTAGAATATATTATTTTTAATATTTTAATGACAAATGTTTTTATATTACTATTTTCTAATATATAAAAAATAATTTTTTTATGATTTAATACTAAATATTTTCAATATAAAATAAAAAGTATAAATATCTTTAATATTTAATATACATGTTACTGCTTTTAATAATTTATATTAATAAAAATAATATTTTAATAATAAATATTTTCAATATATTAGTGATAAATAATTTTTAAAATTTTAATAATAAATATTTTAAAATTATGTTAATTTTATCTGAAACAGGAACATACTTTTCACAAAACAATCAAATAACAAAATATATTTTTCATTGTGTTGTCCAAACAACAAAAACCTTTACTATTTCAAAAAATCAATAATTTACAAAAAAAAAAAAGTTTTTAAAAATAATTTCTCCAAAAAAAAAACCGAAATAAAATCCTAAAAGCTTCCAATTTTACTTATAATTAAGGAGATGGAAATTTTTTAATTTTACACAAATTTCATGCAAAACAGTCTTCAATTTTTGTGATCCATGACTCCAATCAATCATCAACAAGATTATTCCTCCTCTTCAAGAAGAGAGAAAAAAAAAAAAAAAAGCAGTGGGTAGCACTAACAGCATAAAAGGAAAAGAAAGCAAAAAGAGCAACCGCAATTCCCAATTGCCAATTCCCTTCAAACAGACAGACAGTCAGTCCGTCTCTTCTTTTTCTCATCTCGTTATTGCCAAATTACCATTTCCTTTTCCTACTTTTTCCAACTTTTCTCTTTTTTTCTTTCGTCATCTTGTTTTAAGTTAGTTATTCTTTTTAGATCTTTTAGAATGTTTATTTATTTTTATATTTTTCTTCATTTATTTTTATAAAGACCAAAAAAAGTGCTTATTCCATTCATTTATTCTTTATAAAGCATAATCTTTTAAAATATAAAATATTACTATTAAAGCTTCCATTTGCAACTTTTAATTTATCCACATATATAGCCTTATATATATATATATATATATATATATACCTGATGAGAGAGAAAGAAAAGGCAATGTGAAATCACATGCAAACCACTTCCACATTAACAGGCCAAACAAATTTTCCCTCGCTAACAAGAAAAGCATAAACCCCCTCTTCTCTTAGTTGGTCAACAATAGACCAATCACTTCCTCTTTCTAATATATATAATATAATATAATATATATATATATATATATATAGCCTGATAACTACTGCCTTATTTTGGTAGCAGATACTACTTTACTTTCCCAGAACAATTCTCTTCACCTGATGAAACCCAATTCTCAGCAACAATCTTTGAAATAGTTGTCTGATTTAACCTGTAAGAGAGTGAATAGTATAAGCCTAAACAGGGGAAAAAAATGAGAGCAGGAGTTTGCGCTGTGCAGCAAGCTTTAACAGCTGAGGCTGCAAGCCTGGTGAAGCAAGCACTTGGTCTTGCTAGACGGCGAGGTCATGCTCAAGTCACTCCTCTTCATGTAGCAAGTGCTTTGCTTGCATCCTCTACTGGTCTGCTTCGGAGAGCTTGTCTTCAGTCTCACTCTCATCCTCTCCAATTCAGAGCTCTAGAGCTTTGTTTCAATGTTGCACTTAATCGTCTCCCTGTATCCACTTCTAGCCCTTTATTAGGCCCTCACTCCCATCATCATCCTTCCCTCTCCAATGCCTTGGTTGCAGCCTTTAAGCGTGCCCAAGCTCACCAACGCCGAGGCTCCATTGAGAACCAACAACAACCTATTTTGGCTCTCAAAATAGAGTTAGAACATCTCATAATCTCCATTTTAGATGATCCTAGTGTTAGTAGGGTCATGAGGGAAGCTGGTTTCTCTAGCACCCAAGTTAAAACCAAAGTAGAACAAACTGTTTCCTTGGAGAATTGTTCTCGAAAGGAAATTCTCAAACCCCAAGTTCTTTGTGCTAATGTCTCTCAGGTTGGTTTTGGGTTGTCATTAGGCAAACCAGTAGATCAAGTTGTTAGGAGTGAAGATATAACAAATGTTTTGAACACTGTTGTGAACAAGAGGAGAAACACTGTTATTATAGGAGAATGTGTAGGCAGTTCTGAGAGACTAGTTAGAGGGGTAATGGATAAGTTTGAGAAAGGACATGTCTCTGCGGATTTAAGATATGTTCAATTTATCAGTCTTCCACTTTTTTCACTCGGAAATCTTCCGAAAGATGAAGTGGAGCAGAAGCTTGTAGAGCTTAAATGCCTTGTGAAGAGTTATATGGGTAGAGGGGTTGTCTTATACTTGGGTGATCTCAAATGGATTTCAGAGTTTTGGTCAAGCTATGGTGAGCAAAGAAGAAGCTATTACTGCCCAGTGGAGCACATAGTAATGGAACTTAAAAGATTAGTGTGTGGAATTAGGGAGACGGGAAAATTGTTTCTCATGGGAACTGCAACTTTTCAGACTTACATGAAGTGCAAAACAGGCCATCCTTCTCTTGAGACAATTTGGGAACTTTATCCTCTTACAATTTCAGTTGACAGCAGCTTAAGTCTCAGTCTTAACCTTGACGGGTAAATATTTGTTTTGAAATCAATGATAATTGAAATTGGGATTTGATACTCTTCAGCTTTTACAGTTTAGGCCCATTTTCCCTTTTTTTTTTCCAGGAAAAAAAGTCTTGTTTGTTTTACCTTTCCTTTTCTCCTCTTTACATGTGCCATGTGTGTCACTGATGTTAATCATGTTCTTTTGCCTTTTTCTTTATTTCAGTAACTCTCGACCTCAGTGTAGAACCAAGGAATCTATAGATGGGATTAGTTGGCCACTGTTCGAACCTGGAGTAAATAAAAGCCAGATTTCCTTCACTGATAGATTGCTCAATTTTGACAAGGAAGCTCAAAGCAATGCCATCGTCTCTTCCAGTTCAAGTTTGCCTACATGGCTCCAAAACTACAAGGAAGAAACCGAAAAACACCCCACCCATGATAAGGTATCCTTCTTATGTCATCTACGCTATCCTTGCAGGATTAATCATACTATATATCTGTATAAAAACAAATTGGAAATTTACATTTCTGTTGTGTTCTCTATATCAGGATTCAGTCAATTTCAGGGATCTGTACAAGAAATGGAACTCATTTGACTGTTCATCCGACAAAAAACACTACAACCCTGAGGAAGTTCTTAACATTTCTCCATTATCTTCTTCCGAAGAGCAAAACACGAAGCCTAATCTAAGTTGGCCAGTCATTTTTGAACCTAAAGTGTCACCAAAAGAGCACCAGTTTTGGATATCCGAAAGTACAGATGAAGGTTATGGACTCCCATTGAGAAATGATCCTAAGCCAGACCTCCTCTCAAATCCCAACTCTAGCCCAAATTCAGCTTCTTCAAGTGAGGCAATTGAGGCCGATATCGATGGCCTTAATGAGTTCAAGATTCTTAATGCCGAAAACATGAACATTCTGTGCAATGCATTAGAGAAAAAGGTTCCATGGCAGAAGGAGGTGATTCCCGAAATTGTTAGCACCATCCTTGAATGCAGATCGGGGATGAGAGAGGTTAAAAGCCTGTTAAAGCACAGAGGACCCAAAGAAGAAACTTGGCTATTCTTCTTAGGAGCTGACAATGAAGCCAAGAAGAAGATTGCAAGAGAGTTAGCCAGACTCATTTTCGGTTCTCGAAGCAACTTTGCTTCAATAAGTCTGAGCAATTTGGCATCCATCAGGGCAGATTCGAATGAAGAATCCAACAACAAAAGAAAGAAAGATGAGTCAGGTAGAAGTTATCTTGAGAGATTGGGAGAGGCATTGAATGAGAATCCTCACAGGGTCTTGTTCATGGAAGACCTGGAACAAGTTGATTATAGTTCTCGGAAAAGCATTAAGCAAGCAATTGAAAGCGGAAGGATAGCAGTTTCAGATGGTGAGACAGTTCCTGTTAAGGATGCAATTATCATTTTCAGCTGCGAAAGCTATCAATCAGTGTCAAGAGCTTGTTCTCCCAGGAGAAGGCCAAATACTAGTGAGACAGAAGAGACAAAGGCATCAGATATGGAGCAGAAAAACTCATCTCCATGTCTAGATTTAAACATTGCCATTGAAGATAATAGCAGTGCAGATGAAAATTCATCAGTTACTGGTTACATTGGAATTCTGGAATATGTTGATAAGGATATTATTTTCAGAGTTGAGAGCTAATTGACAGATTTCATAGATGAGGCAAAATTCATTTTCCTTTTCTTTTGTTCCTTTAATTTTTTTTGTCTGATAGATTTGTGGGGAAGGATAGAAAAAAAAAATCAAACTAACATGGTCTACAGTGAAAGGGGTGATTGGAATGACAGATTAAGAGCAGCTACTTATCATTATTGTATAATTATTATGTATCCTTGATCCTCTGTTGATAATATATATAATAGATATCGCTGCACTTTTAATTGTTGTTTTTTAAAATATATTTATTTATTTATTTCTAATTAATTATATCTAAGCACTATGTTCATATACTTGAAACTGTAAATATTATTAATATTGATTTATATTATAATTAATAAATACTGATTAGACAAATGCTACTAGTTTTAACTTAATCCTCGATTAATTTAGGGTTAGCTTTCATGCAAGTAAAGTTCTCGGTATTCAAACATACTACTACAATTATAGGAAATTTTGCTTAGGATTTAAAATGCAATTTTATTTTGCTTTATGATAATAATAATAATAATAATAATAATAATAATAATCTTCGATAACATAAATCTAATTAATCAGTAGGACAACTTAGTAGAATGAAGCTGTTGGAATTATATTATATATCAAAGCGATAAAAAATAATGCATACCTCTGGAAGTAAATTGGACACACATATATGATCTTTGTACAATAATTCCTTTCATTCGTTACTTTCAGCACTCAATTTTTGGATACACGATCTTTCAACAAATTTCAAGCTCTTTTATTTTCGTCATCCGTCATTAAAATATGATGAAATTTCCTACCTCAGCCTCATGTGGACGTTCATGCGAATGAGGACATATGGGAATGAGGAATGTTAGAAAAAATAACTTAGAGAGGATAAAAATAGAAAAGAATTTTAGTTTTGAAGCATAAAAAACACTTTTTTTGAAGTAATTATGCATTTAGAATACAATAAAGCCTTAAACTCTCTAATAAAAAATAATAAAAATAGTTATACTGAAAAATGTATTTATAATGAATGAACAGATATAAATTTTTATTCAAATAGTTATGATCTTTCATATAATCATGATATTTATGAGTAATAATTTATTTATGTTCAAATAGTTATGATAATTTGTCATATAATAATTATTTATGTTCAAACATAATTATTTAAAATATGAATAAAATTAATATAAAAATTAATTTTATTCATCAACAATTAAATATTTTTATCAATGTCGGATGCACCATATTCTAAATTACCAACAATCTCCTACTAGTTTGGAAGTTGGTGCTTAATTTTTAACCTTTCACACAAATAAATATTATGAATACAAGAATATATATTTCGATTTAAACCTTCAATTAGAATATATATCTTAGAATTCTAATGAAATTGATGGTTTTTGTAGATTAAATCTCAACTCCTAATGTTAGAATTAAAGATATAACACACATAAAACTTATTTATTCTTTTGTCAAAGGTTTATAACCACTTTTAGCACTATTATGGTCATGTGCTTATCTTATTCATAAACATTTATAAGAGAGACCCCAATTCTTCTTGTTAAAGCGGCACCACTTCTTGTTTATATAGGCAAAGTTTTCATTATATCACAATTACTTTAGACATTTAAAACTCTATTAAGAGTATAAAACTCATCCTCCTTACGTAATAGATCACATTAGTTTCTAAAATTTAAAATTTGATTGAATTTTACCAGTGCTTAAGACACATAACAATAACTTGTTTTTATCCATTAAACATTGTAATTAGAGGTTACTAATTCAAAGTTGGGTTTTCATTATTGATGTCTAATAGTAAGGATTTAAATCCATTCTACTTGTAGTACTACTAATCAAATATCTTAAAATTCGATTTTCTTTTATGGTAATTACCCTCACTTGAGATTGAATCTCTAATATAATCACTTGAAGCTAATATGTTTAAACTTTTCATTTTGCATATCGATCATTTATATGCTCTAGACATTATTGCCTCATTCTTATCATTTTAAGAAATAGTTAGTTTTGGTTGTGCCTACAACTCTATACTCATAAATTTCAACCATTCTATTTCCATATTTTTATATATCTTTAATATAATTATACTTCTAGTACAATGGGATAAACTCAATGAATAAACCAAATCATTTTAGTTCTTTTAAGATTTTTAAGGACCGTTTTAATGATTTTACTTTAATAAGTGTCTAAACTTATTTAGCTTGTATAATTTGCTCATAAAATTATACTAAAATCTTACAACACTATGGTGGTAATTTTTATTTCTTTTAATTCTTATCACCCCCACTATGTGTAATTATGCATTCTTATATTAAAAATCTCATTCAATTGTCAAGATATCATATATACTTAATTAAGTTGCCATTTCTCCAAATCCACCCTTAGTAAAAAATAACTGGCACATATTTTAATATTTCTATAAAAGTTTCAAAACTTTTATATTTTAACTCAATATAAATGCTTACATCAATAAGCAAATTTTAAATTATAATCATGCTTCTATGGTCTATTTTTACTACTTTTTAGGTCAATTCATAAATACTTATATGAATCTCTTTCATCATAGACATTATTAATAATTTTTATTACCATGAACAAAACCATTTTCATCACCTAAATGAATCAAATAGCATTCCTTTTGCTATTATAAAAGTTTTTTTATTCACAAGATATTTGAATCGCTTATGGCTTCCCAAGTAAATATACTTTAAAATTTTCACTATATAAAATATAGATGATAAATCATTTGTAAAATCAATGAATAAGACCATATACATAATAAAACATTACCATAACATGATCAAGATTATGGCATCAATTTTTGCTTATGGCTATTCTAAGCCAACCATAATAATGCATATCATACCTACAAATTATATAGATTTGGTTATAAAAGTTATTTCATTAATAGTGATGGCTTTTAGTGAAAACCAACTATTTCAAATGTTATAATGAGTTTCTAGTGCATATATTAATTGCCCAATGACCAATTTCAAGTTTATGACTATTGAAACCTCTAAACTTGATATCAAAATTTTATGAGAACTTTATTTCTTCACCATTGTGTAGCGTATATATCTCTGCTATTTATCACTTTTAATTGGTCACAATATTTTCGGATATATAATAAATTCAAACTTTACTCATAAGACCAATATGCCTATATATAATGAAAATCCATTGTATATTTAAGTCTAATCTCAAATACTTTCACAATCATTTTATGATCAATATGTTCATATTTAGATCACCATATCAACGTAAATCATGAAACATGAATTCAAAGAATCATTTTCATAAAATAGTATTAGCAATAATTATAATATGAGTTTTACTCATATTTCATGCAAAAACTTGTAATGAATTTGCATTGATTAAATCATTGATTTGCTAACTCCAAGGCTTACGGCTTTCATAAACCAATATTATTATCTAAGCCCATATGTTAATATGGTGTATAACTAGCCACATTTTTGTCATTGTTATGAAACTATTGAAAACCTCAAAAACTTATTCACTTTTTATTTTAACAGCCTACAAAAAATCATTTTTTTAGGTACAAGAAGCAAAAATATCTTTATTATTTTTAACTAATAATGTATTAATTAGCTGATGGTGTTCTATCTCCATAGTCCATATCTTTCTTATATATATACAAAAGAATATTCCATCTCATTCAGTTTATTTTCGTAATATATGGCAAACTGTACCAATGTTCTCCATGCCATCAAAAAATGAAATTAAACACATCTATGTATTGTTGCCTTTGAAACATTGAATCTGCGTGTTTCTTTTTAATTTACAAACATGGCTAATTAGACATTGATGAGCATCTTTCAAAATGCTAGTAACTCACAAATGTTTCAATATTTTTAATGACATGCATTTTCTTTTAATCAATATTTCATATGCAAAAAGCAACAATGCTTTTATGCAACCATTGATTAACTCTTGATGGCTATTTATAATTTTCACTTTGTGATTGTTTATAATAAAATTTTATTTTATAAAATCACTTCTAATATAATACACCTAGTAGGTAAAATACATGTCACACAGCCCATGTTTATCATAAAAATAATCATTTAGTTTATTATATAACCAAGACATGATAATTAAACAATCTGTCATTCTATTAGAACCCAATTTAATTCGTTACTTGAAAACAAGTAATAATTTTTTTTTGTCATAGATCAATTCATGTATTTCTCGTTTATGTTTTCAGGCTATTTTTCATTCCAACCTTTATAAGCATTGATTTTTCAAATAAATATATTACAATTCATTAAACCCAATTACAGAGCCAATTTGAGTATATGCATAAACTTATGCAATGTAATCAATATTTTGCATATTGTGTTTTGACTTTACACACTAATGAAATTAATTATTAACGTGTTTATCTAATTTAGTCAATCTTCTTGCAAGCAATTATGTAAAAAAAAAAAAAACATACTTCTAATAAAGATCTTTATGAAAATTAACATTTTGGTCCATGAAAACATTAATCATTTGACACCTTAAGCCTCCTCTAATATTGATATCTAAATCATTTCAAATTCTTTTCTTTGTATCTTTCTCATGCAAAATATAAATTTCTCATAATTGTCTTTAAATTGTTAGAAAAAATAAATAAATGAAGAGAAAAATAAAAAAGAATTTTAGCTTTGATGTGTAAAAAACACTTTTTTAAAAGTAATTATGTCTTTAGGATACAACAAAACCTCAAATTCTTTAATCAAAAATAGTGAAAATAGTTATATTGAAAATTTTATTTATAATGAATGAATAGATATAAATTTTTATTTAAATGATTATGACATTTCGTATAATCATGACTTTTATGAGTAGTAATCTATTTATATTCAAATAATTATGATTATTTATCATATGATAATTGTTTTTATTTAAACATAATTATTTAAAATATGAATAAAATTAATACAACAATTAATTGTATTTATTAATAATTAAATCTTTCTATCCAATATGAGATGCACCACATTTTAAACTATCAACAAGGATAGCTGGATTGAATCCATGTTTCATATGCCATTTTAAGTCTTAGTCATTAAACCAAGAAGTTAAATGCACATTTGGTTGAATTTTATTAATAAGTTATGAAATGGATGAATTTAAAATATTTTTAAAATATCATAAATGTCAAATTTGAATATTAAATTTTATTGAATGACAATGATATATTACACAAAAATCATAAATAAATTAGTAAAATTTTCTCTCCCACTCGATTGGATAAAGCATTGTGATGAGAAAGGTATCATTAATCTTCTATGCCAAAAAGAAATTCATCTAATTAATATAGAAAATTCCCTCTAACGTAATTTACAAAAGATAAAGGTCGAAATTTTCATTGTATTAGATTAGGGGTTTTTTATTTACCACTAACGTTTTTTATAAATTTTATCATCCTACTACATTTTTTTTTGTTTGATTCTAGACACTTAAGTCATATTTGATACATAGGATTATTGATAAAATAGGATGATAATCATTTTATATCATGTTTAATTTGTATCTAAAAAAAAGGATAGGGATTGCAAGAAGAATTAATATTTTCTTGACATAGGATTATTCAATCATCCCTAAGTGGAAATGATTGTTTTTAATCCATGAGATTAAATTTATATATCCAATTATATCTTTAAAAATTATATTGATAATTTAAATTATATAAATTTTGAGGTAAGATAGTTTTGACAAATAAATAAATTATCCTATCACAATCCTTGCATACATTAAATGCAAAATAAGATAACATTATTTAATCTAATCATATTTATAATATTATCTTATCTTATCCTATCATAATTTTCTGTACTAAACATAACCTTATGGATGAAAATAGAATATTCTATCTAAACTTTTAAAAAAAATTTGTTAAGAATTTCAAATACTCTTTTACTTTTTATTATATAAAAAATATTTATTTCAAAATTTAAATAACAATAATAAAAACTAAAACAAAACTAATAAAAATCATATCTTTTCACTTTATTTTTTAAAAAAATCATATTTTAATTTTTTAAAAAATCAAATTTTCAAAGTTTTTTGAATTTCCCATATTCTTAAAATATTAAATTTAAAATTTTTAAATATTTTAATTTTTAAAAAAAATCATATTTTTGAATTTTATAAAACAAACTTTATTTTTTAAAAAAATTTCATATTTTGAATTTTTATAAATTTTCTTATTTTTTTAAAAAATTAAATTTATTTTTTCAATTTTTTAAATAATATTCAATTTTTTAAGTTTAATTTTTTTTTTCAAATTTTAACATTTTTATTTAATCAAAACATTTATTTTTTTTTAAATTTTGTAATTTTTTTATAAAATTTCTATTTTTTTTAATTATTTATGTTTTCTTAGAAAGTTTCTACAGCTTTTAATATTTAAAAGAAAAAATAAATAAATTACAAAAAAAAAGAGTGTTTAGAATTTATTTTATTTTGATATATTAGAGGTAAAAGAATATACAAATCTAGGATAAAATAGAGTAATGGTGGAGAATGAAAAGCTTCTAATTTTAATTTATTCTTCACTTGAATAACATAAAAAAAAATTGTAAAATTTTTATAAAATTTATAAACTCTTTTTAAAACCATAAAAAATTAAAGGAATCTAAAAGGCATAAAAATAAAAAAAAAAGAAAATTTTATAAATTTCCAAAAAATTAAATACAATAAAATTAAATATTTATTAAATAAAAATGTTAAAATTAGAAAAGAAAACAAAACTTTCAAAATAATGAAATTAATAAAAAATTAAAATGAAAAATAAATTTAAATTTTTTTAAAATTTAGAAAATTTCTTAAAAATTGAAATATTAATTTTTTAAGAAAATATATTTTAAAAAATTAAAAAAATAAGAATATTAAAAATATTAAAATATTTAAAAATATTAAATTTGATATTTTAAAAAATGGAAAAATTCTAAAAATTTTCAAAATATTAATTTTTTTAAAAAACTTGAAATCTAATTTTTAAAAAAGTAAAAAAAAATTATTTTTAATAATTGTACCAACACGATCAATTTCAACTTGTATAAGCACAAGATTTTTACGAATTATAAGAAAAACTAAAGTTTAAATTTTGTGTGAATATATGGACAATTTGTATAATTGAATATTTGATTTCATCCAAACTATCATATCAACAAAGTCAACACCATGTCAGATAAGTCAACATCCATGTCATTGAGTCAATGGCTATGTCATTAAGTCAATGGCCATGTTAGCATTCTTAATAGTAAAAATTTGATGAAGTTAATTATTATCTAAAATTATCAAATCGAAATAGTATGATGGTTAAATTTGTATAAATTATAATATAATGACTAATTTTTACATTTTTGGTACAGAATAAGAATCTTTGACATAATTTGACCTTATTTTTATGATGATTGTTTTTTAAAATAGAGCTTAATTACAAAAAGAACATAACAATTAATTTATTTAAGTAATATTCATGTTTATTTATTTATTTTAAAAATATATAAATAATTGAATAATATTAATTTTCTTAACTTAATTCTAGTTTTAAAAAATCATAGATATGTCACTTCATCCATTGTACAGGGTTGGCAACTTGGCATATTATTCGAGTTGGGGGGATAAATAAACCATTTTGAAGGAATTCAAGGACTTCGATGCATTCCTTGAGTTGACATTAACTTAATATTTCTTTATATATTTTTTTTATAAGTGAACATTAACACAAAATTTTCTTGTCAATATGGCATTAATTTAAATGAAGGTTTTGTTTAAAAAACTACTTAAATGAAGGGTTAAATACATAATTATTTGATACAAGAACTATAAGTCATGTGCTAATTTAGTAAATAAAGAATAAACTTTCTCAATTAGGTGTCCAAACTTTACATTCATTAAGTAAATTGCTTTATTGACCAATGGTTTTGTTAGCATATTAAATGATGTTGATATATATATATATATATATATATATATGAAAGGGATTAACTTATACTAAAAAAATTTATATTTTTTTATTCTTAATTTTAATAGATCCAAGATGATATTAAATATTTTTTTAAACTTATCTCTCATTTTTTATATTTATTAAAATCAATGGTTAAAAAAAAAGTGTAAAACATTTTTATTTTACACTGATTTAGGTTCATTCCTCATATATATATATATATATATATATGTAAGGATTAATTTACACTAATGTAAAATTAAAAAGTTTTACTAATTTTTCTAATTATTGATTTTAATAAATCTAAAAGATGAGATTAAATAATTTTTTCTCCTTTTAATATGTCTCTCTAATCTGTTAGATTTATTAAAATTAATTATTAGAAAAAAAATGTAAAATGAAAATGTTTTGCAATGATGTAAGTTTATCCCTGCTCGTATTTATACGTTCGTGTATGTATAGAGTATACATATGCATATGGAAATTGATGAGATTTGTTTATGTTATTAATTTGTAGGAAAAATTATTGGAATGTAAACTTTTAGAATGTAAAAGATTTGTGATTCATTGGTTGGAATTTATTGAAAGGATATGAGAAAGCAATTTTTCATGAATTCATTAAATCCAACATAAATAAATCTCTTTGAATCGATCCGAAATATAACGGGAGAAACCCAAAAACTCCTTCCCACCGAATTAAAAAAAAATTGTGATTCATGCCGTAAGAGCTATGCAAGGCAGTGGCTATACTTTAAAATAAAAACAACATATTCTTCCATAAAAATTATAAGAAAGAACACTGCTTTTCGTGAATAGATAGCTGATTTCACTTTTCTTTTCTTTCTTTTGCTTTTTTTTTTGTTTTTTAATTTCAGTTGTATTTACGACCTAACATCCTCGACTTTGAAAAGGTTTCTGTGGGATCAAATACCTAAAAGAAGATCAGTACATAAAAATAAGCAGCATTTATTCTTTAGACCATAAAGACTGATGTTGTTACTTTAGAATCACAAAAGGAACATCAACTTTACAACTTTCATTAGTATAGTTAGGGAATGTTGCTTAAGGAATTTCAGACTTAACACTAGACTTGTTATAATTGCTCACCTCTCTCCCACTATATATATATATATATATATATATATATATTTGGTAATACAATAAGATGTGTCCCCAAACTTTGTTTGAGTTTAACTTTCTTTTCGGGCTATTTTAAAAATACTTTCATACCAACTTGATATATTTAAAATTTTATTTATGAAGTACACCCTATAAGAATCAAATTCTTTTTTATACAAAAAAAATCGTGATAGAATAAGAGAAAAAGTTACATATATTAAGATTTGAATCATATATATATTGAATGTTATTCCTTAAAAATAATTGTATGAACCAATTAAATTAAATTTCGAATTAAACAAAAATCAAATTCTGATGATAATAAAAAGTGCCTTTCTCCTTACCAATTAGATTAACCCTTGTGGGTCTTTCATCCCATCGTTGCCAATAATATTTGTAGTAAAATTTGTTAATTTTTTCCCTTGCTCTTTTATATTGGCAAAATTGTCATCATTCCATTAGTTAATTCGAATAACCTAATCTTACATTTTAATTCCTTTTCCAACAATACGGAATTCAATCCCTCATAAGTTTCGTAGTTTCAATTATCTCTCATGCATTTGGGCTGCCTCTACAATCTTTATGATGCTTAAGTGTCACAAACTTTGTCAATTTTGACGCTGCTACACTTCCTTGGATACAATAACTCAATACTCTAATTTGTAAGCTTTAGTTCATGTTTGATGTGTATGATGATAGATAAGATAAAATGATAATCATCTTATATTATATTTGATTTGTATCCAAACAAAGGGATAAAATTATAAGAAGGATTAATCACCCATTTGGTATAAGATGATTAATTCTTCCCCAAGTGGAGATGATAATTTTTAATCCATAAAATTGAACTTACATATCCTATTATACCCTTAAAAATTACATCAATAATTTAAATTATATAAATTTTGAAAAAAATTAATTTTGACTAATATATAAATTATCCTATTATAATCTTTATACATATCAAACAAAAAATAAGATGATATTATTTAATAAAATATTATTCATAATATTATTTTATCTTATCCTATCATTATTTTGCGTATCAAAAACATCCTTAAAGTTTAACTTGAAATGAAAAAAAAAAATCATTATATAGTCCAAAATCACACATTAAAAAATTGAGAGCAGCTTATGTAATTGTTATTAGTAACTTAATTAATGAATAAAAAAATTAGTATTTGATACATTTTGAGTATAATTTTTTAATTTCATAAGTTAATTAAAAAATTGACACATTTTTATCTTTTAATTAGTTTTTTTAAAATTTTAAATATATTTTAAGAAATATATATCATTCTACTAATTTTGCTTGGGAAGTCTAAAAATTTCAATGGTAATGGATGAAATACTTTCACAAAAAATAGAAGATAATTTAATTAATTAGAGGCATCGGAAACAAAAAGGTGAAAGAAATTCAAAAAGTATGGTGGGAACAAAGCTCTATTCTTTGCCAGAGTTACAAGAAACAAAAAAAAAAAAAAAAAAAAAAAAAACAGCAAAGTGAAGAGGGGAAATTGTCTGATGTGCTTTAGTTTCAGTTGTAGAAAAGAGGACTAACCAGCACCAATGGAATTTAACCACAACAGATCAAAAGGCAAATGCTTGTCTGCAAAATGAGTTACTTCAGATTCCTTTGAAGATTTATATATTTTTAGTAAGCACATAAAATCTTTTAGGAAATGAAATTAACATTAATTACTTATTAATTGCCTTTTACTAGAGGAGGAGACAAAGGTCAACTTATCATTTACAAATTTCACTTTTTTTTCAATTCTTCAATTTTTTTTTTTTTTTTAAATTTTCTTTGTAAAAAGAAATAACTTCCATTGTTTCATTTCATTAAATTCTTAGTAGAAATTCTTAAGTCTTAATTTTCCTTTCCTCAACGTTTTGATTCAACAATTTTATTAATTTGAGGAGCCAAGTCCTAATGGTTAATTTTTAATGTTAAATTTAATAATAAATTCATATATAATATCAAGCAAGTTAACATAATTAGCACAAATAACATAAAAAATTTTCATTGTTTAAATTGAGTACGGTATTTTCATCGCTATTTTTAGAATTGTGATATTGTAGTGTGCTTAATTTTTTTTTTTTTGTAATAGTTTATTTTTGCAATTAAAAAAAACCTGAATTTTTCATTGTGATCTTTTGAATTGGTTCCAGTTTTGTTAGAATTTGGGCCAAATATGAACAAAACTTGCCACTTTTCATTTTGTTGAAACTTGGGTGACAAAAAATATGATAAATTTTGTCTAAATTCCAACGGGTTAACTTTTCGATGGATTTCAAATAAATTAAAAGGTGTTAGAATTTTTTAAAAAATCACGTATTAATGATGTAATTAATTTACTCAGAAAAGTAATAAAATATTACCAATAGACTTGTACATCGGCAAAGCTAAAAGTTCTTGGCCTGCTGGTTTGTTTCGACTAGGCTGAGATTTGAATACGATTTTTTGGGCCCATGGTTGACTCAATCTACCTAGATATTATTTTAAGAATAAATAATTTTTATTTTATTTTAACTCGAAAAATAAATAAAAATGTAAAAATTAATTTTATAATATTTATCTATTAATGACTTAGCCCGTATCTTTATCGCAACTATAAAGTACAAAACAACTAATACAACTATAAGGTCAGATTTATTTTTTCTTTTACGTCAATTTCATAAAAATTTCCATTACATTTTGTTAAAATAAAAAATTCGAGCCAACTTCGACAAATAAATCTTATGTACAAAACTTCAAGGAACCGTTTGATTCAAGAAAAAGTATAAATTTTTTTTAAAAATTTTGATAATAAGTATTTGATTCTTATATCTATTCAAAATAGTGAGAAAAAATTATAAATTATTAACAGTATCAAAAATTTTAAAATAAAAAATTCATTTTTTTTATGATATTTTAAGATTTAAAAAAAAATGCTTCTTTTCAAATTTAATTTGAATAAAAAATTATAAAATGATTATTATTTTTTTGAAAAACATATCTAAAAGTGATCACAATTCAATTATAAATTTTTATTGCTAAATTTTTTTTATATTATAATTAATAACGTTTGATAAAAAAATATTTTTAAATAATCAATTATTTAAAAATATTTTTTTATAAAAATGCTTTAAAAATAATCGATCATTTAAAATATTTAATTCTTCAAATGTTTTAAATAATCTTTTCATCAATTATTTAAAATATTTTTCCGAAACGCCTTCAAAGAAAGTGAACAAACTTATACTCGGACATAAGAAAGACAAGGTCTAAGTCAACTCCAGTTCGGAATGGTAAAATCTCTGAGTTTATGATGCATGATATGCCACGTAGTTATGGAATTATTATAAAAAAATGCCAAATAAAAGTTATGGAGGAAAGTATATACAGTCTACCGTCGAGGAAATAAAATAGTAGATTTTATTTACAATAACGTAGCACATCTCTCTTTACAATAAAATAGTAGATGGAGCTTGAATGATTAATATTAAGATTTTATCTTGAGTTTAATTGATTTTATATCAAATATTATTATTTTGTAGTTATTTATTTTGTATTTTTTTTTTAAATTTATGTTTTACATGAGCTTTCTTCTTAAAAGAAATTTATATTTTTTTGAGTTTTAAAGTTCTTTAGATATTTATTTTTGTTTAATTTTTTAAAAATTAATATGGTTGAATTATTTGACATTTTGATTAATATTTCAAAGTTTTAATTAGAAATTAAGAGTTTGAATTTTAAATTTATTTTTGTAATTTCAATTTATTATATATTTGTTAAATATATATATTTCATATTTATTATATTATGTTAAATATTTTAATTTTTTAAGTATGAAATTATCTTATTGGCCAAAAAAATGAAATTATTTATAACAGAATTTTATTATTTATCGTATAATAGATTAAATTTTAAAACATATATAATTTTAAATATATTTTATTTATCATATAATATATTAAAATTTTAAATATCTTTATTGATTCAATAATTAATTGGTTGACTCAATTATACCAGTAACTTGGCAACATATTACTTTGAACGATTCGTTATTGGATCCGATTTTGATAATTATGCTAATAAATATTATTTTGCTAGCACTTCAAACTTGAAACAAAAATTTAATATAAATTAATAAATACTCTCATATCTTGTGATAGTAATTTTGGACAAATTGCTTATAGTAAATTCTTTTCTTAATTTAGTTGTATTTATGAAATCCTTTTAAGAGATGATGTTCTTAGTTTTTTTAATAAAAAGATTATTTAAGACATTTTTTACACAAAAATATCTTAAATAATTATTTTATTTTTTTAATTAAAAGATCATAAAAATAAAAAGATTATTTAAGATATTTTTTTAATTAAAGGATTATAAAAATCAAAAGATAATTTAAAGCATTTTTGTACTCAAATGCTTTAAATAAAAATAATTCTTTTATTTTTTTAGTTAAAGAATCATAATTTTAAATTTATGATATTTTATAAATAAAAATAGCAATCAAATAAAATATTTGAATATTATTTTGTTGCAAAAGACATCATTTACCGTTTAGGTATTTATTATTAAAAAATAAAATAAAAAATTTTCATCACATATGTAAAGAAAATTATGGTAATTATACAGAAAGTAATATACGTGGATTCTTTCTAACTAAATTAATGATTTTGAATATTAGATATCTTGAAAATAAAAAAAAAAATTCAAATATCACACTTTTTTTAGGATCATAATTTTTTTCAGAATTCAAGATTTCGTAAATCAAATACTTTCTAAATGGTTTTATTGACAATCAAAATTTTAAGTAGTTCAAGAACAAATTTTAATACTTTGCTTGATTAAGAGTTTGTTGTAATTATTAAGGTTGTTATGGTTTAAAAAAAAATTTGATTTAAAAAAATGTGTTTAAAAGTGTAATTAGAAAAATGAGATTTAAAAATTTTAAGTATTTAATATTATTATGAAAAGAATATTAATAGTGAATTAAGATATTCAAAATATATACTAAAATATTAAAAATTTAAAATTTTACTATAATAACTTTATTCTTTAAAAATGGTTTTTAACCGAAAGCACATTTATAAGAAGTTTCCACGTTTGGTTTGCAAAACCAAATTTTTTATCGCAAAGCTTAAATATTTTACCATATTAACATTGAAATTACTATGAAAATGAATTTTTTATTCAAAAGCTCTTTTAGACCACACTGTTAAATGGGCCTAAACCAGAACTTTCAGTGCTCAATTATGTGATTGTGTTTACACCAAAAAATACCGTCTAATTGTAGCCAGACATGTGGCATGGCAGAGAATAATTAATTAATTAGCCAATTAAGATAATTAATCAAATGGATTTCTCTAGTCAAGTCATTATTATTAAGCCAATAGCCGACTGACACATCAGAATTTTCTTAGGGGTAATTAGAAAAATGGGTAGTCTATTATAAATTTTTATTGAGTGATATTATAAGAAAAAATATTTATTTATTTATTTTGAGTAAAAAGAAAAAGTATTTATTAGGAAGGCAATGAAGAGTTTTAAATTTATAAAAAGAGAACTTGCTTTTACTATTTTGACTCCGGTAAAATAAAACCTTTTCTTTCCTCATCCCAGACACTTCACATTCCCAGCCCCTGTTCCTTTCTCTGTCTACCCTAGTTCAATTGTCACGCCAAGCCATTGTGATGGCTAAAGATTTAGTTTGCTCAAATTCAACTCCATCTTTAGCCTACTTTGGTGTAACAAAGCTGTGGGTACTACCAGTATCAATCAATATGTTGAGTGGTTTTCCCTTGATGGTACCCTTAGTTTTTATAGTACTATGCCCTATATTACCAATGAGGGCATTGATTGATATCTGTAATTCTGCAGAGTCTTCTTGTTCTCCACTAACATTCTATTTGCCACTACTATCACCCTTGTCTATAACCTCATCCTCTATCGATTCATCAGCATAAAGAATATTGACTTGTTTAACCTTCCACACATGTTTTGGAACAAACTTCACCCCACACTTAAAACATAAGTCATGGGCTCTCCGTTAATTAAACAGCTACCTATTAGAATTGGAAAGGGCAGGTTGTGGTGTCTTAAGTTATGGTTGGACATTTATTGGTTTGGGGTATGGTCCCATGTTTGAGGAAAAGTTGGGTTTAGTGATTTGTTTATAGTTTTTTATTTCAAAGTCAAGTGAGAGTTCATGTAGCTTGGCCAATCTGTAGGCATTAATCAAGCTGGTGGGTGCGTTAGCCTTGACTTTGGGTTTTAAATCTTCTTTGAGTCCACTCACGAAGCTAGATATGAAATACTCTTCAGTCAAAGAAAGGTTAGATTGCAGCTTGTAAGGTTTAAGCTCTTCAAACCTCTCTTGATAGTCTTCCACAGTCCTTTTTAGAACCAATTTATTAAAGTTTTTTTATAACATCAACATAGGTCTTGTCACAAAACCTTTGGCACAAATCTTGAGTAAACTATTAACTAAGTCACTCTTTTTTTTTTTTTTGCATGATATAACAATCAAACCATGTTTTTGCCTTCCTTGATAGGTACATAGCTGCCAATTCTAATTTTTCATGGTCTAAAATGGAAAAGATGGCAAAATACTTCTAGCATTTCTTGAACCACCATATCAGTTTTTTTAATCAAAGATTGGTAGTTCAATTTTTACTCTAGAGGCGTAAGCATTTATCCATCATACCTCTTATCTTTTATGATATTGATTTTTGAAAAAGGCTTTGTTAGTGCAAACATGCTTTGTGGCACCAAAATCTATCCATCATGCCTTTTGTCTTTTATAATATTGATTTTCAAAATCATAGCAACAAAACTTTCGTTGGTTGCTTTTGGTGCTTCTTTCTTCTTTTTGATTGTAGGATAATATTTCTTGAAGTCACCTTGCTTTTTACAATGAAAACATGCACCTTTCTTCTTATTGAAGTTCATGGCATTTGATGAGAGTTTTTTTCTATTTATGGATTTGGATGGCTTGACATCTTCTACTATTTTGACTTTGAAAGAACTAGCTTCATTTTCTTTGTCATTTACCTTGCGATATTGCTGTTCTAAGTGAAGATAACTTGCATGTCCTTAAGATTAACATATTCTTTTTTGTCTTTGAAAGTTTTCTTAAAATCTTTACATGATAAAGGAAGTTTGTCAATTATAAAAGATACAACAAATGCTTCATCCATTTTATTTTGTATTGTTTGAACTTATTCAAGATAGTTTCAATTTCCAGAAATTTATCCATAACCAATTTAGAATCAGTCACAATGTACAGGTTCTATTTTGAAACTAGGAACTTCTTGGATGAAGCATCCTTTTTCATTACTTTGCATCCACCTTATCCTATACTTCTCTTGCCAATATACATGTAATGAAGGTATCAAATAGACAATCAAACATACCATTTAAAATGCAGCCCGTGCATGTAATCATCATTCTCCCACTTTTACCTCTTATGAGTTTCATCATCTTTCTTTTCTGGCTTTGGAGTAGTGAGAACATATGTTATATTTAATGTGGTGAGGAGGATATGCATAATTTGTTGCTACCTTAGGAAGTTTCCTCCATCAAACCATTCTAATATTTGGAAATTGGTTGTCATTTTTTTTATGGAATTGAACTTGTTCGTATTGCTAAACAAGCTTTAACATTGTTAGATAAAATAATGTATACAAAAGTATTAGAAAAACAACTTGTGGATACTTGAATATCTTGACAACTAGTGAACTTGTAGCCTCTTTAATGTGTGGTTGAATAGAACAATTAGGACCTTCAATCATAAACAAAATAACTTCAAGGCATGTTACAAAAGCCATTGTTCTATAAGGCTTATTTTGCCCTAACTAGTTATGATATGTAAAAGGGGTAAATTGAAATGCTTCCAAGATAGAATGAAGGCTTGTTGTTTTTGCTTTGCACTAGAAAAATAAACCATTAAATACTCCTTGGTAAAAACAAAAATATCTTGTCTTTAATAAGATTTTCTATAGCAAACAATGTTAAAAAAACTTGCCTTTAAATGAGCAAAGATTGGGAGAAAGAAAGAGAGTTTGTTTTTTACTTTTAGAATATTGAATTTTATTCTTCAATTGAACTCACATCAATCTATATTCATAGAGATTGAATCTTATATTTATGACTCTTTAATTTTATTGTTTCAATAAAAAATCACTCCTTTTTTATTAGAAATATGTCTTTATTATATATTACATACATATTTGTTCATTTGAATAATCAAACTTTTCACATAAAGACAAACCATTTTTCACATTTTGAGAAATTATCACTTTTTATATAGAGCAATCAAGTCCACCTAGAAGGCAGTCGACTTTGCCTTTGTATTTTCAAATTTCAAAATGCTTTTTGAAATAGGGCAATCAACTCCTTTTTTTAGAGCAGTCGACTCCTTTCATTTTCCAAAATGAATTTAACATGTTAGCAATTGACTATTTCATATGGTAGTCGATTCTTTGCAATTTCCAAAAAGGTTCTAAATACTACCTCCTATAGAGTAGCTGACTCCTTTCTATAAGAATGGCAGTTGATTGTTTACACATATAGCCTTCTTAATATGATTTAAGTTTGGATTCATATTATTGATCTTGGAACCAAAGCTTAATTTATTTAATAATTTAACATGATTTCTTTTTGATTAAGTTATTACATAATCAAAATTTCATATTTTGAAAATATTTTCTAACAATAAATAAACATAAAAGAGAAATGGAATATTATTGGGTTTAATACCCAAATCAAACTCAAGATAGATAAGCCTAGAGTTTTGATTAATTGATTGAAAATCCAAAAAAACCTCAAGAATTCAAAATCAATAATATTTTAACACCCCAAATAAAATGGGGCGTTTACAACTCTCACTTATTGCACATTTTTCTACAAAGACATAAACACTCGTTATGATGGGATTTGACTTAAAATAAAAATTTAGAAATGCTCATCTGAAATAAGGATTCACAATTTGGCTATATACAAAAATTTCAAAGATAATTTGATTATATGCAAAATTTTCAAAAACTCACAATGCTAAAAATCAAAGATTCACAATTGAAAATTCAAAAATTCATAACTTAAAACTTAAAAATTTCGCAATTGAAATTCAAATGTTTACCATTTGAAATTAAAAAAATTAACAATTTAAAATTCAAAAATTCACAATTCAATAAGCTTTTCTCTACTCGACTTTCCTTCTATTTCAATTTGAATCAATCAATCTATATTTGAATTTAGGTTATTCTTTAGCATTTCCAAATTCTACTTTTATAGTTTTAAGCAACTTCTTTTGCAATTAGAAGTGGACTCATTTAGCCCAATCATCGTTCTTAAGCATAAAATCATCTAATCTATTTACAAATTGGTTTCCTTTGATCTAATCTCAACTGCTTTATTTGTTTCAAAGAGTGAAGGTCACTATGACCAGACCTCAAACTTTATTAGTTTACGTCCAAAATTAACTGGCACGCCCAAATCTTCTAATGTGGTCAAATTTTTTTATACTAATACTATATTTTATGAATTTAATGTCTACATTTATAACCTATTCATTGAACTCTATCTATTTATGGATTTTCATTTTCAATTTTTGTTTTCATTCAACACTATACCGTATTATATAATCAAGTATTCTAGCTTCAAGCAGGCAGCTTAGAAACACAGTTGTTTTGCCTTTCCTTTCTCTTCTAAGCTATACTAATGCTCTTTGTTAAGACATGACCTCGAGTTCTGTTCCCATTAGGCAGTTGGATGATTAAAAAAATAAAAATAAAAACAAATCAAAATGCAAAACCTTTGTGAGATTCTAAGACACCTAAATCCAATTCTAACTTCAAAAAGATTTCTTGCATGCTCAAGTTTTTTGTTTCCTTTTAGTTCTTTTTAAATCTTTAAACTTTAAAGCACAATTCAAACATGAATTTCTTTCACTCTCTAAATAACTTTTTCAAGCTTAATGCTGTAATCTTCCGGCAAAATACGGATTTTTTTTTCCTTCTTTTTCTCCCCTTTTTTGTTCTTTTTCTTTTTCCCTTTAGATTAGGATACTTTTCTTGTTAGTTTCACTTCATCCTTTTATCATTCTGGAGACTGAAGTTGCTTTGTAAAGAGGCAACGTCATTGGCTTAATTCGATTGATTTGATTTAGTATACAAATTTGGTTTTATTCCGACATGAGAAAAACATTCTGTGAGACAAAATTATCTAATAAGGTTAAGCTTTGCTCGGAATTCTCCATTTGGCACTCTGCTTTGACGGCTGCCGCTATTGAATTAAAAGTTGTTGATTGCTTGTCATACCAAAAATAGGCAGTTCTCTCAAAGGAAGAGTACGCTAAAGATATAATTTCGGTTCTTAGTTTCATTGGTAACCAAAATGCTTCATTGGTTGGCACCTTTTTTTATTATTATTTTGAAAAATAAAAAAGTAGAAAATACATTATAAATAAAATATGTAATTTTTAAATAACAAATTAAATGATTTTACTTCAAATATTTGCGTAATTATTTGATAATTGGTATCACGTTTTTAAGTATTTAAAATTTATATTTTTGAATAATAGTGACTTTACTTTTCTTAACTTTTAAATTTGTGCTTTATAGCTAAAATTGTTCAAGAAATAAAATACAAATAGCACAAAAGAAAAAGCAAAAGTAGTCATAGTTTTATGACTTGGCGAGATTATCATGTGATCTAAAGCAAAGGGGAATTACTTGGCAGCAAAAATTAGAACTCAAAAAATAACATGAGTATAGATGTTACTAGCTGCAGAGTAAATGAACATCTCATGGCTTAATGCCTTGAAATCTTGCAGTCATCAAGTACTTAAGAGTAAAAATAGCCAAGAAGTTGTTAAAAAAAATAAAAAAGGGACTCTTCGAAATTTCAAAAATTTCCTTTTATGTTTTGTCAAGTAGATTACATCCACAAGAGTTAGTCTAGTTGGTAAGAAGAAGAATTTTTCTTTGTATCAGCATTCAATCTTTGTAAGAAATATTTTGAGAGTAAAATTCTAGATATACCAAAGGTTATGGAAAAATGTGCTCTTAAAATTGTTTAAGAAAAAAATTAAACTCAAATCAAAATTTGAAGATATCCTTAGTTGTAGGCTTCGATATAAAAAGGTCTCTAAACAAAAATTAATTAATTAACTAATTTTTATTTATTTTTTACAATTAATTAAAATTAAAAAAATATTTTTATCTGATTAAAACTTTAAACATTTAATTTCGTTTGATCAAATAAAATATTTTGTTTTAAACAAGCATGAAGAAATGTTAATTAGGACTACTTCGATATTTGTGACATTAATGTTGCTATGACTAAGCCATTCATAGCCAAAAAAAAAAATAAAAATGATTGGTGGTAACCGTTTGCACATATGATGATTGAAGGAGATGAGAGATGACCAAATCATTTCAAATCGAAAAAGTGGGAAATAAAAACAATTACAAGAAAAGCATGAAGCGCACTAATTCTAATTGTATTCTTTTGAGAGGTCATCTCATCACTCATCAATGCCCAAAAGCAATAAAAATGCTAATACTTTTCAAAGGCAATTGACCTTTTTGCCTTCATTGTTCTCATTACGGCTGCCAAAGACAAGCTTTCAAGCACAAATGGATTGGTATGGAGACAAAGTTTCCACACATTTGAGCTTTTGCAGTCTTTAGAAAAAGAAAGGGTGAGGGAAATTTTGCATGAAAGTAAGGGAATTCTCGGATCTGTTCAAACCCAACCCCCCAATAATCACAGAATAATTGAATCAACCTGAACAACACTGCCTCGGATCCTTCAAAAGACTGCTAATTGTTTATTTTGTAGTAAAAGACCAGTCAAAAAGAGGACATGCCATGAAAGTTAACAAGAATGTGTGATGCAAGATTTTGTATGCCATATGATGTTGCTTTCAATGATTGTTTCGTTCTTGTCTTTAAGCTTTTTTTTTTCTTCATTTTTTTCTCTTTCGTTTTGTTTGTGACAGCTTTTTTGTTTTAAGTGCTCACACAACTTTAAGATTAAGATTAGAGCTTTGATTTTGTCGCTTAGTTGCTTAATGACTGAGTAAAACTTTCGGAGAGAACTTAGAAATTGGGCTCTCTAAGAACCAAATAGAATCGAGATTTACAAGCTAGTGGGGAGCAATAGGATTAGGAGTTTTAAAATTTCTTAGGCAGTTGATAAGGTTATGGTTCAAAATTAGGAGATATGCAGGGCTCTGGATGTTCTTAACAATATAGTAGAAGGCATACTCAAGGTTTGTGGAAAACATAACTCTTTTTGACATTGTACTTAAAAGAGCGTTTAATTCGGAAAAAAAGTAGGATTTTTTCATCAATCTTAATTTTTATAATGTGATTCTTATGTTTTGCTCTTGTAACGTGATTTTTTTTTAAATTGTTAAAGATTTTTAATAGTATCAAGAAAAGGAAAAATAGTTTTGAATCATAAATTGTCCTCTTCCTAAAATTTTCTAAGATTCCTGATAAAATGCAAAATTTATTTATTTTTTACTTAGGATATATAGTTTTTATGGTCTATTTTATCCTTCAATATAAAAAATTACATAATAAACCGAGATCTAAATTGACAGGCATAGAGCATTCCAAATCTCATCCTTTGGCATCTGTTAATGACTATGTTTCAAATTTATTTTCAGAAAATATAGAATTAATTTAGTTTTTATTTGTATTAAGTTTTTATTCATTTAGATTAAATTTGTACCTAATTTGTACAATTGATTTGAATTTTTTAATAAAAATACAATAAGTGGTAACATATGTATATATATATTTAAAATAATATCAAATTATTTAAAAATAAAAATAAAATAATATTAAATTATTTGAAATTAAAATTATTTTAAATATTAATTGTATTGAGATTTGAAGGATAAACTATATTTTTGAAATTCTAAAATTTTAACAAATATCACATAAGATAAGAAATATAGTAAATATTGAAACTTTATTTTTGAAAATTTGGAATTTTAATAAAAACCACATTTTTAAGATACGAAACATAATAGCTAAGGGCATTTAGTGGTCCATAGGGCAAAATGGCTTTTTTTTTTTTCATTAGAGGCCCTTGGCAGACAACCAGGGGTGTTTCAAACATTTGTACTGACTGACATGTCAGGTCGGCCTGACACATTCAGTACCACATCAGCTCAGTCCGTCATTATTGTCCCTCATTGATCCACTACCTCTCATTTATAAATATGGGCATCTAGGCAGTATCATGGTAGGTTCCTTCTTACCTTAATCTCTTTTCTCTCTTTTCGACCTCTTTCATGATTTATAATTCATGCGTCGGAGTGGAAACATAGGGAACGCCCCCTGCCTTTGCTTCTAATAGCTTTCTTCTATTTTTTTATCCTTTTAGGAACACCCTTATGTTGGAGTTCAGTACAAATATTTGATTCACCAAATAGTGAGAATTTTTCAATTTATTAGCCGAGCATAAACTAATGCCACCTAGGAAAAGAACTTTGGAAGAAGGGGAGATCGTTGTCCAAGCTGGAATGGAAACACACGATAGCCAACATTCATACCAACTTGCACCACAATAATCTGTTTTGACCATGGAATAATTTCATGATTTGACTGAGCAAATCTAGACCCTTAAATAGATATTATAGACATAGACATAGCCCCATTATAGGTTTCAAAATTACCTAATCTAGTCACCCTTGGTCTACAAGTTATGGAAAGATAGCCAAGTTACAAAGAGATGGAAACCTCTTTAGTCTCTAGAGAAGAGGAGTATAATACCCCAGCCTAGCACTACCCTAGTTACAACTCGACACATGCAACAACTAAAAACTCAAAGCAAACCAATCATGAATTCTAGTTAAGCAAAGACCTGAAAGCTCAAATGCAAGCTATAAAAGAAGAGTTAAAGGCAAAGCAATGGACTTTGAGGGCTAACTCAAATTTTTAGAGACATTGCCTTTCACTAAAGAGATTATAGAGCTATGCCATTAAAGGGGTTCAAAATGCCAACTTTAAAAACTTATGATGATATCTTTGACCCCTTCGATCATTTGGAACTTTATAGAACTAATATGATGATAAGAGGTGGGATGAAGCTTTGATGTGTAAGGGCCTTTCCACTACCCTCAAGGGCATAGCTCGATCTTGGTATAATAGTCTAAAATTAAGATCAATTTCAACATTTAGAGACCTCAGTTACTCCTTCTTATCCCAATTTGTGAGTAGTTAAAGGGTAAAGAAGATGACATTAAGTTTGATGTCGATACACCAAGGTTGGAATGAATCATTGAAAAACTATGTTATGCATTTTAATGTAAAAGCTTTGCAGGTAAAAGACCTAAAACAAATGACAGCTTTAGTTGCCCTAATAAGTGGACTTAATGATAGAGAGTACCACCTACAACTGAACTTATCATTAGCGCCACCTAAGACTTTGGCCGACATCTTACTTGTAACTGAAAAATATATAAATGTTGAAGCTACAATGAGAAATAGTCGAGATGAGAAAAGCTCATCCTCCTTCTTTGATCATAAGAAAGGTAAAATTTTCTATGATTCTCCCTAAAGAGGGAGACGACATAAGGCCCAAAACTTTAGTGGAAAAAAATTTATACTACACCGAATATCTTTTGAAAGAGGATTCTGATGCAAATTGAGAGAAATCTAGAGCTCAAATAGCCAAAGCCACAGAGGCAAACTATGAGGAAGGATTTTACCAAAAGACATGTCTTCCATAAGGACATAGGCCATAACATTAAGGATTGTGTCGACCTCAAAAATGAGATTGAAGCTCTAATCAAAAGAGGTTAGCTAAGGATGTTTATGGACCAAAAAAGATAAGGATAGAGCAGATTGAATTATAGATAGGTTCGAAAAAGCTCACAAGCAATAGAGAAAGGAGGCCAAAAGAAAATAGAAAGAAGAAACCCAAAGAAATGAGCCAACATAGGAAAAAAGCTGAGTTGAAAATAACAACTTGATCACTGGAGTTATTAATATGATTACTGGAAGGAGCTTAACCTTGATAAAAAAAAAGTGATCATGACCGTAGGCTCTTTGGCAAAAAAAAAAACTAAAAAAATAAATTAAACTTGTTCATCTTGAAAGATTTGAAAGGAATCCATCACCCCCATGATGATGCTATAGTAATTACAACCGTAGTGTATAACTACATGGTCAAGAAGATCGTATTTGATAATGGGTGCTCAATCAATGTCACGTATTACAACACCATGAAAAAGATAAAAATCAATGAAAACTAGTTGTAACTGATCACTACAACCTTAATGGGATTTGAGAATGAATAAGTACTAGTAAAAAGGACTATCAAGTTATCAATCTTTTTATGAATGGAACCGAAGACAATCACCTCAGTCATAGAATTCATGGTTGTAAATGTCCATCCACTTATAATATGATACTGGGCTAACATAACCAGTATGTTATATGGCTTATAGGCTCAGCTCCCCCATTTGAAAGTAAAATTTTGAACACTGAGGTAAGGGAAGACTTGTCCATGGCATGACAATATTATGTCACAATAATGAAAAAAATGGCTAAAAAGCTGACTGGCAGTTCAGTCAAGATTAACAATATTAAAAAAGAAGTACAAGCAGTAAAAATAAAAAAATAGGAAAATAAAAGCAAGAGCCTACAATGTAAGATTGACTTGGTAAAAGCACGCTTTTAAGCCATTTTAAGTTCTTAACCTTCAATAGAAGACACCTTTTGTTTTATTTTTTGAACTCTTGAATGGATTTTGAAAGTGAAAAAGCTCTTAAAACAAAGATTGAAATGAGAAATACATATAAACTATTTAGTCATATATTTTAATCAAGTTATCAATATTATACTAATCATCACGTTGAGATCTGTCTTCATAAGAAATGATCTTGACTTAATTGAACCAAAAGAAATAATTGACCAAAGACCTGACTTGAATGAAAATCAACCTAAACCAATGGAAAATCTCCATTTATATCGTTTTGGGACAACATCCCCAAAAAATATGTAGATCAAAACTAAACTTGAGATGAAAAACGGTTAATTTAACTTTTGGAAAATAATACTGACCTCTTCGCATGAATATCGTTCGATATGATAGGAAACAATACCGAGATAATGGTTTATAGGCTACATATGAACCTCGATGTGAAACTAATTAGGTAAAAGAATAGGATCTTTACCCCAAAAAGATAAAAGACTATTAAATAAGAGGTCAAAAAATAGTTACAAGTGAGCTTTATCAAGAAGGTTTCTACCCTAAATGGATAGCCAACGTGGTCATGGTAAAAAAGCATATCGAAAAATGAAGGATGTGTGTTGACTTTATTGACCTGAATAAAGCATGCCTAAAAGATGATTTTTCTCTCTTAGCATTAATCGGCTAGTGGATGATAGTACTGAGGATGGCTTTTTTAGCTTTATGGATGCCTACTCTAACTATAACCAAATTAAGATGTTAAAGGAAGACGGAGATAAAATAGTTTTAAACACTAAGAAAGGCCTTTATTGCTATAAAATGATGCTCTTTGGCTTGAAAAATATGGGGGCAACCTATCAAAGGTTAGTTAATAAGATCTTTAAAAATCAAATCGATCGTAACATGAAAGTGTATGTGAATAATATGATAATAAAAAATAAGAGCTTCACTAAGCACTTGAAAGACCTTGGAGAAACTTTTGACATTTTGAAAAAATACAACATAAGGCTCAACCTAAGCAAGTGCATCTTTGGAGTCACATCGAGCAAATTTCTTGGTTATATGATCAATAAAAGGGGGATAGAAATGAACCTAAAAAATGTCTAAGCAATTTGGATATAAAAGCATCGACTTCAGTAAAAAATATACAGAGGCTAGTTAGAAGAATAATCGCCCTAAGCAGGTTCATGTCTAGATCGATAAAACAATGTTTACCATTTTTTAAATTTTCAAAAATAGCTCTAATTTCAGGTAGACCCTTTAATGTCAAAAAGCATTCAATAAACTCAAAAAGTTTCTATCTTCTTTGCCAATCCTCTCCAAGCCAAGGTTCGATGAAACCTTGTATTTATATCTGGCAACCGTAAACTCGACCATCAACTTGGCCTTGGTTCATAAAGAAAAAGAGAGATAAAGACTAATCTATTTTGTGAGTAAAGCACTGACGAGGTCAGAGATAAATTACAACAAAATAAAAAAATTAGCCTATATGATCATCACGTCAATTAAAAAATTTAGGCCATATTTTCAAAATCATATGGTACATATACTAACCAATTAACCACTAAGGTAGGTCTTATAGAATTCAAAATTGTTAAGAAAATTAATTAAGTGGGTAATAGAGCTTAATAAATTTACTTACACATACTTTTTATGTCAGACTTGAAGTCCCAAGTTTTGGTAAGTTTCATTGTAAAACTCACATCAGCCCATTATGATAAATAGCTCGAAAAGAACAAGAAAGCTATAGAAAAATAAAGCTGGAAATGGTTTTTCGATGGATTGGCCATAAGCAATGGTTGTCGAGCCAACCTAATTTTGATTAGCCTAGAAGGATTGTACTATCAATATACCTTAAAGTTTGGATTCAAGGCAATTAATAATGAAGCAAAATATGAAGCACTAACAATCGATTCAAGATTAATAGTTGAGCTAAATGTTCAACATATCATCGCATATTATTTCTAACTAGTGGTCGGTCAAATAAATGGTGAGTTTGGAGCCCGAGAAAAGAGAATCTAGAGATATATGGATAATGCATTTGCCTTTATATCTAGGTTCCAAAAAATTGAGGTAAAGAAAATATCAAGATCTGAAAACTTAATGGCAGATGCATTGTTTAAATTAGCCTAAAAAATAATGATTGAGAATTTAAACTAAGTTATAGTCGAAGAATTGGCATAAAAAAAGCATCAAAGAGAAGCTCGTAGGATAGATCAAGAAAAAAAAAAACTTGGATGACCTTGATTATTGTATACTTGACTACAAGAGAGCTACCCAAAGATAGAGTTTGAGCTAAAGTATTTATAAGGAAAGCTCTTCGATACATGATGATAAATGAAAAGTTATACAAAAGATCTTTTAGTCTACTTTATTTGAGATGTGTAGATGGTAAATAAGCAAATTATGTTTTGAGAGAAAGCCACAAAAGACTATGTGGGAACCAACTTGGACCTCAACCACTAGCCTACAAAGTGCTCAGGCAAGGTTACTATCAGCCCACTGTCAGAAAAGATGCAATCGACTTAGTAAAAAAATGTGATAAATGCCAAAAGCTTGCCTATGTGCAACATATTCCGTCAACCAAGCTCACTTTCATTATTAGCCCTTAGCCTTTTATGTAGTGAAGAATGAAAATCCTACGATTATTCACTATAACCACAGACCAAAAGAGATTTATTCTGGTAGCGATAGACTACTTCATGAAATAGCTAGAAGCTAAGGCCTAGCCATTATGATAGAGACCCAAGTTAAGAAGTTTGTGTCGAAGAACATAATCTGTAAGTTTAACCTATCTCAGTCCATGATAATAAATAATAATAAACAATTCAAAAATTCAAAGTTTAAAGAATGGTGTTCAAAACTTCACATCAACCTAAGATTTATGTTGGTCACCCACCTTTAGTCCAATGGACAAGTCAAGGCTATAAATAAGATATTATTGCAGGCCGTAAAAAAAAGATTGGATGAAGAGAAGGGAAAGTGGGCCAATGAACTCCTTGGGAAATATGGGCCCTAAAGATGACCACTAAGATACCCACAAGAAAAACCCCATTCAACCTAGCATTTGGACAGAAGCTGTGGTGTATTTATATTGAAATCGATCTTCCATGCTTGAAATTCAAGCTAGGATCAAAAGAAAAAACTAAAAAGACCCTAAAGGCCGAACTAGATCTAGTTGAAGAACAAAAAGACATGACTTTAACATGAATAGTGGCTTAACAATATAGGGTATCTAGCTATTATAACAAAAAGATCCAACGTGAGAACATTAAGAGGGTGACTTGATGCTTAAGAAGGTTGAGCCTCAAGAATTGACGGTCAAGGTAGCAAATTATTTTTGACTTACGAACGACCATATAGAGTTAAGAAGGTCATCCATGACACAACTTATAAACTATAAGACATAAACTATAAGACATAAACGATAATATCATTTCGATGATATGGAACACAAAGAATCTGAAGGTGTATTATCAATAGCTCGGGCTAACTGAGCTCATTCTTGTAATCCAAAAATCAATAAAGCTATAATGATTACGTTTGCTTGGTGATGATCACGTATATATCCGACCTAAAACAGTTAAAACTTGTTGATGTTTTAGTCTCTAAGATTAAGCCTTAATCGACCTAATGTAATCCAACTTGAGACTTGTGTCAAGATAGATTCTTAAGTTAATTTGAGATATTCGAGAACACATAGGTGAATTTTAACTCACTCAAATCAAGCTTAAACTTAGGATTATTTGAATCAAATCAATTACTGGCTGATTTTATTTTGAATAGTCCACGTTAAATCCACAAAACTTAATCCATGACGTCATTATTAACAGTTAACGGAGCTTAAACTTAAATTAAAAAGGTAAAATAAAATGGAACTAAAACTTAAACAAAATGTATTTAATTCTCCATTAAGTAATCAAGTTAGTACAAAAGAATTATCATTGATAGAAGTTTGTGTAGAGTGATTCCTTTCAGAGGTCATAACCAAACCCGACTTCATATATCAGTTGTTCTAAATAAAAATCTATAAAAATTTATAAGTCAACAAAAAGAATAATAAAAAAAAAAGCTAAGCATCAACAACATTGATAGCAGTAACAATGGCACTTGAATCCTCAACAACAGCAGTAACAACATCAACTTGTCCCATCTCAACCCCACCCTCTTTGACTTCGGCTCTTAGAGTAGCCTCAAGCTTAGCATCTAGTGCTTAATCTTTATCTTCTCCCTCTTTTTCCTCTTCGTTAGATTGATTTGGAAAAGGCTTCAATTTGATGTTGTTTATATCAATATCAAAGATATCAAGGTTGAGGTCGATGAATTTAAATTGTACTTTGTCCTTAGCCAACTTGAAGGCATTGAGCACATTATCCTTGAAGAACTCCACTTGAAGCTTGAGAATTCATCGAAAGCCTTAAAGTCTTTAATGTCTTTCTTTTTCAACTTTTCTTTTTCCTTCTCTCTATTTTCTAGTTCAGATCTTAGTCTAGCTATCTTAGTGTGAGCATCACTAAGTTTCAACTTAGCTTATTCCCTCATTGACTCTATTGAGGCTTTCTCAATGTAGACATTTTCTAACTTAGCCATCAGTTCATCGATCTTTTTTCTTTGCTTGACCTCTTTCTAACGAGACACATTGGGGTTGGACCTTACTTTACCCAAAGCATTTGAGCTTTTTTATATTTTTTGCTCATGAAGGTCATATCTTTTTCAGCCTTAAGCAGGTGGGCCATAGCTAGATATGTGTGATAGAGAGCTTGGATGGTGTTGTCCATGGAGGAAAGGGGAAGTTGTTGAAAAGCTACATAAGACAAACTCAAACTTAGCAAAATAAAAAAATAAAAGATAATGGATTGAGCTAAAGTTAAACAACACTTAAAGTTAGGAAGAATCGTGACTTTGCAGAACCTTCTAGCCATGTCAAAACTCTGAAAGAAGTTGCCAACTGGGGTGTATTCCAGCTTTGTGCAAACTGTCTCTAAGCTAGGCCTTAATACCCTGAACTTCAAATTTTCTAGGGTAGAGAAGGCCTTAGTTTTTGGCTTCTTTATAAGTGGAAAGCTACCGAGAAGAGCTCTTAGTGAGCTATAATCTTTTATTTTTTATCGACAGGGGAGTGCTTAGCTGAAGAGCTTGGTTGCTTACCTATTGTAGGGTTGATGGCATTATTTCTTCTACGAGAAAAGGCTCTAAGTTGGATCTTTACTTTAGGCCTTTTTGGTCCTGGGCTCATGTTGAAGTAAGGAAAAGTTGAAGTTCTTATTGGTAGACATCTCTACAAAATCAAGTTAAACGTGAGATAAAAAATCAAATGAAACAAAGATCCTATGAGGTTACCTTATACCTACCATAGTACTTTGTCTCATTTATTACTTTGGGAGAGGTCAGCTCATGGGTATCTATGACAAGCTATTCTTTATAAGTATACTCCATTATTTTATCCCAACCTAATAAGTCCAAGATGGAGAGAGAAATAGACATATCTATAAATTAGTCAGGCTTATTTATTACTTCCCAGGCCTTGACCTAGACGTCGACCTCAGTCTCGTCACCTTTCTTTGGTTTTTGTTTTTGGAGGCAAAGGAAAAGTAGCTTCTAGTTTTAATGGAGCTTGGGTAATTGATAAATAGTTTCTTATTAGACTGAGTTGTGACATAGTACTACCTCTTATCATTGGGATATTTTTTAATAGAAAATATCCCTGAATAAAAGGAGATTGGGAAGAAAATTTAAGTGTTGACAAAGAATAATAAAATCTATTATGTACATTATAGAATTAAAGGTGAGTTAAGTGATAGTTAAATTATAAGAATTAAAAATTGAAACAAATAAAAAATAAAGTGGAAACCTTAGAACGGCCAAGAATGAATCCCAATATACTAAGAGTCGATATGGCTTCAAGTTATCGGTGACCCTATCTGAAGAGTTCAACATTAATATGTTATACCTCTTTCTGAAAAACAAAAGTTCACTACTAGAGCATGAATGTGATGAGCTGAACACATGATAATATAGTCCTTGGCATTGGCCTTGCCTTTCAATTCCCTTATCACGTCTTTAAGAGTCATACTAAGGTTATAGAGAGTATATATAAGAACCTCTACTAACTCATCTCGCCAAGAGGAACTTTTTTCTTGTCACCATCTTCCCTTTTAGGGGCACTCTCCTCTTCTTTCTCTTTTCTGAAACCTTCATCATCATTAGAGTCTTCATCATCAAAAGACTCAAATTCTTAAGTAGGAATAGAATTTTGAGATGGTATAGTGGCTGATAGCACCAGAACCTCTAAGGAAGAAAAAGGAAAAGAAAACCCATTAGGGAAAAAGGTTATGTCAACAAAAGTTGATCGAAGAGGATAAAAGAAACAATGAAGGCATTTGTGGGTGAGAGAGCAAAAGAAGAAGAAAATTGATGAGATTGGACCCTAGAAAGGGGATCAGTAGAAATTAAAAGAATGTCAGCCATAGAAGATGGACTAACCGAAAAGACAAAGAAATGAGATGGATTTTCCAAGTCAAAATCTATTTGAACACTGTTAGAGTGCCATTGAAAGACATCTTTTCACCTTCATCATTCTAAATTTTATAGCCCAAACTATCTCTCTCCTCATTTAATGCAACCTCAACTATTAGATCTGGTCAGGCCGATTAGACTAAACGACTTTTCAAATCAAACTAGCATGGTGAACTGATAACTAATTTGTCACCAGAACTTAAAACAAGGACTCGAATCCAAACTTATAAAAAATCATCTAAGTCTCACATTGACTAGACGAGCTCCTATCTTAATCTCAAATCATCCCAGACAAAAGACACCTTGGCAACCTTTACATCAGCCATGCACTCAACCCAAAGCACATGCACAACATCGAACACTTGCCAGGATGGCTCATACCATCGCACCTCGAATTGTAAGAAAATGCCAATTCTATTAATGCAAATCACTATGTCAACCTTGGCCATAGAAGATTAGATATCTCTTTCCACATTTTTTAAGTTGGTCGACTTATATGAAATAAATTAATAGTGCCCCCAACAGTTGATATTCAGATTGCATGGTAGGAGGATAAAATGTTGAGGTTATGTAGTGGTCCAAAGGCATAATGGCCTTTTTCTTCATTAAAGACCCATGGCAGATAACCAGGGGTATTTTGGACATTTGTGTGCCACATTAGCTCAGCCTCATCAATATTGTCCCTAATTGATCCACCACCTATCATCTATAAATATGGGTATCTAAGTAGTATCATGATAGGTTCCTTCTTACCTTAATCTCTATTCTCTCTTTCTGACTTCTTTCACCCTGATCTCTGACTTGCGCATCGAAGTACAAACGTAGGAAACACCTCCTGCCTTTGTCTCTAATTGCTCTCTTTTACTTTCTTGTCTTTCCAAAAACTTCCTCACATCAGAGCTTAACACAAACAATAAATTTATTTTCAAAAGCCTAAAATTTTAACAAATATTGTATTTATAAGATAAGAAACATAGTGGATGTTGAAACTTTATTTTTAAAATTTTGAAATTTTAAAAAGATTGAATTTTTAAGATAAGAAATACAGTGGATATTGAAACTTTATTTTTGAAAATTTAAAATTTTAACAAAAACCATGTCTTTAAGATAAAAAATTTAGTGGATGTTGTTACTCCCAACAAAATTACAATAAAATGTAAAATAACTTAATATTATTATATATAAAATTTAAAATACATTTAGTTAATATTATTACTTATAAGGTTGATCTGCGTGTTTTCTCTACATAAGGACAGTCAAGGTAAGGATAGTAATTAGGATTATAAAATTATCTTTGTTAAAAATATGAAAAAACAATTTCAAAATTCTTTAATTTTTAACGAGAACAATGTATTAGTCACTTGTAATGTCTTAAGAATGCCACATGTTATTCACGTATCATCAAAAATAATATAATAAAAGATTTTATTAGGTAATATTACATTCCTCTAAATGAAACATAAAAATCTTACATTTTCTGAGCAAAAAGAACTTAGGAATCACACATTCTACTTTAATATCACTTTCTCCAAAATCACTTTTCCTCTCAAAACCTAAGAATCTACGAACCAAACACCCTCTTATGGTTGAGTAATAAAACCAAGAAAATTGAAACCTATTCGAAATTGTAGTATTCGGCTTTATTCGAAATAGATTTTTTACTATTCGGTTAGACTCAGACCATATATTAAATATTTCAATTCAATTTGAATTAGTTTTTAGATCATGAAATAAAAATCAAATATATATGAACTGAACAAAACAATAATTTTATTAGTTTTATATAAATTTTAAATTCTTAAAAAATAAAATAATTATTTTATATTTAAATCTATTTAAATATATTAAAAATAATATGAAAAAAATAGAAAAAAATTAATTTTCAAAAATTAATGAATCAAATCAAATCGATAAAATTCAATTCGACTCAATCGGTTTCTTAGTGTGATTAATTCATATTCAGATCGTATTTTAAAATTTTATAATACTGTGCATTAACCAAAATAACCAAACTGAAGTCAATCCAACTTAAGTCATTATCGCCCCTAATTGTACCTCTCATAAAACTATTTACATGTCCCTAAACCATGCATATAGCTTCTAAATAGTCATGATAGACTTAGGGTATTAAAGCTAATTAGTCAAAAATAAAAAAATAGTAAAAAAACAAAAAACCAGGATATGAGCTCATATTTTGACCACTCCGATCCAATGTCTGAAAAAAATCTCCTAAAGCAAGGCATGCATATAACTAGCAAACCAACTATGCCTTGGATTGCATGATCCATCATATGAAGTTTTAAAGTTTGTGAAATTTTTTATTAAAAATGAGAAAATAAAAATTTTAATAAAAATCTAAATCAATAGATTAATAGAATTTAATATGAAAATCAATAATATGTAAAAAAAATTATTAAAAATATTATTTATAATTCTAATTTAATCGATACATATTCAACAATAAAAATTTTATCAATATTTTTATGAAAAATGTTTATTCGATAAATATATTAAAATTTATTAAAAAATTTTCAAAATTTATATGCTTAATCTATGTGATGAGATATTTTAATTTATCGATTTTGATTTTTAATTCAATAAAAAGGTGGAATTTGTGAAGTTTTTAATTAGAACTGAGTAAATAAATTTATAAGCGGCTACCGGCCTTAATAAATTACAATAAATTTACCCTGCACATTGCAAGATTATTAATAACCTGCATACAGACAAATATTGTATTAACATAAAACTTTCAACGAAACTGTAACACCAGCGAAATAAAACGAAACTTTGCGAAATAAGTATAGAAAGTTGATTTTTTTCCGCAGCTTCAGGTCTAACTACCGAATAAGTAAATCCCATACTCAGTTCCTGCATTCCTAATTCATTTGTGTCTAACAGAGAGAACACAAAATGAATAAGTTCATCCTATATCAGTTAGTCATCTCCTTAGAGATTAAAAACATTGTGCAAGCATCAATGGGAACATGGGAAGACATTAAGCATTGGGTAAGTATTCCAGTGCTTGGCAAGTATTTCGCAGCTAACATTTGGATCTATTATTGTTCTAATTCAGCTTTACAACTCTAGGACACGTTTACTTTGGGGGGTTCCTGAAAAATTGTCTATACTTGACAAAAACACGAAAGAAAAACAACATTATTGACACAAATAAATCAACTCCAATGAGACCAGGCGGGATGTGCCTTTGCAATGAAGGTCTGGAGGCTTCTGCTTTATCTGTTGGGAATTGATCATATAACTATCAAGTTACACGCAACAATTTTTAGAAATTTTACAACTCCTAAACTCTGTGGTTCCATCGTTTTCAGCAATGCTTGGAACCTTGGAATTCAAAATTTGAACAAAAATCTAGAAACAGAATCAGTGCCTTCCTCTACTTCCCAGACCTTACCCTTACTGGAACTTGAGCTGCTGCCGGAGTTGTCATCAAACCAAAATCCTTACCTCTTACTTTGATCGCTTGGCTCCATGATCACCTGGTTTTGATATTTTTAACAATGAGGGAACAATGACACTAGTTAAGGTTCTACTTCAGAAAGCGTTATCGGGTACAACTTGCCGCAAACGTTTAGATTAGTCACTTCATTTATCTTTGACATTGAATTAATATCACCATCCATGCAAACGAAATCACCCCAAACCTTTGTAATATTGCAGAGGATTTCCACTTTCCACGATTGAATTGGAATTCCGTAACATGCAATCCACGCCCTTCTGCTCGTAACCAAGAATTCTTCAGACCAGAAATCCACCTTCTCAAACCATTGACTCAACCAACCCCATTTTTCATCTTTCATGCCTTCCAACATTTCATAGTTGCTAAAAGTTAACAAAAATAATCTGCCTGAAATTGTGCTAACCGATATACCTCCTACCCCATTACTCCTCATTTGTTCTGAAATCATACTAGGTTCTGAAAATCCATGACACATAAGTACAAGGCTTCTTTGAAGCCATTGCAGATTCTCATTATCCACCATTTCAATACACTCGAAAACCTTTGATTTTCTCTTTGCAACCTCACATGAATTATTTTCCACCCCATTACCGATTCCTTTAGCTAATACTTGAATATATGTTTTCCTTCCCTTTGACTCTTTAGCCTTCTTCTCACTCTTAGCCTCTCTAAGCTCTTTATCGGTTCTACTTGTTTCCAGTACACCTTTTTCTTTATGCGTATTAGCAATCCTTCTTCTCCAATATGCTTTTCTGGGATTGAATCTCGCTTTGTTAACTCCAATCTTTTGATAAAGTAACCATACCCCATTAAGACTCCAAACTGCTCTTCTAGCTTCAAACATAGATTCATATCGTACAAGACCGATTCTCCTACCCTACCCCCATTGTTTCTTTTCTAAGGAATGAACACATCCAAAGTTCTCGCAAACCTATCAAAATACTTTGTAGCTATCTCCCCAGCGAATCTGTTTAGGAAGATTATTTACTAACACCATTACCACTTCCTGTAAGCCTCCCGTTGAATATATATATTTATATATATTGTTATGCTTTATCTTCCAAGAAAAACTAATAGTCAGCATGTAAAACTTCAGTTAGTTTTTAGTCTATTAATAATAAAACGGGTTCTTTCAAGGTTAATTCATTTATTCATTATCATTCAAATTCACGATAAATGTAATACAATCATATATTTTCTCTATTCATTGTGAGAATTAAAATTGGTGAAAAGCACGATGAATTAGAGAAAAAGGATATAAGGAATAAGCCAAATCTGATATATGACAGTTAGACAAATTACTAGGACAAATGCATGGATGAGATAATAGCATCCAAATAATGAATATTAAGATAATTTTAAATTCTAGATCATTCTAGGTTCATCGATTTGAACTTTGCTCCCCTTACATGAAGTCTTTAAATGACATAGATCTCCATGTTCCTAAGCCGTCTTTCAATCTTTTTAGTTAAGTTTTTTTCTTTCCTTAAATTGTACTTTGGAGTTTTCAATTTTAAATATTTCTATTTTACATTTCCTTTTTTTATATCTTTTTTTTTGTATTTTTTGTATTTATTTCCTTTTTCACTTCATTCATCATTGATATCCCTATCAAATTTTGGATCAATCACAAAACATGAGAACAGATCATGATCTCATTGTTTATCACAAGTATGCCTTAATTCAATATATAATTCATTAATTCAAGTATTCCTATTTGATCAAAATGAATTTTTAAGGTATGTATCTTAGGTTAAAGTAAAGGATTATGAAAAATGGATAAAGTAAGCTTAAAATGTGTTTGATGCATTATAGATCAAAGGATCATTTCTTATTAAGTGAAGTACCTTAGCATTTTACCCCATTATTTTTTCATTTTTCATTTTTTCATTTTTTAATTTTTTTATTTTTTCAAATTTTCATCTTTCTTTCAAAAAGATTTAAAATTCTAAGGGGATTTTCCTTCACCCCTTTGATTTTTTGCAACTCTTGCTTTCTTTTTTGCAAATAAGTATTTTTTCAAAATTTGCCCCCTAGTGTGGAGGATAATTCTTGATAGATTTTTTTCAAAAATCATAATAAGCTCAAAAGAGTTAGCAAATGAATAATTTTATTCATGAATGAAAGGTAAAAAAAAATGATCATTTATTATCTCAAATGTGAATACTTTTTTTGAAGAACATTCATTAAATAAGAACAAACTTGTTGATAAAGGACCATATGCCTATGACACTGTTATATTAATTTTTGCCTTTTGATGTTAATTTGTCCCCTTTTTCTTCCATAATCTACATAGATTAAGTTCATAACTACTAATGGATTTTCAAAATTGAATCCCAAATTATTGTTATCATTGTCTGAACATTCATTACTTAAAAATCTGATAATGGTTAAAAGAAAAGCTATCATAAGGTATATAAATGCAAAGAATAGTGATTAGAATAAAAGAGAGGAAATATAATAGCAATGCACCATACTTGCCATTTTTATTAAAATGATAAAAAAAATGAAATCACAATACATAAAATAAATAGCATCACTTTAAAAGAAATTTTAAAAAGACAAATAGCTCCATCCAACTCCAATTTTCTTATCATTCCTAGAATTATACCTTTATGTTGTAAGCTATGGAGTTTTTAGTAACACTAGAGACTTCTAGTTTTTTAAAACTCGTCAAGCTTGCTTTGATCAATCACTGTACCTTGTGTTCGATAGCATGGCAACTCTTTTTAGGATGCCCCATGTTTCCATTGTGATAATCATAGGTGGCATTAGTAATATATCACTTAAGATATGACAACTTTAATGGTTCCAAATGAACATATTCTACCAAATGATTTTTAATGAGTTTTAGGAATAGTTTGACATATGACATGAAAATTGGATCAATGCAAGCTCTTTCTTGATTGCTTTATGGTCCCTTCAAACTACTTGTTGGATTGTTAGGTTTAGCAACTGGTTTTACAGCAGATGTGGTGGTAAGGCTAGCAATGTAAATGTGTGATTGAGGTTAAACATTAGATAAATTATGGGTGGTGGTATTGACTAGTAAGGGTAATAGATAATGCTACATAAGCTTTATACATTGGGTGAAGATATGAGGAGAAACCTTTCAACTGCTGCCCCTTATAAATTACAACTTGAGCTTCATTCTTTTTTTCCTTGGGTACACCATCATTCTTTATGTTGGTTGTATCTCTTGTTTCAAGTTTGCTACTCTTGATGACATTTTCTATTATCTCTCAAAAAATCATAATGTCAACAAAGTTTTTAGTTGTGTTCCTATTTATTCTTTCATAGTAAGGAGCTTTCAAAGTGTTAACAAATAGAATTGTGGTCTCTTTCTTAGTAATAAATGGTTGGACTTTGGCAATAACATTGATTGAATATCTACAACTGCATAGGATAGAAACAAGTACCATACAGTGAGTAGAGATAGTTCCCACGAGGATTGTAAAATGAGTTAATCGAGTATAACAATCAAATAAGATGCAAATAAATACTTAAACTAACCAAAACCATAACTAAAGTAATGCAAATAACCTTAAAGTAACAATTAATCATGCAAGAGTAACAAGTCAAGATAAAACTAAACCTAATTAAATGCAACAACAAAATTAAATTATGCAAGAGCTAATTAAAATGTACAATGCAAACTAAATCTAATTAGTAATCTAAAGATGAATAATATATGCTTTAATTGAATTAAGAACCAAAATTAAAGATCAAACTAATGCAACAACTTAAGAGAACATGTAAACATTAAAAAATGATTAGTGAAACCAAAATAGAACTTATTAACTAAATTTAACTTAAAACTTAATAAATAGTTATGCGAACTCACCTAAACTAACATGCAAGACATAAACAAAAGCATAAGCATAAAATCTCAAATAATAAGAACCAATTTAACCCTAAAATCATGCATGAACTAATAATCAAACTTAAACTTAACTAAATTAAACTTTAGAATCTCAACTTAAACAAAACAGAAACAGACTAGCCCTAATAACATGCAAACTAATCAAATTAATATGAGTTAAACTTATGAATAGCCAATTAAATTAAAATCTAATTAAATTAACTCAATAGAATGTAAATTGAATTTAACTTAGCAAAATTAAGCATGTAACAAAAAAATAAAGTTTAAGTAGCAAGTGAATCGCATGAATCAAAGTAACCTAAGCTAATCACAAATTAGAAATGAAAAAGAAAACAACAACAAAATTTAAGAAAACTTGAAAAAAAAAAGCAAAAACTTAAATTAACTTAAAAATTAAATTGAAACTTGAATTAAACTGAAAACAACTTTAAAAAAAACTTAAGCACTTGAAAACTAAAGAAAACTTGAAAGAATAAGACTAAAGAATACATTACAATGGGCTGTTACCCTAACCATACTTTCTCCTAAATCTAGAGTTAGTTGTTTATAAAATAGATTACAAGGAAGCCTAAATTTATGGTTGGCAGACTTAAACTTGATTTCTTGAATAAGTTTGGTTTGGTCTTGCTTGTTATCTTAAATGAAAAAACTTTTTTTAAGTGAATCTTTGTTGGATAAGGCTACCTTCTCTTAAAATGGATAATATAAATCGAATCTTAACTAGATTAGGTGTTGATTTGGATATTTTGTTTGCTAACTTTGATGTATGTTGCTGACTTTGCTTTTAAAAGTTAAGAGCAATGTGCAACTAACCCTCTTTTAAAGAAGAAAAGTGTGGCTTGGTTGGTCTTTTTCTCGAAAACCTTTTAGATCTTTAATGTTGAATAATTCTTGAACTTCAAACTTTTAAAATTGTAAGAATGATGGGTGTTTAGGGTTTTTGTAAGAGAAAAATTGCTATAAGTTATTTTGAAACCCTAACTAACCTTCTAAAATGTAAATTTTCAAGTTAGACTAGGCTTTTCATAGAAACTTCTTGGAATTAGACTTCAAATAGAAGTTTTCTTAGAAAAAAGAAAATTTTGACTCCAAATCCTCTTTTATGCTACTGTTTATTTAAACTCCCTTTAAATTACATACAAATCTTACCTTAGGTAGGAATACAAATTAAAGTATGAATTCTTAGTCAAAGTAGGAAAACCAAATCAAAATAGGAATTTTTCTTTTAATTAGGAATACAAAGGGCTATTTGGACTATTCTAAATTGGACAAATTTTTATTCCTTGCCAAGTCATCATGTCATATCAGTATTCAAATCATCTTTTTTGGCAAAAGAGAAAAGACTTGCTCTATGTAATCCATAGTAATCAGATGCATATGCATATACATTAGCTACCATAGACTTGCATTCAACTTGAAATTACAAAACTAAGCTTTATAATAGCCGAACCACTCTTTCACCATTTTTCATTAATTTCATTCATTCTTCATCAAGATTCAACCATTCTTAATCTTTAAGGTACAACTATACAAATATTGAGTAATTTCATCATTTCCACTCGAGGATTTTTCAAGAATTCCAAGAATTATCTAGAACATTTCAAAACCATTGAAGATTACTCCAAAGGTATCAAAAACCTACCAAGGCTGATAAAAAATTTTCAAGATTTTTCAAGATTTACCAAGATTTGATCTTTTCTTTAATATTTTGTACAAAACAATAAATTAATCACAGTAGGAGTAAAAAGAACCCTATTTCACTAAGAGCTAAGCAAAATTAACATATTTAAGTACTAAAAATAATTATATTTTATGGAGTTATCAAAACCTTAAACCTAAACTTTTTCTTATCCTCAAGCAATAACAACTTAGCTAAATGACAATAAACATGCTGGAATCAATCATATAAACTTCCAATAATCATATTTTGATAAGTTCATAAAAAATTGCATGATGAATATAACTTAGAGAAAATCATAAACATAGCTCAAACACAACAATCATTCAAGAACAAGTCCCATTTCAATTGCAATTTCTGTGTTTGCATGAATAGTCTATCTCATATCAATGCATGACATTCAATTAAGGTTATGCAATCAAGAAATTAACATAGAATCTCAAAGGGTAATTAGATTTCATATGTTCACTTTTCTCATCTCTCTCCACTAATGTAGATCTACACACTTAACTAAAGATCAATAGGCCTTTTATAAAGCTTATAATGTTAGGCTAGGGACAAGGTAGGATAAAGGGAAATTTAAGGTCATAATCCCTGTCATAATGATTTTATGTTCAAGGGGAATCCATCGCTAAACTTAATAAAAATTTATGAAGTCGCCACCAATCATTTTTGTAGAGTGTGATTAGCCAGCCAAAAACATCATTTTTTAATAAAAATCTTAAAATTAATCAATATTTATTAAAAGAAGCTTAAGTCTACGTAATCAAGGTTGGATCTAGGAGTACAACTATAAGTGAGGAAGGTATTAGCTCTCTCACATCACCTGTTCAAAGAACGGTACCAATTAAACATGTGTTATCCTGTAATTTTGATGATATGGTCTTCTTTATATTTAAATTTAATTTCCTATAATTTATTTATGAAAAAAAAACATTTTTTGTTATGCAATTATATTATTATTATTATTATTATTATTGTCTATTATAAATTCTCCAACGCTTAAGAGGAATTTATAGAAAATATTTATTTAGAAAAAAATTTTAAAAAAATTAATCATTCACAAAATTCTCAAAATTTTGTCGTAGGATATTTTATTTATTTATTAAAATTAATTTTAGGATTATCTCTACTCTTTGGTGAAATTATTAAAATTTTTAAATATATTTTAATATCATTCTAACTTTTTGACGAGATCCTAAAAAATCATTTTTATTGATAATAATTAAGAAAAATGAGATTCTCCCAATTTTACTTAAAATTCTTTTCTAAGAGATTTAATTAAACATTGAATTAAGTTTTATTGTGATTTTTTTTTGTTTTATGTTATTATTTACTATTAAATCTTTTTTTAACAAAAACAACTTTTTTTTGCAATAATCAAGATTCATTTAAAGAAACACTTTTTTTGTTATTTAAATAAATATTTATTTATTGACAATATCTTTTTAGACTAACTGACTTTTTGGTGAAATCCAAAAATTTTTTTAAACAAACCCTTTTATTTTTATTTATTTTTATTATTCATTGTTTTTTTTATTATTTAAACAAATTTTTATTTTAAAATAATTTTTAGATTATACCAACTCATCATTGAAATCTAAAAATATTTTTTTTGCTTGCATTAAAAAAATTGAACTCTTTCAATTTTCTTTAAAGATTGCATTTTTTTCAAACAAATTTATTCAAATAAGTAATTATTATTATTATTTTATATTTTTTATAATAAAAGTAATTTCTTGAATCCTTCTAATAGTTTAGCGAAATTCCAAAAATATATTTTTATATATTTTCATTTGTAAAAATCAAAGGGAAATAGAACTCTTTCCATTTGCCTTAATAATAATTTTTTTTGTTTTTTAAGATTTACTTTAAATTAAAAGCTGTTATTTATTGTTAATTTTATATTAAAATTATCACTTGTAATGATTTTATTATTATTATTATTATTATTATTTTGTTTAAATAAATATATATTTTAAAAAATCTAACAAAAATAAAACAAAAATCAAATCAAATCAAAATGAAATCAAAAATGAAAATAAAATGGAAAAAATGAAATTTCACTAAATGAGTCGAGTCAGTATGCAGGTTAGCAAATGGGTCAATGGGTTTTGGATTTGAAACGACACTATTTTAACAGTTCTATAAATGGCATTTTTCTATTTTTTTTTCTTCATTTCTTCCCCATCTCTACAAATTTAGAGCCTTTTTTTTTTTCTAAAACTAAACTCCTTCATCGGTCGCCATTATTTCCCAAATTTCAATTGGTTGTCGTCATGTCATGGTTGAAGAAAAGTTAAAATAAATTCCAGATTTCATCCCATTTCCTAGAATTTGGTGATCGAAAAATTCAAATAGCCACCAAAAAATTCATCTATCGTCGAAAAATTCAAACGTTTTCTAGAGTCTGGTGAGCCAAAAAAATTTTCAAAAATTCTAAAAAAAATATGAAGTTAAGCCTTTTTTGTCTCCTAAGCACTTTTCCCAAACTATTTTCTTAAAAAAAAAAATTCCCAAACCCTTAGATCAAAGAATGTGTTCTCATCTTTTTTTGTTCTAAAATTTTTTTAATGCCAATGGTTCATCCACTAGAAAAATTGTGGCATTTATTTTGTGCTTATGTGTTTTTTTTTTTTTGAATGGCTGTAACCCCATAGCTACAAAAAAAAACTACTATTTGTTTGTGTTTTTTTTTGGTAATATTCTCCTTTATTTCTCTTTTTTTTTTTTTTTCTTGCTAGAGTTAGCTCTATTTATAGAGATAATTAGGAGATCAAAATCCCAAATTTTTTGGGATTTTTGTGGACTTTCTATTTTTTGTGGACTTTTTAGGATTAGAAGATCAAAGTTAAGTACGAAGGTTATCGGAGAGGCTAGAAATTTCAATGGAGATTTCCAGTGCATTAAATGCACTATAATTTTAGTGAAGGAAGAAAGAAAAATGGAGAAGAAAGGAAAAAGGAAAAAATGTCAAAATAAATAAAAATATATGTATAATAATAATAATAATAAGAATAATAATAATAATAATTTTATTTAGGTTAAAGGAGACTGAGCTATGAGTATATATAGCTACCCTTCTTTACCTATTTCTGAGAATTAAGAATAAGGTAAAGATAAAAAAAAAACAACCATTTTATTGGACGAACATGATGTCCTTTTTTTTTTAAAAAAAAAAAAGAAACACAAAAGCACATCGCATTTTTTTACTTTTTTACTATCAATTGGAAATAATTTAATTAATTTTTTTATTGAAAATTTGAAAAGCTCCTCTAAGTAAAGACTTGATAATTTTTGAAAATTAAAAAAAAAAAAGGCTCCTTTAAGCAAAGACAATGAAACTTTAAATAGCTCATTTGACTAGAAGCTCGGCAACTTTTGAAAATTTAAAAGACTCCACTAACTAGAGGTAATGAAACTTTAAATGGCTATTATGACCAGAGACTTGATAACTTTTGAAATTTTAAAAGGCTCCTCTAACAAAAGGCTCGACAACTTTTGAAATTTTAAAGGGCTCCTTTGACCAGAGGCAATGAAACTTTAAATGGCTCTTTTGACCAAAGGCTATGACACTTTAAATAAAAAATCTAATAGATCTTATAGATTATTCCATTTAGTCTTACAAATCATGCCTAATTTTGAAAGAGTATTTTAACCAGAGGCTCCTAAAATTAAAAGCTCCTATAACCAAAGGCTATGAAACTTTGAAAAAAGCTTATCTAACTAGAGGTAATGAAATTTTAACTAGCTCCTCTGACTAGAGGCAATGAAACTTTAAATTAAAATTTGAAATGCCATGGTATTTGAAATATTCCTCTAAACATAGGGTTTACATCTTTTTTACTTTTGACTTTTCCTTTTGTTGGTCTTGGATTATCCTAGACCCATATATATGTTGTGTCACATGTGTGCATGAATGATATTTTCATGCTTTTGCAATTCATGCAATGAATGATGATCATGATGTAAATGAAGACACCATCTTCTTTCTTTTCCATTTTATGTCATTTTATTAATCCTTAAAATTTCTCATTGTCTGTTTCCCTTTTCTTTTTGAATCCCATGCATTCCAACAAATGATTAAGTTTAGATAATACAGTTTCTCTCCTCATTTTCTATATTCAATGTCTACCACTTTTATAACTTATAGGCTTTTTTTCTTACTAACCTTTGTTCCTTACTATTTTGCTTATCATTTTAAATTTTCTTTAAAATAATGTGTGTGTCTTTCATGGTCATTATCACTCATTCATCATTTTTGAATTTCATGACAATTATAACACATTCATATTTCTTTTTTTAATGAAAGGGACAAATAAAGGATAAACAAGTTTGTATTTTATTTAATAAAAGGGAGAAGTGTTTCATGCATTATCCAAAAAGATATAACAAGGAAAACAAATAATCATATAACAAGTATTTAGATCATCATGAACTAATTCATCACTATTTTTTTTTTTGGAAACCCTTGATTGATGCCCCTTGACTTTTTGATAACACAACAAGCCAAGCTAGCACAAAACTAATGAGATCTTTTGGCACATATTGAGAATTCTTCCACTCCATTCAATGTTTTTTTATCTAAGTCACCCTTTTAGGTTTTCAACTCAAATATCTCTTCGGTTCATGTTACCTTTTCATCTCTTTTCATTTTTTTAGGCATAGTATTTCTTTAAGCGTAGTACTTTTTTATTGCATTAGCGTTAATGGGATTTGGCAAATTATCCCCATCCACTCTTGCCAAAATCAATACCCCACTAGAGAATGCTTTTTTTACCATATATGGACTTTCCCAATTAGAAGTCTATCCTATTGGTTAGGAAGAATCTTCTTCAATACTAATTCTCTTTCTTAAAATTGTCGAGGGTAAATTTTCTTTTCATGAGCTCGCAACATTTTTCTTTGATATAATTGACCATGGCACAATGCCGTTAGTCTCTCTTCCAACTCAACTTCCATGAGAACATGCAAAGAATGAATTTCAACTTCAATGGGTAACACTGTCTCATTCCCATAAACTAATGAAAATGGTGTAGCTCCTATATATGTGCAAATCGAAGTTTGATAAGCATGTAATGCAAATGGTAGCTTTTCATGCCAATCTTTATACATATCTGTCATCTTTTCAACAATCCTCTTTATGTTCTTATTGGCCGCTTCAACTGTCTTATTCATCTTTAGATGAAAAGGCACCGATTTGAGGTATTTGATTTTAAATTAAACACAAACCTCATTCATCATTTTGTTATTCAAATTAAGAGTATTATTCAAAATTATCCTTTCTGAAAATCCATATCGGCATATGATCTCTTTCTTGATAAACTTGCAAACCACCATTCTTGTCACATTAGCATATGAAGCTGCCTCCACCCACTTGTGAAGTAGTAAATTACTACCAAAATGAATCAATGTCCATTTTGAAACTTTTGGGGTAATAGGACTTATTACATCCATTTCTCACATAGAGAAAGGCCAAAGTATTGACATAACATACAAGGATGTTTGAGGAACTTGTATTTTGTTTGCATAAATTTGACATTTGTGGCATTTTTTTAGCATAATCGATGCAATCCCTTTCCATTGTCAACCAATAGTATCTTGCTTTCATGATCTGTTTAATCATCATGTGGCCATTTGTATGAGTTCCATAAACACCTCTGTGGATTTCTTCCAGTAACTTTTTAGCTTCAACAGCATTCACAAATCTCAATAGTGCTTGGTCTCGACTTCTTTTATATAAAAGTTTTCCATCCAGAAAGAAACCCATCACCAATCTTTTCAAAGTTCTCTTATCATTCTCTGATATATGTTTTGGATATTACTGATACTTGACATATTATAATGTTAGAATATCATGGTTTCCTATCAACTTTTTCCTCAACATTTGAACAATAAGCTGGTTTCTCTTGCAAGCTTAACTTGATGGGTTGGATTTCAATATTTTCATTTAGCTTGAACATTGTTGCTAATGTAGCCAAAGCATCAGCAATCTGATTCTCTTCTCGGGGTAAATGATGAAACCAAATAATCTCAAATTTTTTGATCAATTCTAATATGTACTTTTGGTATAAAACTAACTTTGAATCTCTGATTTCCCATTCTTCTCACAACTAGCATATGAATAAGGTAGAGTCTTCATAAATTTTCAATGTATGATCTTTTTTTTAAAAGTAACTTGACGGCCTATGACACATGCTTCATATTTTGTCACATTATTAGTACAATTGAAACTTAGTTTTGCAATGATTGGGTAGTAGTCTCCTTCTACAAAAATCAAAACTACTCTTATACCATGCCCTAAAGCACTTAATGATCTGTTAAAATACACATCCCATGCATTTTTATTAGGCTTTTCTTCATCTATTTACAATACAAACATTAAGTTTTTATTTGAAAAATTGAATGTCATAGGGAAATAATCTTTGTGAGTGTGTTTTGCAAGAAATCTAGCAATAGCACTTTTTTTATTACCTTTTAAGACACTTACACAATGTCATATTCAAAAACCAGCACTTTGCATCTTGTTATTCTTTTTTATAATGAAGACTTTTCAAAAATGTACTTGACTAGATCTAGCTCCGCAATAAGCCAAGTGGTATGATACAACATGTATCGTCTGAGCTGACGAGCTATCCAAGTTAGTGCATGACACATCTTTTCCAAAGGTAAATACTCAAATTCATAGTCAGTGAACTTTTTGCTCAGGTAGTAAATGGCTTATTCTTTCCTTCCTATTTCATCATGTTGCCCTAAAACATATCTTATTGATTTTTTATGCACCATCAAATACAAGATAGGGGTTTTTCAAGGGCAGGCAACATTAATATTAGTAGGTTTGATAAATGTTCTTTAACTTTTTCAAACATTATTTGACAATCTTCATCACATTCCCTTGACCCGTGTTTTCAAAGAATCTTGAATATAAAGTCACATTTGGCTGTAAGTTGGGAAATGAAACGAGCAATGTAATTCAACCTCCTTAAAAATCTCCTTACTTTTTTTAAGTACATAGAGGTAGTAGCTCTTGGATTGCACAATCTTATCTGAATCCACCTCTACTCTTCTTTTACTAACAAAAAATTCATGTAGTTTTCCTAAAGTCCCGCCAAAATGCATTTAGCTAGATTGAGCTTAAGCTAAAACTTTCTTAGTCTTTCAAATAACTTTTTGAGATTAGCCACATGATTTTCTTCTTTATAGGATTTAGCAATCATGTCATCCATATACACTTTTATTTCTTTATGCATCATGTCATAGAATAGAGTTACTATAGCTCTTTGATAAGTTACCCCAGCATTTTTTAAATCGAAGGGCATGACTTTATAGCATAATGTTCCCCATAATGTCATAAAAGTAATCTTCTTCATATCTTCTTATGCCATCTTTATTTGATTATAACTTGAAAACCCATCCATGAATGAAAGTAAGGAGTGCCTAGTGGTATTGTCCACTAAGGTATCAATGTGAGGTAATGAGATGCTGTTTTTTGGACTTACCCTCTTCATATCCCAATAATCAACACACATCCTCACTTTACCATCTTTTTTGGGTATTGAAACTATATTTGCCATCCATTTGGCATATTTGGCCACTTTTAAAAATCTCGTACCAAATTACTTTTTCATTTTTTCTTTTATTTTCAACAATATTTTAGGCTTCATTTTTCTCAAATTTTGTTTAATCAGTTTGCACTCGAGCTTTAGAGGTAACTTATGTACTACAATTTAAGTATCCAGCCCTAGCATGTCTTTGTACAACCAAGCAAATACATCCACATATTCATGTAGCAATTTTATCAGCTTTTGCTTTATTGATGATGGCATTCAAATACCAATTTTAACCTCTTTTTTAGTTTCTTCATCCTTTAAATTCATAACTTTAGTGGCTTTTTGATCAGGCATGATTTGCTTCTCTTCTAGTTCCATTAATCTTAATAATTTTGGGATATTGCATGGTTTTCCTCATTCTCTTCATTATCTTGTTTACTAATATAAACAGAATTTTCAAAATCAAATCCTAAAATATTATCATGATGATCTTCTCATTCATTATTTGAGTACTTGAAAATGAGTTAAATGGATGAAATATAGAAGGATGTATAGTAATGTAAGGAATTGAAATGAAAGAGACGAAAAGAATGTGACAAATGTGCTATGCTTGTCATTTATTCAAATGAAAATAAGGAAACAAACACACAAACTAGACATTTAATGTTTTTATCAAAAGTATTTAGATTAGGTTTAATACATTACTTTGAAGAATTTAAAAACAAAAGGTAGCTCCTCAATATGCCAATTCTTCAATTTTTCACCAAGAGGAGTAAGATACACCCATGAACTTTTTGGATCTTTGTTCACCTTTTCATCTACCATATGTACTAAAAATTCAATGAAGATATCCTCTAATGATGGTGTAGGCCCTTTTTCTATGTTTCCAATTGTATTTGGATGATATAGCCAGTTCAGATAAAAGTCTCGTAGAAAGAAACAAAAAAAAACCTTCAGTCTTTACCTCTTATGTAAGAATAGAAACCAACCTCTTTTTTTTTTTCTCTTCTATCAACTCTCTTCTTCTTTTTCAAGTCAGTATGTATCCTAAACCAAATCGATCATCTTTTTTAGGTATCATCCATGGTTGTTTCATCTCTTGCAAGTTAGCCCACACTTGCTGCCTTTTTCCTACCACTTCATTAAAAGCCATCTTAAAAGCTCTAGATAGACATGAAGTAGGCACTTTGGATCCTTCATCCACATAAGTTGCATTAACGATTTCAAAGGATCTAAAGGAACATTTTAAGGCTTCCTTAGCTGTTTCGACATATAACATAGTTAATGGTTTAACCACTAATAGATCTTCTTCATTGGTAATAATGACCACTTTTTCATTAATTATAAATTTCACTAAAGTGGAGGAGATAGCTCTTGCCATGTAAATCTATGGTCATCCTAATAAACAACTATAGGAGGGAGCAATATCCATGACTTGAAAGACTATATCAAAAGTACATGGGCCAATCTGAATTGATAACTTAATATCACCTATTACTTTATGACGAGTCCTATCAAAAGCCCTCACTATTATGTAACTCATCTTCATGTAAGACATGTTGACTGGTAGTTTAAATAGTGTAGTTATAGGTTGGATATTCAAAGTAAATATATTATCAATGAGCACTTTAGCCAATGTGTGATCTTTATACCTTGTAAAGATATGTAAGGCTTTAGTATCACCTCTACCACCAAGTAAAATTTCATCATTGTTAAACGATATAAAATTCTCTACTATGATATTTTTTACTATACGATTAAATTTTTTCATAAATATATTATGAGTTACATAAGCCTCATTGAGTACTTTGAGCAAGCATTTCTATGAGGTTTATAATTTAACAATAATAAGTGCATAAAAATTTGAGTTGGTAAGATATTCAATTGCTTCACCACACTATACTCACTGTGTTTAATAAGTTTCAAGAACTCACAAACTTTTTTTTAATGATCGAATTCTTATGTTCTCGATCTATGACTGGGGCTGAGTGAGTTTTTTAATCGTTGGGTGGTCTATCTTTTTTTTCTAACCTCATTTCCCTTTCTTTTGCTTTTTCTTTTTGTGCTCTCTCAAAAGCTTTTAAGGTATAGCACTACTTACTTTGAGTTATGTCTCTTACACTAGTTATGTTTACTGTGCTTATATTATATGAGCCACATTGAAAGGATCAATTATCCAAACCTTATAATACGATATTACAATCATATTTCCAAAGGACTACCTTATCAATTTTGTATGAAAATGGGCTAGAGACTTCAATTGTCACCTTTGGCATAGTCGTACAAACTGGTTCATCAATTTTAGCACTTAATTTCTCATCATAAAAGATGGTGACAGGCTCAAAATTCATACAAACTAGCTTAATGCTTAGCCTTTCTTCATAAAAGATGGTAATGGGCTTGAAACTCATTTAGTAAGGCCTTATCTTGGATGAATCTCCAGTCATAACATTCACTGAATTTTTTATGTGTTTCTGATAAAATTCAACTAGGAAAGAATCCATCATTTTTTGTAATTCCTATATAAAGGCTTCACAATCCTGAAATAAATGACCAACCACCCCCATATGGAATTCACAAGTTTGATTATGGTTATATGTGAAATTTTATTTTTTGTGCTTCCATGTATTGGGCAAATCATATAGGTTTTGATCTCTCTTATTTCTCTTTTGATGTTTTGAGTTGTTTTGCTATTTAAAGCATTTACTAATCCCCCACTATGATTGGGCAACAGATTGGCTTCCACACTTGGTCTGGCCTTTGTTGTGAAATTTAAAATCCCGTTATCAATCAATTTTACACCTTACGTTAGAAAGCTATACAATTTTCCTAAGAATGGCCCTGAATCTTATAATGATAATCATAGTAAGCTTCGAGATCATAGTACTTTAGATATAAAGGTTTTAAAGGCTCTATGGGTAGTACAGCCAGTAAGTTTTTTGGAATAATCAAAGGAACAATTTCGTGTAAGTCATAGGAATTGGATCAAATTATTGTTGCTTTTGATTATTTTGGTGTTCGTTTCGATTAAAGTCTATTGCATTAGACTAAAGGAAAGGCTGTAGTGGAAGTGCTTGAAGATGAAAATTGGTTTGGAAGGTAGGTATTTGGGTTTACACCAGTTAGTAATGGTATGAGTTTTGAGAAATGTAGGAAATGGTTGGGTAGGAAGGTTGGTATACGAGATATGAGTGGTATGGAGTAGAAGGTCTTTGTTTTGATTTTTTAGTGATGACAGCTTGCACTTCTGCTTCTTTATTCTTGGGTAGTCCTTCTTTCTTTGATCCAAAAACATCACTTCCTTTGATTTTTTCAATCTTAATGGCATTTTTTATTATCTCACCCGTAATCATCATATCAGTAAAATTTTTCATGGCATGACTAATGAGTCTATCATAATATGAGCCTCAAAAGGTATTGATGAACAAAATAGTTATTTTTTTAAGTGAAATGAGGTTGAACTTGGGCGGCAACATCGTGCCATCTTTGGACATACTCTTTAAAGTTTTTGCTGGCCTTTTTTTTCATGTTTTGTAAGGATAGTCTATTTGGAGCCATATCTATGACATGCTTGTATTGAGTAATAAATGCTTTGGCCAGATTTTTTCATGAATCAATCCTAATCCTATCTAATTGAATATACTATCTGGTAGCTAATCTAGTAAAACTATCTTGAAAATAATAAATAAGAAACTTGTCGTTGTCTACATGCCAAGTTATTTTTCAATAAAACATGGTGATATGCACCATAGGGCATTTGGTTCTATCATATTTTTCAAATTTTGGTACCTTAAGCTTTGGTGGGATTACCATATCTAGAACCAAATTGAGTTCACTTGCATCAATTTTGCTAAAAATATTCACACATTCAACTACTCATAGCCTTTCTTCCAAGAGATCAAATTTTTACTGCACCTTTATGTTCCCAGATTGTTCAAACGTGTCTTTTTTTAGTTTTTCATGTTCTCTTGGATCATCTAAATCTGAGACCATAATGGGATCATGACTTGCCCCAATGTTTAGACCAATATGTCTTTGACTCCGTAGTTGAATCGTGAAATAAGGTAAATTAAATGAAGCATATAGTTGCCTTTCAGGCTGTGTCATTTGTGGATGCACTAAATGAGATGTTTAAACGTAGGGTAGAGTGAACCCTAATGGATACAATGGATCTTCCTTATCACTAGTTTTTTCTTGGGCTTGGGGCTCCTTTTCGATAGTCATTTCTTCAACTACCCCATTTTCCTTTGGTCATTTTCCTCATCATGTCCATAATTGTAGCCATTTCTTTTTTAGTCTCTTCTTAGGACCTAGTCATTTGTTGTATCAACTCTTGTTAAGACTTAATCATCTATTCTTGCATCTTAAATTGAGTTTTTTCTATCCTTTCCATTATAGATGCTTACTCATTTTCCATGATTCTAAATTATGAGTGAGTGTTATAACGATAATGAGTGGTTTAATCTATGTTTTCTAATGGCCTAACTATCCTTTGCACCTGATCGAGTTAAGGGAAACTTTTTGAGATTTGTTATTTTGAGGCCCTTTTATTTTAGTTGTAATTTTTTTTTAATTTAACATTGAATGAAACATACGTATGATGCATGAATGCATGAATGCAAAGGATATGCTTGTTATATATCCAATATTTGCAAAAGATTTTAAGTCTAAACTTGAACCACCACATCACAACATCACATTATTCAAATTGCAATATTACAACTTTGAGTTTGCCATACTATCTTACTGAAGACTTTTTACATTCAAATCACAATATTAAAATTTTCAAAAAAAATATCTTACATGCTTGTACTATTCATAAGCATTATCTAGAAAATTGGTCAAACGTTGGCTATGCTATCTTGACTAGACTTCTTCCTTTACTTGTTTAGGTTCTTAGGCCATGTCTCTTACTTTGAAGTTGACTTTTCTTATCTGTTCTATCAAGTGAGTGGCTTGAGATTCCTTCAGCAGACATTCTTGTTTCCAATATTGTGCTTCTTTGGCTCTAAGTTCTAATTGATCTTATTTTTTTCTTAAAACTTGAATGACTTACAATGATAATGTATTTGTTATTTCAAATTATCCATAAGACCTTACAGTATCTTCTTTTCTTCTATAGATTGGCTGAGCTTTTTTGCATTCTTTTCGAATTCTTTAAGCTCAGTGGTCATTGAAATGATGGACTTAAGCAAGCTTTCAAAAATCTCTTCTTATTCTCTTTCAAACCTTCAAAATTTCCTTTCACTCTCTTCAATCTTATCTTTCCACTCATTAATCTCATGCTGAAGCATTTTCTTTTTAAGCTCCCATATTTCTTTTTTTTTTTAAAATTTGCACTTCATAATCTTCATGTCTTGAAGAACCTATTCTTGATAGGCATCTTTTTGGTGGCATGGTATATCCTTTTTAGGACCAACTTTGCTTTTGATGTGTTACCTCTTCCATATCAGATATTTAGGTGTGGCTTTGTCTGTATACCCCCAACGATATACTCTTCGCGTCTGCTTTCATTCTTTGCTAATCTCTTTCACCTTCCTAGAAACCCTCGTTCCTAAAAAAAAAATTCTAATTCCTAAAGCCCATAAGTCATCGAAACGAATTGCTTTGACCCTAATTATTGATGAACTATTGCTGGAGCATAGCTTATACCTCCCTACGGCCCTAAGAGTGGAACCCATGGCTTGTCACCACAATTGTACAACATGGCTTCTCCTAGCATCCATGGAACTCTTTATATAACTTAAGCATTGATGAGATTTTGCAAAATCGATACCCACTCTTCCTTGGACTTTGATTCTAGCCACTCAACATTGTAGAATTATTCAATTGGCCTACTTTTTTACTATAAGTTGGACAAAATTTACCCATAGGATGCTGAAAATGAATTTTTGCCTAAATATAGAGTAATTGTACACACCCTATGATGCATCTTCATCTTTTTCGATAGTGATTCAATGATCTAAACATTTCTGTTAATGTAAAAGGAACATGATTGATTTTATTGTCCCGTTGCTCGAAGAAGTCAATTATTGATAACTCAATGTGCCCTAGGACTTTTGGGAAAATGATCAAGCCATAAATTGCCAAAGCTATTATTCTTATGCCTCATTCATCCTTTAAGTGTTTGATGATGTAATCATGCAAGATTTTCTATGAGATGCAATCACTTTTGCCTTTTGTTTAGATATATGAATTCACATTCTGAGTGGAGACCTCTATACAGGCAAGTTTCTTTCAAGATCTAAATTTTTGGCCTCATCAATAGATTTTATTTGGATTGGAAAGATGCAACCATAGCAATGTAGTATATTCTTCAATTGTCGAGGTCATATCTATCTTGTTGAACATGAAACATCTATAAGTAGGGTCCTAAGATTGAACTAAAGCCCATATCAGTTGATTTTTTGTCAGCACCTCAAGGAGTGAAGCAATATGACCATATTTTTCCTGAAAAGCTAGATCTCGACCAATTTAGAGATGTTTTGTTAAAACCCTAGTTTCATTTCTTCACGCAAAGTTTCCTCTTCATATTCTTTCATATAGTTTCCCATTCTACTTTGGGTTTCTAATGATAGAGTTATCACCACATTAGCCTCTTCATACATGGTGGGTTTGTAGCTGAGAACATTATAATGGTGTACCCAAAGCAAGACCAAAAATCTTCTGACTGATATTGGTACATTGACAAGCACATCCCATATGCAGGTGTTTATGATGATGCATTAATATGAAACGAAAAAAAAAAAGCAAAACAAATTAGGGTTAGTAATTGTATTAAAATAAATATTCCCTTATGTGTCTTAATTTAGAATATAATCTACAAAAATAAATCAATCTTAAGTTGGCTTTTTAAAGTTCACTATATGCAGGGTTTGGTATTTAACAAAGGCTAAAAATGTTCCTAAATTTATCCTTACTATCGTCCACTTTGGACGAGTGAAGCCCCTGATCCTCACCCACAATGAGCTACTAACAGAAAGGGTTTAGCTTGAGTTGAAGTATTTCATTAGCCTAAGTGGAGGCATTATACTTCACGAAAGCATAGGTACTCTACTTTCTCCTAAAAAGGAATGGATTTGAGAGCTCGAGTATAAAGCTCATGAATGCAAGTGTGTACATGTGTGAAGAAATTTAACGATTATTAATAAAATCAATAATCTAATTAACAACAATATAAAATAAGAAAAATAATATAACAAAACTAAATGAAACCATCAAAATTTGCCTTCTCTTTTTTTTTAATCTTATTTGCATTCTAGATGAGATAAAGAATTAAAATTAAGTATTAAAAAGACCATAAAATCAAACTTTGGTTGAGACATGTTTAATTTTTGGCTTAACTCTCTAGTGTCCTCAGTGGAGTCGTCAAGCTGTCATAATGATTTTTCATCCGAAAGGATTCAATCGCTAAACTTGATGAAAATTTATGGAGTCGCCACCAATCCTTTTAGTAGACTGTGATTAGACACCCAAAAACTTCATCTTTTAATAAAAATCTTAAAATTAATTAAGATTTACTAAAACATGCTTAAGTCTATGTAATTAGGGTTAGGTTCGAAAGTATGATTACAAGCAAGGAAGGTATTAGCACCCTTACGCCACCTATTTGAAGAACGGTACAAATTAATATGTGTTATTCTTTAATTTTGATGATATAGTCTTTTTTATATTTAAAATTAATTTCTTATAATTTATTTGTGAAAAAAAAACATTTTTTGTTATGAAATTAGTATTATTATTATTTTCATATTCTATAAATTTTCTAACGCTTTGGCGAAATTTATAGAAAATCTTTATTTAGAAAAAAATTTGAAAATATTGACCATTAACAAAATTTTTGAAATTTCGTCATAAGATATTTTATTTATTTATTAAAATTGATTTTACAATTATCCTAACTTTTGGGTGAAATAATTAAAAATTTTCAAATAGATTTTAGGATTATTTCAACTTTCTAATAAGGTCCTAAAAATTATTTTTTATTGATGATAACTAAGAAAAATGAGATTCTTTCAATTTTTCTTAAAATTCTTTTTCAAAAGATTTAATTAATTTTTATTGTAATTGTTTTTTTTTTGTTATTGTTTACTATTTATTATTGTCATTTTTTTATTTAAATAAATATTTATTTAGCAAAAATAACTTTTTTTGGTAATAATCAAAAGATTCATTTAAAAAATATTTTTATTATTTATTATTTATTTTTATTTAAATAAATATTTATTGAGTAAAAATAAATTTTTGGATTACTCAATTCTGCGGTGTAATCCAAAAAACAATTTAACAAACCCTTTTATTTTTATTTATTTTAATTATTCATTTTTTTATTAAAATAAATTTTTATTTTAAAATAATTTTTAAATTATCTTGACTAATCGGTGAAATTTAAAAATATATTTTTTACTTATGTTAAAAAAATTGAACTCTCTCAATTTTCTTTAAAGGTTGCATTTTTTTAAAAATTTATTCAAGTAAGTAATAATTATTATTATGTTATATTTTTTTATAATAAAAGTAATTTCTTGAATCCTCTTGACACTTTAGTGAAATTCAAAAAATACTTTTTTTTATATGTTTTCATTTGTAAAAAGCAAAGGGAAATATAGTTCTTTCCATTTTCCTTAATAAATATTATTTTTTAAAGATTTATTTTAAATTAAGAGTTATTATTTACTCTTACTTTTATATTAAAATTATCACTTGTGATGATTATTTATTATTATTATTATTATTATTATCATTTTTTTAAATAAAAAATATATTTTAAAAAAATCTAACAAAAAAATAAAATAAAAATGAAAGAAAATAATGAAAATAAAATGGAAAAAAGAAATCTTACTAAACGGGTTGGATCAGCACGCATGTCAGCGCGCAGGTCAAGAGGTCGTTCAATGAGTCCTAGCTTTAAAATGACACCGTTTTGACTAGCTTATAAAATGCCCTTTTTATTTTTTTTATTTTTATTTTTCTTGTCTTTCATCTCTTTCTACAAAATCCAGAGCCTCTCTTCTATAAAACTAAACCCCTTCGACAACAGCCATTATTTCCTAGATTCTGGTCGATCACCATTGTGCCATGGCCAAAAAATTTAACAGGCATTGGAAAGTTCAAATAAATTCTAGATTCCTTCCCGTTTCCTAAATTCTGATGGTCAAAAAATTCAAATAGCCATTGGAAAATTCATCGATTGCCAAAAAATTTAAATGTTTTGTAAAATCTGACGACCCAAAAAAATTTCAAAAATTCTCAAAAATTCCAAGTTATCCCTTTTTGGCACCTAAACATTTTTTCCAAATTATTTTCTTTAAAAAAAAATTCCCAAACCCTTATAGCAAAGAAAGTACTTTTGACTTTTTTTGTTCTAAAAATTTTTTTAATATTAATGGTTCCCCTTCTAGGAAGACCATGGTTTTTTTTTTTTTAGGTGCTTGTGTGTTTCTTTTTTTTAACCTCATAGCTACCCAAAAAAATTGCTCTCTATTTGTGTTTTTTTATGGCAATATTCTTCCTCGTTTCTCTCTATTTTTTGCTTACCGGAGTTACATCTATTTATAGACCTAATTAGGATATCAAAATCCTAGATTTTTTGGCATTATTATTAACTTTGTTAAAATCTCAAGAGCTAATAGTCAGCCAGCAAGGCTATCAAAAAGCTGGAAATTTCAATGGAGATTTCCAATGCATTAAATGTACCATGACTTTGGTGAAGCAAGAAAGAAAAATAGGGAAGGAAGGAAAAAGGAAAAAATGTAATAACAATAATAATAATAATTTTATTTAGGTTAAATGAGATCAGGCAAAATAAGTATCTACAATCCCTAAACATGTATTACTCAAGATCTTTTTTCTTTGATTTGAGAGCTTTTAAAAGGACATGTAAACCCTCAAACTTGATTCCTTTTTTCTTTTTTTTTTTTTTCTTTCAAGCTTTCAAATGGTAATTTCAATATGTGTGCATAATACCTTTGCTATTTTTGGACGTTTTAACGCATTTTGATTTTTTGTTTTGAACATATAAGTTTTTTTCAACTTTTTTTCTTTTTCTATTTCAAACATATAAATTTTTTGCTTTTCTTTCTCTTAGCTCCACCATTCATCCATAATGAAACATAGCTCTCTAATTTGGATTTTGAATTATCCATATGCATATAGGGTAGAGCCAAAAGATAAAATAAACTTAAAGAATGGCTAAATCGTGAAGGCAAAAAACAAAGGAAGGATTATTTATAAAGCTCAAATGGAGTGACTAAGGCTAAATATACATCAAGGTTAGCGTGAAAGGCTTAAACGATTCAAAGATAGCCTAAATTATCTCCCAAGTTAAATGTATCTAGGATTTTGCCTCAATAAATGTTCAAGCAAATTCTAAAATAAGATCACAACTTTAAAATTCAATGCAATTCTAGCTCTACATAAGCTTCCACTAAATATACATGCAAATCAATGATCAAGACTTGTGCCTAATGTCATAACGTCTAGATCCGAGGATCTATCGCTAGACATTGACTTAAGGAGTCACCATCAATTTTTTTTATCTAGGTGCGATTGGTCACCTAAGGAATCTATCCTTTCGGGGGAACACCTAAGTTTAAGGGTCCCTAAAAGAATAGGTTTGGGTTTACTAACCAGAATAAGGTTCGGGAGTTCAGTTATGTGTGAGGAAGGTTATAGCACCCTCACAACGCCCATCGAAATATGGTACCAGCTTAATTTTGTGTTATCCAATAAGCCTTAAAAATTTACCAAGTAATTAGTTATTAGAAATTATTCTCAGTTGACTTTAATACTTTTAGCAGAAAATTAAGAAAATCCCCTCACCTCAATAGTATGCAAGAAAACTATTATTTCACTTACAGAGGCTCCATCGTCGGATTATTTAACATTAAAAAAATTCAAGAAAATAAAAAGAAAAGAAAAAATGATTGCTTTTGTGCAAGGAAAATTGATACTTTCAACTTTTCCTCAAAAATTCATTTTTGAAAACTTATTTTTAAGGAAAATCGATACTTTCAACTTTTTTCAAAAAATATTTTTTTTAGAAAGCTTATTTTCAAAGACAATTGATACTTTCAACTTTTCCTCAAAAATATTTTTTAGAAAGCTTATTTTCAAGAAAATTGATACTTTCAACTTTTTGTCAAAAATATTTTTTGAATTTTATTTAAAGAAAATAAAATAATTAAATTAAATTAAAATAAAAAAAAATAAAAAAAAAAATATTAAACAATTCTAATATAATAATAATAATAAATAAATAAAAACGAAAAAAAGAAAAACCTAGGAACAGCTCGGCTTGGCTTGGCTTAAGGAAAAAAAATGGCTCGGGACATCGGCTCAGCTCGGGAAATGGCTCGGAGACACAGGTCGCACGCGGGTCAAAAATGGGTTGGCGCTCGGGTGGGGTCACCCGACTTCAAAACGCACGGATCCTCTGGGCACAATAACGCCAAAACGATGTCATTTTTAGTAGGTATAAAAGGTTATCCCTTCTGTTTTTCAGCAGGCTGATCCCCCCTCTCTCTCTTCCCTTCTTTTTCCCTCCCCTCTCTCTAAACTAAAAAGAACTCCGATTTAATCTCACCAGATTCTGAAAATTTTCATCGAAATCTGGGTTTTTCGTCGGAAGTTCGTCAAAAAACTGATCGGTTTCTGGAAATAATTGTCGAAAACTAGGAAGTTGGCCAAAAAATTCAAACTTGGCCGAAAATGTCACCGAAAAATTCAACTGGACTCTGAAAATTTTTCAAAAATTTCCAGAAAAAAAAATCACCAAAAATTCTAAAAAATTCCCACCGATTCCTAAAACTGTTCTAACGCACCAAAACCCTTTTTTTTAGCTTCTCTTTCTTTTCTGTGTGTTCTCTCTCAGCCAGTATTTGCCTTTTTTCTATCTATTGATCCTTTGATTCGTGGATCTATTTATATGAATTGATCAGAAGAGTTTCTGATCAATCCTAACTCCTCCTTGGATTGGGATTCAATCATTGAATCTAATATAGACTCTGATTGAATCCCCATTCACGGTAGGATTCCCCAAAAAAATTCCAATCTCAATCGAAAAAAAAAAGAAAATAAGAATCAAATAAAAATATTAATAGATAATTAAAAGAAAATAATCAGATAAATCAAAATATTAACAAATAAATAAAAATAAATAATAGATAAATTATAATATATAAATAGATAAATAATAATAAATACATATATATAATAATATATAAATAGCTAAGTAATAATAAATATATATTAACATAAAAAAATAAATGAATATATATTAATAAATAGTAATAATAAATACATAATATACAAAAAAGAAAAAAATATATATATAAAATATAAAAATATAAAAATATAAAATGCAAAATAAAAACACAAAATGAGCCTACCCATTTGGACCAAGCCTAATTGATCCGGCCTGGACCAAATTGGGTGTCTACACCCAAAAGTTGGTGGAAATATCATAAGTAAAAAGAAGCAGATTCAAACTTCATCTCATGCTTACACTACATTCATTCTTTTCTAAAAGCTATATTTAAAGTCAACCAAAGTTTCTATTATTAGATTATAAGAAAATAAACAAATGAAGCAATATAATAATTCAATGCATGACAATTTAAGCTCAAAAATAGAAAATTTGAAAAGATTTTGAAAAAAATTTTGAAAAAAATTTATTTTCCCTAACTTAAGTTATACATTGTCTTAATGTGTAAGAAATATAACAATTAAGCACTAAAGAAGAAGAATACTCTCCTATTGTACCAAAACTGAATCTAAGCATGTTGAAACATCTAAGATCACGCATCAACCTTGCACCAATAGCTCGTGACTAGCTTTTTAATCCTAGCTTTTTCAAGTTTTTGTACCTATAAAACAAACAGAAAACAAAGCATTACCTATCCTAAAAAAAAAAGTAAAAACTTATTTTAAGTATGATAAATCGATAATTAAAACATGAGTTGCTTCCCAAATAACACTAATTAAAGTCAAGCTTGACTAACTTTGACAATCATTTAACTTTTTAAATCACCACACCTTTCTTTGTAGAGGCATCCATCCACTTTACCATCTTCTTTTTCATGACATTCTCTATAAGATGTTGCACTAAAAAAATGAGTGTATAACTCTTCATAAATATAACTCCATCTTTCTTCCTCTTAACTTAAATCAAATCAAGAGGCTTTAGGGCATCTTCATACTAGCTTTTTCATTCACTGATTTTGCATCTTTCAACTTGTGTTTCTTTCTAACTAGGCTTAAACAAGCTAGCTATGTTTTTGGCCTTCAGGCTTCCTCCATAAGCAAACTTGCATTCTCTTTCAAACCATCTTTAACAGCACCAAGGTCATCTATTTTGAAAACAATTTCTCTATCATGAAATATCATAATCAATTCCCCTTTGTGGACATCAATTAAAGATCTTAATGTTGTTAAGAATGGCTTTCCTATGATAATAAGGACTTTTCGTCATTAGCTATATCAAGAACCGCAAAATCAATGAGAATTCATACTTGTCAACTTTCAGAAGAACATTCTCCACAATTCCCACAAGATGCTTAATAGAACTATCCACTAATTGTAGATAAGTTCTTGGAGTCTTTAAATCTCCAATCCCTAATTTCCTAAAAATAGACAAAGGCATTAGTTTTATACTTGCACCAAGGTCACATAAAACTTTATCAAAGAAAATATTATCAATAGAATAAGGAATAGAAAAACTCCTTAGATCGATAAGCTCAAGGAATAGAGAAACTCTTTAGATCGATAAGCTTTGGCAAATTCCTTTGAAGCATGATTTTAAACTCCTTAGTGGGTGTAACATTCTTCAATCCATCAAGTAAATAATCTAAAGTAGGCTTTTTGACTTGTTTAGCAAGAATGTCTATTGGCCTATATGGATTGGACATTCTTGGAATATGCTTTATTTGATATTCTTTTTCCTTTGCCTTGCCTTGAATCTTAACTTCCCCATCGTAGCCTTCTCTTCAACAAGCTCTCTTTTCATAACCAATTTAAGAGCTACCTTGTCTTCCACTAATGGTTTTTCCTCCATAGATTTTCTTTTCACCATGACATAATGCACTACCTTATCTTTCATAAGTTCTTCAATTGCCAATTCCTATTTCATGCGATCATATTTTATTTCCTCCTCTATAACCATGCCTTCTTCTTCAAATTCATCCTCTCTAGGCAATCTCCAACATTTTTTCCTCAACAAGCTTGACAAAATTAGACATTTATACCATAACCGATTCCTTCATATTAGACTCATCATCAATTTCATCATCCTTTGGGGTGAGGATGGAATTGTATTGCTCCTTACTTTCCTTCATTGGATTTGACTCAATAGTGCTAGGTAAGGTTCTTTGGAGTCAATTTGTAAAGGCACTAGGTAATTGAACCATTTGTACTTTAAGGGTTTTTATGAAAGCTACTTGGTTTTGTATGGTGGTGACTTCGTTTTAGTGGATTTGGGTGAACAACTCCTCAAAGGAAGGTTTTTTCTTAAAGTGAGGAAGTGGATGGCATTGGTTTAGTTGATTGAAACTAGGAAGTTTCATAGGTTTGGAGTTAAAGTTTGATGGCTGCCAATGGTTGTTTCACTAAGAAAATTTCGAGTGGTTTCTGCATCTTTGGTTATATGAGCTAGACTAAAGGTTGAATTATTTCTTAGGTTGAGCAACATATTAAGCACATTTGACTTTAATGGGACACCTATCTTGAGAATGGTTCCCTTTAAAAATATCACACATAACAAAAAGAGCTTTGAATTCATTTGATAGGGTTAGGCATAGAATTGGTTCCTAAATAATCAAATTCTTAATTAAGGTAACAACTTGGGAGGTTCAGTGATTAATGCATCAAGTTCATATATCCCAATTGAATTTTTTTTAAACAACTTTTCATTGGATCATTGGTAGTTATTAACAGCCATACCCTCTATCAAATCATAGGCCTCCCTAATGAACTTACTAATTAAGGCTCCCCTAGTTACCAACATCTATGGCGATTCTTGCTTGCCTTACTAGCCCATTGTAGAAAACTTAAACTTATAACTATTTGGGAAAACCATGATGCCATTTCTCATCTTAGTAGTTTTAGCCAGAGAGAGGAATCTAACAAGAAACATTTGAACAAAGTCATCCTATAAAGCCCAATAAAAGAGAAGTCAACCAGTTCTTTGCATTATCCTTAAAAGGAAAAAAAAAAGTCTTAATCTAATAATGGCATCATCAATAACACCATAATGCTTAAAAGCATCAAAAAAATTAGACAAGTGAACATTGGGGTCATCATTAACACCATCATGCTTAAAAGCATCAAGAAAATTAGACAAGTGAACATTGGGGTCATCATTAGGCAACCCCTCCCAAATTGAATAAAAATTTGTATCATTTGAATGATATATAGCTTTATTTCAAAGTTACAAGCCTAAATAGTTGACCTTCTAATGCTAAGTTAAAAGCCATTTATTTATGGGATAGCATAGTCCCTTAATGTTCTTTGATCTTCTTGTTACGAAGTACTACTAGTTTTTCCTTAACCACTAGTGGCTTATGGAGTGGTCGGCATTCCTACGTGCTCCTCCTTTTGCCCCTAAAAAAGAATCCAAAGGTCACCTTTGGATGGTGTCGTGACGCTTTGGTTACGAAGGGTACCGGGGTCTAGGTTTATGGATGGATTCGGTCACCTCAAACTCAATCAATATCAACAACATGTCGTGACCGCGGTTGATTTTGTCAGAAAAGAAAGTGGGTTTCGGGGGTTCATTGATTAGTATGCTCTGGTGTTGGTAAGGTTGGGATTATGGTCATTCGTTTTTGGTTTGTTAATAGATAAAATCTCTTAGATTGATTAGCCAACTAGGTTGGTTGCATTATTCCTTTCTATTGAAAAGGAGTCAGCTATTTATATGAGTTACCTTTTTCTATGCTCCATTGGATGACATGACATTCTCATTCAAAAATAGGTCAATCGTACTTGTGATGGTTCCCAAGGATCCAATATGACTACTTAGGTCTACGTTGCCGCGATATTGTTCTATGGAAACAGATGAGCTATCAGAAGTTCAGCTTAATTTTTTTTGGTGTCGTAGGGGAGGGATTGACCTTTCTAACGCATATTCAGTCGTACCGGCATGGCCCCACTGATTTGTTTTCGATCGGAGCATCAAATAGCGCAATCGATTTCAACTTCACTAAGTTTCATCTTCATCTAAGAGAGAGTTTACTTTACACATCTCTTTTTTTTATAACAAGTCAAAAACCATTGAACATACATTCATTAGTTTCGAATGAAGAATGAAGAGTGCCCTGCCCCAGCAAGCACCTACTCCTATCAAAATGAAAAGCTTGATTTGACTAAACAAGCAAGAAAAGCCCTAACTATTCTATTAGTAAAGCCTAAACGCCCTTGTTGCTAAAGGTAAGGTCGACTTTCAAGTTGTAGCTTTACGGGCTTTCATTATTAATTATTATTAGTAAGATAGGTTGTTTGAGCGCATTTTTGCCCTTTCTGGTTGTCAAAAGGCTTTCCGATTGTTTGATTGCATGGGCATCCATAGGTTGGGGCCTTTTCAATAAGGATCGCGCTAGGCGCTCTCCTTTTTTGGCTTTTCTAAAATCGAATATTTTGAAGTTGGTAAAGACCCACCCCTTGTTTCAGTCAGAATGAGTCTTTAAGAACTCGAGACATTAGTTTCCACCAACAGTTGACTATTAAGGATTTCATTCTATACATATTCTACATTATAGCCTGCAACTAATTCAGCTTCCGCTTCTGGGAGATCAAACGGAGCTCGATTAGTTTCTGCTAGACAAGAAATGAGGAACATAACCAATACAGGAAACAAGGGAATACCAGACCATATCTGCTTTTGCGCCATGACAATCTCACTCGAATTACGGGGACCTACGATATTGATATAGTATACCTAGGTCCCTAGCCAAAACCACATGTGCAAGTTTCCTTGTATGTAGTTGTCTGTGCTTTCCTAGGCACTACTTGTGACACAGCATAAGGCTAACTGCACATTTTCATGTTTAAAACATTATTCGAGTAAATAGGTAGCGCCTACCAAGTAAAGCTTTCTTGAAGAGGCTGGCCTAGTTTTTTTTCAGAAAACCACTTTTTTTTCATCTATAATAAAAGTTGCCATGCATGACCAAATAAGAATGATCTCAGCACCCCTATCTTGAGAAAAAGTAAAAAAAAAAAAAATCATCACTTATAGCCCTTTCCTTTACCGAGGACTTCCATGAAATAAAAACGAGTGGTATCATCATATGCTAGACATTATTTGCCCTAGTTTACATCCCAAAGTACTCCAATGGCTGATTTGTCAACAACCTAAAGGCTTAGCCCAATCTCTTTTGGAGAATGACCTTTATGGCATAGCTTAGTCAATTATTCTAACAATTCAGATAAGATTCAGACTGTCACTTTTCTAAAAGTATGGTTCTTGCCTCAATCTTTCCTCATTTCTTGGAGGTCAGCTATTTGTTTGGTGATCCCTTGCTCTCATATTCAAGTGTTTGCTCATTGTTTAGGCTAGTGAATGCAATTTCGCTCATTGCTTATAGATTGATTAAGAGTTGCTTGTTTTTTTCCTTCTTTTAATCTTTTTAAGAGTTTTTTTTTTTTTTCAATTTCCTTATGTAGGGGTACAAACTAGAACTTTTAACTCCACGCATACAAAACAAAAAGAATTAAACATATTAAAACAATAAAAATAAACTCCAAACTACAAAAATTGTAATTAATATAAATTGTGAATTAGGTTTACAAATCCCAATCAATGGTCTCAAAAACTTGATTGAATATCTACAAGCACACAAAATCGAAACAAGTAATATAAAGTGAGTAAAAATTGTTCCATAAGGATTAAAATGTGTGAATCAAGTATTGAAATTGTGTTACTTCTAGTTATATTTGAACAATCAAACAATAAGCAATTAACTACTTAAATTAGCCAAAACAACAACTAAAGTAATGTAAATAAATTTAAAGTAACAATTAAACATGCAAGAATAACAAGTTAAGATGAAACTGAAGCTAATCTAATACAATTAGCAAAATTAAATTATGCAGAGCTAATTAAACATATAACAATGCAAACAAAATCTCAACAGTAACCTAAAGATGAATAATATATGCTTTAATTGAATTAGCAACTGAAGTCATATATCAAACTAATGCAGCAACCTAAGTGAACATGTAAACATTCAGAGATGATTAATTAAACTAAAACAAAAATTTACTCTGAATCTAACTTAAAATTGAATGATTAATTATGCAAACTAACCTACACTAACATGAAAGACATAAACAAAAGCGTAAACTTAAAATCTTAAATAATAAAAACTAATTTAACCCTAAAATCATGCAATAACTAAGAATCAAACTTAGACTTAATTGAGTTTAAACTTAGAATCTTAACTTAAACAAAGCAAAAATCAATTAGCCCTAGTAACATGCAAACTAATCAAATTAATATGAGTTAAACTTAAAAACAACTAATTAAACCAAAACCTAATCAAATTAACTAAATATCATGTAAATTGAGTTTAACTTAGCAAAATTGAGCATGTAAGAGCAAAATAAAGTATAAACAGCAAGTGAATTGCATGGATTAAAGTAACTTAAGCAAATAGCAAATAAAATATGAAGAAAAAATAATGACATAACTTGAGAAAACTTGAACAAAATTGAAACTTAAATTAACATAAAAACTGAATTGAAACTTGAATTAAACTGAAAATAACTTTAAAAGAAAACTTAACAACTAAAGATAGCTTAAAAAGAAAAAACTAAAGAATACAATAAAATGGGTTGTCACCCTAACCATACTTTTCCCTAAACCTAAAGCTAGCTATTTATATGAAAAAAATTACAACAAAACCCTAGATTAATGGCTAATAGACTTGAGATTGATCTCTTAAAGAAGTTTTGTTTGGTCTTGCTTCATATCTTGAATAAGAGAACCTTTTTTACTTGAATCTTTATTGGATAAGGTTGCCTTCTCTTTAAATGGATGCATATAGACTAAATCTTAACTAAATTAGGTGCTGATTTGGCTCTTTTTTTGTTGACCTTGATGTATGTTCCTAATTTGGCTCTTAAAAGATTAATTCAATGTGCAACTAACCCTTTTTTAAAGGATAGAAGTGTAGTTCAACTATTGTCTTCCTTGGCAGCCTTCTAAATCTTCAAATTTTAATAATTGTTGAACTTGAAACTCTTAAAATTGCATAAAGGATGGGTGACTAGGGTTTCTTTAAGTGAAAATTTGTTGAGTTATTTTGAAACCCTAAGCAGCCTTCCAGAATATAAATCTTCAAATTGGAGTAGGTTTTTATTCTTTTAGGAGGCCTTTTAGAATTAGACTTCAAATAAAAGTTTTCTTGAAAAAAAGAAAATTCTGACTTCTAATCCTCTTTTATGTCATCCATTATCTAAACTCTTTCTAAATTATGTGCAAATCCTACCCTAAATAAGAATACCAAATCAAAGTAAGAATTCCTAGTAATATAGGAAATCCAAATTAAGGTAGGAATCCCTCTTATAACTAGGAATACCGAGGGCCATTTGGACTTTTCCAGTTAGATAGATTTTTATTCTTTGCCAAGTCATCATGCCATATCTACATCCAAATCATTTTTCTTGGCTAATGAGAAAAAACTTATAGCTATGTCATCCATAATGATCAAATGCATATGCATTTGCATAAGCTACCATAGACTTGAATTCAACTTGAAATTACAAATATAACCCTTATAATAGTTGAACCTCCTTTCATCATTCTTGTATAAATTGCACTCATTCTTCAACAAGATTTAACCATTCTTAATCTTTAAGGTATGGCTAAGCACATCTTGGATAATTTTATCACTTTTATTTCAAGATTTTTCTAGAATTCTAAGAATCATTAAGAACATATCAAGAACCATCTATGATTTCTTCAAATGTATCAAGAACTTATCAAGATTGATCAAGAATTTCCAAGATTCAATCTTTTCTTTAATATTTCTAACAAAATAGCAAATTAAGCACATTAAGCGTAAAATGAACTTTATTTCACCAAGAACTAAGCAAAATTTACTCATTTAAGCATTGGAAATAATTCTATTTTATAGTTATTAAATATCCCTCCACCTTGGTGTGTATTCTTTAAAGCCTTCTATTCCTTTTCTCGTTATACTTTACAAGGATAAACTATATGATTGCAAATTAATTATATGTCTATACTTGGTGATGAATGCCCTTATTAATTTTTTCCATGATGCAATACAAGTTTTGTCTAATCAAGCATACCACAACTAATAATTTATTTTTTTATAGAATAATTATAAGGTTTTATGCTAAATTATAACACCCATATACTTGATTTTTCCTTGATTAAATCCATTTTCCACCTAAATGTGCTAATTATCCTAAATTTAGGTAAAATGAAAAGATTTAGGAGATTAAATTGGAAATACATTTGAAGGAGTAAATTCAAGGTCAAGTGGCTAAATTAAAGAGCTAAATGTGAAAGCCAAATTGGATGCAAGAAACTAGCCAAAAACTTAAAGAAAACAAAATAGCAAGTGACGTTAATTTGAAAATTGTTTAAGGGCTATTTTTCAAGCTATTAAGAGCTGAATTTGATTTGGTTTTAAGCCATAATGGAAGAAATTTATTAAAGCTTAAAATAGCTATTTTATGAGAGAAGATTGAAAGCAAAAATAATATTTAAAGAATTAAAATAGTGGTTGTTTTCTAGGCATGCAGTTTTTGATTTCTGTGGTTTAAAAGACTGCCTATTTCAATTTTGCATGAATGAAGACAAGTTGGAAGCAATCTATGCTGATTTGAAGAAGTCTTAAAAGAGTTGAGAAGCTACCAATACCATAAAACAAAGCCAGCCATGTTCCTAAAGTGTCCAAGCCTGAAAATTCTCTTTTGGTGCATGATTAAGTTACATGAAAATGCATGTTCTGTCAAGGCTAGAAAGTCATGGTTTTGGAGTGATTTTTTTGGTGAAATTTTTTAAGCTGGCTTGAAATTTTCTTTCTTTCTTTTTCATTAAATGACAATAGGGAACAAGAATTTCCACATTTAAGACCATTGACCCCTTACAACAAAGAAGCCAATTTGTTAATGCCAATTAATTTTTCAATGCTGCTAGATTTCTACACAACTATATCTTTTGATTTTGGTGTTTTGGAAATACTTTTTGGCTATAAAAATTAGAGGGGGAAATGAGTAAAGAAATGGGAACATGCTTGTGTAGAATGAGGGGTAAAAAAGGAGCTGAACTTATCTTGGATTTTTAACTTGAGTTTTTTCTTTTCTCTATAGTTCATGCCATTAGTATGTAGCAACCTTGCTATTTTTGCTTTGGTTTGTAGGGTCCATTTTCCTTATTTTTCATGTTTTAAGTTAGTTTTCTTATGCTTTCAAGTTATTTTTCTTGTACTAAACTCACATTAAAAGGTTACTCTTGTTTATTTAAAGATTTTATCAATGAAGGTTGCATTTTAAGTTTTATTTTTTTCAGCTTTATTTTCTTTCATTTCTAACTTTGTTTTGTGCCTTATTTAAGCTTATATTTGCAAGAAAAAGATAGTACAAGGTGGCCCTTGCTTGGGAGACTTTCCATGAGGCCTAAAGGAGTTGATTCTTTTTTTTTTCAAGTTTGCTGCTTGCTTTATTTTTTACCTATTTTTTTCTTATGCACTGCCAGTTTCGATTTGTTTTATTCTCTCAACCTTCTTGCATGTGTTTAAAGCTCTCTAAAGCTTGAGCAAGATAGCCTTGGATGCTAGTTTAATAGAAATATCATAGGGCTCCAAAAGCTTGACTTATTGTGTACCTTTATTTTTCTTGCAAGTTATTTTCTATGCCATAAAAGTTCTGCAAACTCTTGCTTATATTACTTATTGTGCTTATTTAGTTGTTGTTTACTTGCCATTTTAATTTATTTTCATGTTATTTTACCATGGTTTCATGTTAGTTTAGGTCGTCGCATTTTTTGTACTTGCATTGCATTTATTTTTCTTTTCTCTTACATGTGGTTGTACGACTTTGGGGGGTGATTTTATGACTTTTTCTTTTCACTTGTAGCAGTAGATTGCCTATGCCTTTTTTCTTCATTTTTAAGTCTATTTTGAGGTAGATATTATTGCTGCATGTAGCTAAGTTCAATTTTGGTTGCATTTAGCTCATTATGACAATAGCTTAAGTTAGATTCTATGCTACATCTTATGCAATTTTTTAGAGTCATTTTTGGCCAATTTAGATGATTATGAGTTTGTGGTTGGTTTAGATTTCCTTATTCAGATTAATGCCCTCTTTATCCCTTATGCCAATTACATTTGCATCTTGGATTCATAATGCCAATGCCTTATGCCGATGAGAAACGAGTGTTGGCTTGGGGCCAAAGTGCTGTCGGCCATCCAATTTGCCAAAAGTGTGAATAGGAATGAAGACACCTTCTTGGCCACATTGAAATTTGATGAGCCTAAAGAGTTAAGGCTCGACACCTCTTTAAAAGTGCTAGAGGTGCTAGAGTCCTTTCATGATATGATGCCCTTAGAGTTGTCTAAAAGGTTGCCACCTAAGAGAAAAGTGGATAATAAGATTGAGTTGTTGCCCAAAGCCAAGCCACCAGTCAAGGCCTTTTATCGATGTCAACCTCAAAGTTAAAGGAGTTGAGGAAGTAACTTAAAAAGCTTATTGATGCTAGCTACATCAAATCATGTAAGGCCCTATATGGTGCCTTATTTCTATTCCAATGCAAGAATGATAGGTCTTTATAATTATGTATCGACTACCAGGCACTACAAACTGATCGTCAAGAACAAGTATCTTATCCCAATCATTGCTGACTTGTTCAACCAACTTAGAGATGTAAGATGGTTCACCAAGCTAGATTTACAACTAGGGAATAACTAGGTCAAGATTACAGAGGGATATTAGCCTAAGACTACTTGTGTCACCTGTTATGGCTTATGTAAGCTCTTGGTCATGCCATTTGGACTCATCAATGCACCAACAACATTTTGTACTCTCATAAACAAGGTACTACAATCATTTCTTGATCATTTTATTGTTGTTTATCTCAATGACATTGTGATCTATAGCCAAACATTGAAAGAGCATGTGGATCATTTGAGGTAAGTGTTTCAAGTTTTGTATGGAACAAACTATTTGTGAAGAAGAAGAAGTGCTTATTTGCTTAGCAAGAAGTATCGTTTCTAGGCACATAGTGGGAAATGGCAAAGTTCGCATGGATGCTAGCAAGGTTCAAGCCATTCTTGATTAGGAGCTGACAACCAAGGTCTTCGAGTTGAGATCATTCCTTGGGTTAGTTAACTACTACAAGTGCTTTATCAAAGGCCACTCATCCATCACAACACTATTGACTAATATGCTCAAGAAAAGGAAAGTGTAAGACTAGAGCTTCGAATGCCAGCAGGTCATTGATCAATTAAAATGGGCAGTGACTAAAAAGCTTATCTTAACTTTACCACTATGCCAAACCGTATGATGTGCATACAGATGCATCAAACTTTGCAATTGGGTATATGATATAAGAGAACCATCCAATAGTATTCGAGAGCTAGAAGCTCAATGAGACTTAGTGTAGATACATGGTCTAGGAGAAGAAGATGATAATAGTGATACATTACTTGCACACATGGCAACACTACCTATTGTGTCAAGGTTTATGGTTAGAACTGACAATGTTGTAACCAACTACTTCCAAGCACAGAAAAAGCTATCCCCCAAGTAGGCTCATTGGTAAGATTTTTTTACAGAGTTTGATTTTAGTTCGAAGTATAAGCCCAGGAAGGCTAACACAGTGGTTGACACCTTTAACAAAAAAAATGAACCTTACCATCATCAACCAACCTAAAAGGTCCTTGGTGTCGCACAGCAGAGAAGGGTTATCCTATGACCCTATAACAAAGAGCCTTATCGACTATGCCAAACAAGTTAAGACTAGATGATTTGGCTATAGGATGATCTATTATACATTAAGGGCAACCATTGTTTATGCCGCAACATGGGAAACTCTACATGAAACTTATACAAAAGTGCTATGATTTGAAATGGGCTAGTCACCTAGGCATGCACCGCATCTTAACCTTGCTTGAAGATTGTTACTATTGGTCGTACATGAAGAATGATGTTAAGGCCTATGTGAAGACCTGACTTGAGTGCCAATAAGACAAAGTGGAGCTCAAGCCATTAGCAAATCTTTTAGAGCCTTTACCTATAGGAAATAGCCCATGAGAGGGTGTCACTCTAGAATTCATAGTCAGTCTACCTAAGGTTGATGGGTTTAGGAGTATCATGGTAATAGTAGACAAATTTTTTAAGTATAAGACCGTTATTCTAAAAATAAAAGAGTGTCAAGCCAAGAAGGTAGCTTGTTTGTTCTTGAAAAACTTGGTGAAGTATTTGAGAGTACCATAAACCATTGTTAGTGATCGGGACGAGTGGTTCACAAGATAGTTTTGGACTAAATTGTTCAAATTGTTAGGGTCAAACTTGAACTTTTCCACTAGCATGCATTCTCAGACTGATGGGTAGACTAAATGAGTCAATGAACTATTAAAAGTTTACCTCAAGCACTGTATGAATGCCACATAATGGGACTAGCCCAATCTGCTTGATGTTGCCCAATTCTCATACAACCCGTAGTAAAGTGAGACAATGAATTAGAGTTTTTTAGAGATTGTGATGGGATAGCAACCATTCATACCAAGTTTTGGATGCATCAAGTTACATAGGGTTGAATCTAGCAGCATACAAGTTTGCCAATGCTTGGTAAGAGCAAGCAAACTTTTCTAGGGTCTATTTACATAAGGCAACAAATAAGTCTAAGAAATGGGCAAATAGAAAATGAGGTATGTGTAGTTCTAAATAAGAGAATCGATCTTAGTGAAGCTATAACCCATTATACACAATAAGAGTTTGCATAAAGGCCTAGTTTTAAGATATGAAAGACCTTTTAGAGTTCTTAAAAGAGTAGGTAAGGTTGCTTACAAGTAAGTTATGTCACCAAAATCAAAAGTACACTTGATTTTTCATGTCAACATGCTTAAGCCATTCCATGAAGACTAGAGAGATCTAGGACAGATAAAGTCATGGCATTCACTAGTACAAGCTAGGCCTTACATGAGAAAGAGATCCAATGCATTTTTACTAATCGAATTCTAAGGCACAGAGTTATAAACCAAGATAAGAGTACTTGATGCAATGGAATAGGCTTCTAAAAGTGAAGCTAGTTAGGAGCCAACCATGAACTATGACAATTCAAGGGCCAGATTAAGCAGTTCCATGCATAAAATATGATACGACCATCATGATATTAGGTGAAGAGAATGTCACATACTGAGCAAATGCACTATGAGCCAATGCCCGAACACTAGTGACCAAAGCTCATGCATTAAAAACAAATCATGAAGTTTACATAATAGTCAGGCTAAAAGCAGTAAGGTCACCCACACCGTAGCCAGTTTTACTCGCAACACTAAGTTTAAGCCCATAACATGCCCATACCACATCTAGAAGGGCTTAAGAGAGTGATATAGACATAAAACTTTTTAAAAGGTCTAAGCTCAAGAATATTCTCTAAAGGTGTTGTAGCATACCTTCAAATCAAGGGAAGATCTAGTCAATCCCTAGAATCAGGGAAATATGATTGTATTTTTAATTTAAAATGTAATCCCTCGATATTAAGAACTACCATAAATGTACTGGGGCCTCAAGTATAAATAGAAGGCTACCTCACCCTCATATGTATCATCCAACACTTGTGTAATACAAAAGCATTCTAGCTTATCTATATGTGCTTTACTTTCTTAGTTTTTTAAACCTTTCAATGTTCTTTGAGTACTTATGCACTTGACTTTCATAAGCTAACTTAGGCATACAGAGTTACTTTTCTATCTAAGGCTGTACCAAATTTAGCTTAAGACCAGAGCTCATGATAGTCTTATCATGTGGCCATAACCATCTCCCTACAAAGCTAGCTTATTAGGGTATGCAATACCAATGCTTAAATGCCTAGTGACCTTACCTTTCCTATCTGATATGGGATTAATATGCCTTGCCTACTCTCTTAAGCACTTGTGAGACATTTTCCTCTACCTGTCTTATGATGCCCTCATCGTGACTACCATCTTGCCTATTCCCCTTTGGAGTGCTTAGCGTGGTCACACATTTTACCACCATGCCATACCTTAGCACCTTGTTAAGTGGCCAGCCAGTATGCTTTATCCTAACACCTTGTTAAATGGCCAAACTAGTCCACCCTACCTACTTTTCATGCTATGATGCTTAGCATGGAGTTGGATAAGTCGAGGGTTGGCTCTAATACCACTTATCACATCACCATTACCATCTCTTCTTAAAACTGGCTTATTAGGGTTTACAGTGTCAACACTTATATATGTAGTGACCTTTATTTCTTATTTGATATAGGATTAATGCACCCTACCTACTCTCATTACCAATTTTTCTTTAATGTATTCCACCTCAAGCCTCTTTACAAAACTAGGCAAATTAATTACCACTAACTTATCCATTAAGTCACTTTATCTTTAGAAATATGGGTCCCTTCTTCATCATAAAATAGCATAACATTGTACATTTTCTTCTCTTGTTTCTTAGGTTGGATTCTATATTACTAGGCAAGGATCCTAATGGTATGTTGGCTATGGCATTAGCTAATTGACCTATTTGGGTTTCTAAGTTTTTTATAGAGGTGACTTGGCTTTGGATAGTGGCATTTTAGATTTGTATAAGTTGTGTAAACATCTCTTCTAAGCTTTTTTTTTTTCTTGGAGCGGATTGTATAACTATTGGGTTAGGCAAAAATTTAAAGGTTGGTTGGTGTTTTAGTGGTTAAGTTGGTTTTCATTTAAAGAAAAGTTTGGGTGGATCTTTCAGTTTGGGTTATAAGTATTACTATAGGGATTGTAGGTTAGTTTGGTTTGTTAGGCATATTGAATAGATTCTACCCTAAATTGGCATCTATTAGCAAAGTATGGGCATTTATAAATGTCACATGTCATGACTGGGCTTTGGATGGCTTGGACAAGGGTGATTAAGGATTAGGTTACTAAAGCATCTATCTTTTTAGGAAGGTTAGCTAATTGGGATATGATGAAAATGAGTGTATCAATCTCAAATATCCAAGAAGCTTTCTTATGAACCTTCCTCTTAGTACCCTATTGATAATTATTTGCCATCATCTCTTTTATTAACTCATATGCTTCCTTTATTGATTTACCCATTATTACTCCTCTAGCAGCTAAATATAAGTTATTCGCATTAGTGGTGTCAGCCTATTATAGAATATATGAATTTATAGCCATTGTGAAGGACCATAATATGGACATTTGCATAACAACTCCTTGTATTTTTCCCATACATCATATAGGGTTTCACCATCAAATTATTAGAATGTGATAATTTTGTTCCTCATCTTAGTTGTCTTGGCTAGTGGAAATAATTTGGCAAGAAACTTTTGGACTAGATCGTCCCATGTGGGAATAAAGCTAGATGGTAATGAAAATAACAAACTCTTCATTTTATCCCTAAAAGAAAAAGGAAACAATCTTAGTCGAATAGCATCATTAGAAACTCTATTGTATTTAAAAGTATCACAAAGTTCAAGAAAGTTAGAAAGATGGAAATTTGGATCATCATTAGGCAAACCTCCAAACTAAACAGAAGTTTGGATCATTTGAATAACTTAAGGTTTTATCTCAAAATTCTTGGCTTAGATCACAATCCTTCTTATTGATGGTTGAAATCTTCAAAATTAGGAATAGCATAGGAAAGTTCTATAACCTTAGTTTGCTGCTTTCACCACTAGACTTGTTATAGGTGTTTGCTTTCCCCTTAAATGCCTAAATGTTCTTTAAATTTCCTTGTCTAGTGGAGCTAAATAAACACTATGAGATGTGTACATGTAAACAAATAAAAAATCAAAATAGATCAAACAAAAAACAATAAGTGTTTAAATTACAAAGTAGTGAAAATCCTTATTGATATTGATCTTTAAACACCGATATAATCCTCGACAATGATGCCAAAAATTGATTGCTACCTTTTGTAAAGCATGCAAGTGCACATATCACATTAAGTAATAGTAGTGAGTGAGTAGATTATTGTTCCCGTGAGGATTATGATTTAAGTGTTGCATGTAAAATCAAGTACCAAAGATGATTGTTAGCTAGCCTTATATCTAAACAAATGGAATGATTGATTGTAAACAAAAGTAAATCAATGAAAATAAATTGAAAATATATAAAGCAACTATATAGCCCAAGAACCAACTAGCCAACTATCACTAGGTAGTTCAAGGGATGGTCCAATATACTTGAAAGCAAAAGAAAACAATAAACTTGTAAAAATTGGAATTTTTGCCGAAAAGTAGAGAAAGCATAAAAAACATATTGAAAACAAGATTTGTAAATTGAAAAGAATGATCATAAAAATTGCTTGGAAAATAAAAGAGATCTTAAATGTAAGAAAACTTGTATTAAAGAAAGTTTTAAAGAAAGCAAACATGTTGTGGCTAGTTTGTCACCTAGACAAACTAAAGAAAACTATAGAAAACTTTTAAAGAAAACCAAAAAGAAATGAAAAAAAAAAAAGGTAAGAGTAGGAATGAATTCTATCCTTTGCAAGTGAGGAAAACCAAACTATTTATAGGCATAAGTTCAGGCAAAGGGGATTAAGATTACAAATTTCTTTTACATTTCAAACTCTAAAAGGATTAAACTCTATCTTGATCTTGAAGTAGCTTGGCCGAACATGGAGTCTTCAATTATGATTGCATTGATCAAATGAAATTTCTTGATTAGTCTTCATTACACATATGCCATGCCTTATCATCATTTTGAAATCTTGGTGGAAGTTTCGACTAAGCTTGATTATCTAAGACAATCTTCATGATGTGGTTATAGTGAGTTCAAACTCTTGAGATAAAATCTTCAGAAGTCCTTCTTGAATAGACACTCTAGCTTTATCTTTTATCAAGTGTTTATCTTGCATTTAAACTCTTTCAAAGTGATCAAAGAGTCCTTAAATAAAATCTCTTCTTGGCCAAATGGATGCAGGAGTCCTTGTTCAAGCTGGATTCTTGATTAGCCGAATGCTTGTAGGATTCCTATTACTCATGGTCGAATATTACTTGGATTAGGATTGGCCAAATCTTACATGGATTTGCATGGCATTGCATGGCTTTCACATCCTATATGAAATAAAACCTAAAGATCAAGAATTTATATATTAAATGTATCAAATTCAAGCAAATTTTTAAAATTTTTAAACTAAACAAACTTGTAAAACACTATCAGTTTTATTGCTATTAATCAGTTGTTAGATTCAAAAACTTTTACAAAATTTTAGTATTTGAAACTTTGATATTAGAAAGGCTTTTTAAATTACTCCAACATTTTGGTAGAAATTTAAGAATATTTCATCACCTAGAAATTTATATAGAAATTGCAATAGCAACTTTCTAGTAATTCCATCATTCGAAGATTCAAAACGTAGTTTTATTTTTAAAAATTTTAGAAAAATTTGACATTTCAACTTTTTCCTAATTGTTCTAAAATATTATCAAGGAAAATTTAATATTTCAACTTCTTCCTTGAATTTTCAAAAATTTAAAGATAATTTGATATTTCAACTTTTTCCTTAACATCTTCAAAAAGGTGTCTTAAGGAAATTTTGATATTTCTAATTTTTCTTTAAATTAAAAAAAAAACTAATTTTTTGGTAGATTAAAAAACTTACTCCAATATTGTGGTAGAAATTCAAGAATATTTCATTACCTAAAAATTTACATAGAAATTGCAATTACAACTTTGTAGTAATTTAATTATTGGAAAATTCAAAACTTAGTTTTATTTTTCAAAAGTTTTGGAAATTTTGATATTTCTACTTTTTCCTAATATTTCAAAATTTTATCTTAAGGAAAAAATAGATATTTCAACTTTTTCCTTAATTTTTCAAAAACTTATCTTAAGCAAAATTTGATATTTTAACTTTTCAAAAACTTTTCATAAGAAAAAAAATTAATATTTCAACTTTTTCCTTAACATTTTAAAAAAATGATATTTCAACTTTTTTATTAAATTTTAAAAAACTTATTTTTAATGGAACAAATGATATTTCAAGCTTTTCCTTTTCATTGATCAAAAACTTATCTTCAAGAAATTTTGATATTTTAACTATTTCCTTAAATTTTTTTAAAAATTATTTTTTAAAAAAATTAATATTTTAATTTTTTCCCTAACATTTAAAAAAAAACATATTCTAAGGAGAAATTCATATTTTAACTTTTTCCTTAAATTTATTTTTTAAATCATTTTAAATTTTTATTTATTTTTAAATGATAAAATAGCATTTAACTACCCCAAATAAATAAACAAAAGTAAGCAAATAAAAAGTTACCAAAAATTTTAAAAAAAAAGTGAATGTATGGTCAACGACTCAATCTGGCTAAGTTCGGCTCAGCCATTGCAAGTTGACTCAAATCCATTATTTGGTGACTCAGCTGTGACTCAAAATCTGCTTGGGTTACTTTTGCAACGTCTCAGGATCCGGGGTTGGGTGACCTAAAAGTCAAACAAATAAAGAATGAGAAAAATGGAGGCTAAAAATATTTTCGATGAAAATAAAAACAAGGAGTCGCCACCAATTTTTTTAAGGTGTGATTGGTCACCCAAAAATTTTATAATTTTAATAAAACATTTAAAATGGGTTTAAAAGTTTTATGAAAGCAACAATTTTACAATGTGCGAAATCAAAGTTGGGTCCAAGAGTTAGTTATCCTTTAATTTTGTACCAAATATTATCTTTAAATTTTGGTAAAAATGTTCTTATTTTTCTTAATATTTAAATTAATTCCTTGCTTCTTTTTTTTTCAAAAAACAAAAACAAATCAAAATTTAAAAACAAAACCCTCTTTTTTTTTTTTTTTTTTTTTTTTGGTTTTGTATTAAGATAAAAATTCCTTAAATATCGAAACACCTCTTTCACTCTCCTATATTTAGGTAGAACTTTAAAAATATTTTTAATTTAAGGGTTTTCAAATTGTCCCACTAAAATTAAGATAACATCTCGCATAAATAATAATCATCGAACCCCTTGTAAGTAGGCCAAATCTTGATGACTATATTTAATTGAGATGTTATCTTATTTAAAAATATTTTTTCTTTTAAAATCTCATTTTGAAAAACCTATGCATGATATTCATGAACATAATATTTGGTGAATGCATGATATGAATGAAAAGGTATGAATGCATGACAATTTATGAATGCATGTAATAATGTAAAATGAAATGAAAGACATGATTGTTTTGAGGGTTGGTTTGGCTTTGGCAGGTGGTTTAGGGTTTGAAATGTGATTTAGGGTTTGAAAGGTGGTTTAGGGTTTGAAAGTTGGTTTAGGGTTTAGGTTTTAGGTTTAGGGTTTCAAATTTGGGGTTTAGAGTTTCAAATTTGGGGTTTCATGGGAATTTGTGATTTAGGTTTAAGGTTTAGGATTTAAGGTTTGAAAGGTAGTTTAAGGTTTACGTTTTAGGTTTAGGGTTTCAAATTTGGGGTTTAGAGTTTCAAATTTAAGGTTTCATAGGAATTTGGGATTTAGCCTTAGGGTTTAGAGTTTAAAGTTTAATATTTAGGGTTTCAAGTTTCAAATTTTGGGTTTCATGGAATTATGCATGTGATAATTTCAAATTACAAAAATACCATTAATGATGCATGTGACAGAAGCATGACAAGAGAATAAACTAATTACTAACCTAGGTATTTATAAAACTATATTACAAACAAGTTGTGCATAAGAAAACAAGGAGAAAATGGATCAAACACAATAATTTTTCAAACTTTTAAAAGATGTTCCACCATTTTTTTTGTTCTTTTTTTTATGCAAAGAAACTAAAATCACCATAAAATCTTCTAATCTAATATTTTTATGTAAGGAAATTTTGAACAAACACATAGAAAACTCACTCATGTTGGCATTTTATTATCAATGGAATTTCATTAAACAAGTAGTGAACTACCTAAAGAAAAATATTAGAAATATAAAAACTAACCAAACACATCACACAAACTACTAACATAATTAACAATCATGCAAATAACAAGTAGTACAACATCAAATCATCCAAATTCAGCATTCAAGTAAGAAACATGTTCAAAATAGCCTAAAAGAGGTTTGGCCATGGAGGATCACAAGCTTGGCCAAACCTCCAAATGGGCATTCATGGTGGATTTGTTTTCTTTTATCTCTTTTGTCTCAAATCAAACTATATACTAGTTGACCAAAATTTTAGAACAAATTTAAAGCTAAGAACACAAGCAATTATGAATTTTTTCCAAAAATAAAAAAATAAAAGAAAACAATATGAAAATCATATGAAAATGCAATAAAAACGCTACAATATACAATATAGGAAATTAGAAATTAAACCTCCAAGAAAGCTCTCCAAATTTTTTTTATTTTTTCTTATTTTCTCCGTTAGTTTTTTTTTTTATGATTTTTCTAGTTACCTCCCCAACCCCAATGTTAACGACTCCTCCTCTTAAGAAGAAAAAAATTTCTCAGGCCAAATGAACCATAACACTTGGATTTGAAACTCATCTAATGGTTAAAAATTCTTCCTTATATTATTTGCATGGAACCATCTTTCACCATTGGATCCAACTTTTCAAAATCATCCTAAGGTTGAGAATGCTTATTGCCAAAGATTAAATTTTTATTGCTTTTGGAACCATATGAAAAGATCATTTTATCCCTTGTTGGAAAGTTTTCGATTTCTAGGCCATTTTTTTGAAAATCAATGTTCCTCTATTCATTTATGGGATTTTAAAGCATCAAAAATCATGAAATATTATAAAATTAAAATCCTTAAATTTTCTTGAAAATCCAACTTCGGGAAAGTTAAATTATGAACTTACCCCTAAGGGGTATTTTGATAATTTGACACCTCTTGAGGTACTGTTGTAGTTTTAAATGTATAAAAAATAATCAACTATTATAAAAAGAATCTGAAAAGTTTCACAAAAAATCAACCTTGAAAAAGTCAAATTATAAGAACACCTATAAAAGGTATTTTAGTGATTTTATACCTTCTGAGCATAACCAAGATTTTTAATATTTCAAAAATTATTAAATAATATAAAATCATGATCTAAAACTTTTCTTGAAATTTTGACCTCGAAAAGGTCAAATTATGAAAATACCCCTAAAAAGTATTTTGTAATTTCGCACCTCCCAATGTGTGATATGGGTTTTTAATGCATCAAAAATTATTAAAAGATATTCAATTAGGATCCTGAAGTTTTCATGAAAATCTGACTTCATAGAGGTTAAATCACAAAAATACTCCTAAGGGTAATTTGGTAATTTTATACTTTTCAAAATGCAATCAAACTTTTTAATGCTTAAAAATCATAAATTTCAATTTAAAACCATATTGATTCCAATTTGATTGTAAATTTTGAAAGTTAACCTAAGTTTCACTTTGTTGATTAGGTATGACTATAATTGACCTTGGGACATTTTGGTTCAAATTGGTCCAAATTTTAATTTTAAGAACTTGTCAAAATCGAAGAAGTGTTGGATTTGAACCAGGTTGGATTTTAAGGGCTTCACAAATAGTGAGAAATTGACCAAACAAAATTAGATGTCTATAACAGCCCCTCTTTGCATATTTTTAAGAATCAAAAATAATGCACAGACTAAAAACATTGATTTTGTCCAAGACCAAAGGCTAAGAGGTTTTTGTTTGTACATGTTATAGGGGTTTTTTACCTTGTCTTTTTTTGTTTTTTTTTTTTTTTTTTGCCTAGTTGTCAAATATTTTAAAAATTGAAATTATGCATAGAGGACTTTGAAATAGCACTTGGAGGATTTTGAAATTGTGCTTGGAAGACTTAGGGAATGTGCCCGGAGGATTTTAAGAATATGTCTAAAGAATCTTGAAATTGTGCTCAGAGAACTTTGAAATTATGTCCAGAAGACTTTGAAGTTGTGTTCAGAGGACTTTGAAATTATTTAAAAACTAAGGTTTTACTCAGAGGCCTTAGGAAATCCGTCAAAAATTTAAAATTTGGCCAGAGGCCTTTGAAAATTTTCAAAAATTTAAAATATTTTTTAAAGGTCTTGCAAATCATTCAAAATTTAAAATTTTGCTCGGAGGTTTTTGGAAATCATTTTAAAATTTTGAAATTTAGCCCAAAAGTCTTTGAAAATCTTTCAAAAATTTAAAATGTTACCCAACAATCTTGGAAATCATTAAAAAATTTAAAATTTTGCCTAGAGCTCTTGTAAATCATCCAAAAATTTGGATTTTTACCTAAAGGTCTTGAAGATTATTCAAAGATTTAAGATTTTGCCTTTAGGTCTTTTGAAATCATTTTAAAATATGAAGTTTTGCTTGAAGGTCTTAGAAAATCATTTTAAATTTTGAGGTTTTTCTTGGAGGTCTTGAAAATTCTTTAAAAATTTAAGATTTTACTCGATGGTCTTTGGAAATCATTAAAAAATCTAAGATTTTGGTGGAGGTCTTAAAAGTCATGTACTTATTCTCTTAATCTTAATCTCTTTTAGGGGGCGTTTGGTTAGGGAGAATCTTAGATTTTCTCATGGAATATTGCTATTGGGTATTCAAATTCTCATATTTGGTTAGAGGTATTAGATTCCTAGGGGTAATCTCTAATTCCCAATAGTACCTAAAGTACAAGAATCAAAAACCCACATCTCCTTATGGCTTTTTAAGATTCTGGAAGGGAAGTTATTTTTGTCCCACATTTGACCTGAATAAAAAATGTTTGATATCTTTTTTACCCTTTTGAAAATCAAGGTATGATCGGTTTTTCTTTTTTTTTTTTTTTTGCAAACGTCAAATATTGCATTTGTTAGAAACAAATGTAGTAATTATCTTAATTTTTTTTTAATTTGTAAAATTAACGTAGAAAACAAACCCTCTCAATTACTGCATGATTATAAAAAATAATACAATATTTGATTGTGGTTACTTAAAAATACAATTATTTTTTAACATATTCAATTACTACATTTTAATAAAAATTAATGCATTATTTGATTGTAATAGTTTAAAAAATACAATTGTTTCAATTACTGCATTTATATGTATATTAACGCTTTATTTTATTTATGTTTTAAAACTGCAATAGTTTTTTTTAGGCACTCATTTACTACATTTCAAAAAAATTAATGCAAGATTTGATTTTATTTGTTGTAAATATCAATTTTTTGTTTTTAAGGACTTTATTACTTCATTATAACCAAAAATAATGCAGTATTGGATTGTATTTTTTTCAATTGTTTTGTATAACTTACCGCAAACTACATTATAAAAAAATTAATGCAGTATTTGATTAAATTTTTTACTTTTTTAAAGAACCCAATTACTATGTTTGCATGGAAGTAAACGCAATAATTGACAAGTCTTGGTACTTTGTAGTATTTGTTTTCCTTTATTGCATTTCCTTCATTACAAATGCATTAATTGAGCTTTCTCTCTAAAAAACCAAGCTTCTACCATGACAAACGTTCATATATGTCTAATCAAATAAAAGCCCATTTTTTTGAATCAATTACTTGTTATTAACATAAGAAACAATATTGTGTCTTTGACTTTGTTGAATAACAAAGACACCTAATTTTTATCAGACAACATTAAAAGATCTCTAGCATATCAAAAGATCTCTAGCATAAACTTCTCTGTTTCAACCAACATCAGTTACAAACTTTGATTTCATCTTCATCTTGTTCTGTTTATCTTCTATTTGTCAACAAATTGTGTGTTCACTTATCCTAACTACATCCTAATCTGCTTTTCAATATTTTTTCTATTGAAATATGTACTTGTTTTATTTGTTTACATCTTGTTTAGATTTTGGTTTTAAACCTTGATCCATATATGTTTTGTTGTTACAAATTTTTCTTTTTTTATAATTATTTTTTGAATATATTTTAGTTTTCATGTATGAAATGCACATGTTTGCTTTCGATACATATTTTCAACATTAACCAAAATGTTTGATCTACATAGTTATGACTCCTTTATCACTCAGATAAAAGATACAATTAGTAATAGTGCTTATTTTACACTTGAATCAATTGAGAACTATGTTAGACCTACTAATTATTGTCACGATGAGAAGCTTTGCAATGAATCATAACAAAAGACGTAGAATATCTTATGCTAGTTGCCTTTATGATAGGTTACAAATTATAGAATTGAACTTAAATGTAATGATTTTTTAGAGTGACAAACAGTGTGTAAATAATTGTAGAATAGATAGGAGAGCTTTTGCAAAATTATATCATTTGATTCAATCACATGGAAGATTACAAGCATCTATAAAATATGTTAATAAAAGAAATGGTTAGTGGCTTCCTCCACATTATTGTCAATCATATAAAAAATAAGGTATAAAGTGTCAAGTTGCCAGATACGGAGAGATAATTAGTAAGTAATTTCATGCTATATTGAATTCTATTTTGAGACTCCATTTCCTATTATTAAAAAACTTGAACTGATACTAGAGATTGCAATAGATAATAGATGAAAATTGTTCAAAAGTTGTTTAGGTGCCTTAGATGAAATATACATAAAAGTAAATGTAGACTTAGGTGATAGGCCTAGATTTAGACAAGGAAAAATGAAATTGCAACAAATGTGTTTGGTGTTTGCACACTAAAAATGTAATTCATATATGTTCTACCTGGCTAGGAAGATTTTGCAACAAATGACAATATGCTAAGAGATGTCATTACACGTGGAAATGATTTAAGAATCCCATAGCATATGTGGTTGAAATTTTTGGTTTTAGTTTTGTATGAAACACATTTTTTTTATTAATGTTTTAACACTAGAATAGGTTATTACTATTTATGTGATGTCAGATATACAAATTGGGAAGGTTTTTTGACTTCTTATAGAGGTAAAAGTTACCACTTAAATGATTGGAGGCTAGGAAACCAACCGACTACACCTTAGGAATAATTTAATATAAAACACTCTCAAGCACGAAATTGTACCAAAAGATGCTTTGGTATATTAAAAGCTAGATAACTAATTTTAAAGGAAAAGTCATTTTACCCAATAAAAATACAATGTCGAATAATTTTTACTTGTCGGCTTTTCCATAATTTTATTAGGTCTAAGATGACAATCGACCCAATTTAAGTTGATGTTGTTGAAGAAAGTAGTAAGCAACCTAATGAATATGAACATCAAGATTTTATTAGACATGGTGAGCCATGTGATGCTTGAACTTAGTTTAGAGACAATTTGGCAAATGAGATATTTAGCAATTGGTTGCAATCCCAGGGCTAAGGACATTATATTTTTTTTCTTTATCTTGTATTGGTTTTATTTATGTTTGTACAATATAGTATAGTGTACAATGTGTTTTTCCATTTTCTTAATAAAAACTTTGCTTAATATATAGTTGATGTGTGTATGATGTTGTTGACTATTATTTGCATTAATATTTGTTTAGTTGCTGGTGTCATTTGATTTACATCATTCATTAATTATATGTTCATCTTATTTGGTTTTATCAATTGATATGCAATTTTCTTGCTTGGATGTCTAACCATACGATTAGGATAGCAAATATGTTTTCATCTAGTGTCACTTCTACGCAACCTTAAAAAAATACATCAAGAAAACAAACACAAAGCTTATCAAAAGAAAACCATTCATGGACAAAAGAGAATGATACATATCTCGTCTAATGCCTACATTATTTGACAGATAATCCTAGATGAAAAGTTGATAATGGAACATTCAAAATGAGGCATCTAAAACATATTGAAAAATATTAAAGTCAATAATTCTCCAATCCAACCCTAAAATCACTCCACATATCAAGTCAAGGGTAAAGCTACTAAAAAGATAGTGTCATGCTATTTGTGATATGCGACAAGCTAGTGGATTTGGCTAGAATGATGTGCACAAATGTATCACTATTGAAATGTCAGCTTTTGATAATTAGGTTCGGGTAAGTAGTTTACAATATCGTATAAGTTACTTTAATGTTGATTTATATGGAGAATATTTTATATGTATTTATTTTAACTTTTATGTAGAGTCACTCACATGCTAAAGGATTAAGAAACAAAAATTTTCCTCATTTTGATGATTTTGTGACTATATTTGAAATTGATAGAGCAACTAGTTAGAGAACCGAAACAGCAGCTGATGTAGTTGAATCATTAAATGCTAGTGTAAATGGTGGTTTAGGGGCTAACTTTAGCTCTCCAGAGATTACGCCTTATAATGCACATGAAAGAGAGAGAATAGGGGAAAATGAAGAAATAGGTTCAATTGCTCTAACAAATTATTCCATGACTAGAATGTATTCAATCAAAAAATATTCTAGGAGCGATGACAAAATATTTGACTCACTTTAAGCTATTGACAATATAGGCCATGCATATTGTGAAACTACAAATGAAATTAAGGGCATTCCATTTTTCTGCAAGAAGGAAGTCGAGAGTAGTGATAGAATAATGTCATTTTTCAATGAAATAATGAAAATTGATGGTTTATTGACTGATGAAATTCTCTCTGTTGGTGAGTATATAGCGAAAGATACCAATAAAGTGGATTTCTTTTTTGCACTTTCAGATGCATTTAGAAATGATTACATACAAAAGTAGTTAAATGAATATAATACCTATTGCCTATCCTTTGACACTTTTCCTTCAAACATATGTAGGTTATTTGCAATCGTTACAACATTCATATATTACATTTTGTAAAGTTACATTTTTTAAATTTATGTATATGATTTATAGCTTCAATTTGGATTTGGATATGACATCAAATATTGATTGAGTTATGTAACGACATAGTTGATATGTTTGATACGACAATTTTGATATTTGTATTTGTATAACAAATTTGGATTTGTTTAATTGATAAATTTATATTTGTATGTAACAAATTGCTATAATGTGCAATGATATTTTAGTTATATACATGAATGGCATCACTTATAATAAAAAGTAAAATAGTATTTGATTATATTTTTTTAAAATGTCAATTGTTTTATAGAAGGCTCCCAATTACTATGTTATAATAAGAATTAACACAGTAATTGATTAAAATTTGTTTTGAAATTTCAATTTCTTTATAAAAAATTCAATTATTGTGTTATAATAAAAAACAATGCAATATTTATAGTATTTTTTGTAAAATGCCAATTGTTTTTTTATAAGACTCTTAATTACTACATTATAATAAGAAGTAATGTAGTAATTTATTAAAAATTGTTTAAAATTTTAATTTATTTTTATAAAGAACTAAATTACTCCATTATAATAAAATGTAACACAGTATTTAATTGTGTCTTTTTAAAATGTCAATTGTTTTGTATGAAGCTCCCAATTACTATGTTAAGTTACAATTCCAAATTTGTTATCTAACAACTCTTGTTAAGTTACAATTTTTAAACTTACATACATTGAAGTAAACATATTGTGTAATTGATGAAAAGAAATTTAGAATTGTGTAATCGATAAAATTATATAACAAATTTGGAATTGTGTAATAAATTTATATTTATATAACAAATTTGAAATTATGTAATTGATAAAATTTATACTTGTACATAACAAATTGCTATTATGTACAACGAATTTTGGATTCTATACATAAATGGCATCACTTTTAACTAGCAATCCTTAGTGGTCACTATGCAAATGTCGATACGTACTCACACCATTCTTGATGAATGTCATTAATTTTATCTTGCATGAATGTTGCCTTTTTAACCCACTATGAAAAAAAAAAAGAATAAATTGTCGTCGATTAATTTGCATTTCATATATATAGAAAATGTAAATAGGTATCATGTTTTATGTTTATGCTAACCTTATCTGGTATTCTTATAAAATCATTAACAATAATCTCTTTCATGAAACGGATGACAAAAATCCACATTCGATCATTCCTATTTAAATAGGAACCTGTAAAGAAATTATTGATTATTCAAATTGTTGATTTTAAACAAATAAAAAATAATATATTTTACACTTATCGAAACTTTAACCCAATTTATTTTTTTGTGTTTCTCAATAGCAACTAATCACCTGAAACAACACAAAGAAAATTGTAAACATATAATACACTTATAAAAAAAAGTAGACTAGCCCATTATAACAAATATACATACTTTTTGATTAAATTGACAAAATCAGTTTTAGGCTTTGACCCTACTTTTCCTAAATTGAGAAAGTGAACTGTAAATATTGCTAACTCAATCACAACTAATTGCCAATGACCCTACAAATCATAGTTAAATAAAAAAATGTTAGACTATAATGCGAGTAACAAATATAAAATCCTTATATGAAACATAATCAGGTATTTAACATAGTAATTAACTTACGTTGGATTATAAGGCGCTAGAAAGTATTAGGACTATTTTTTAAGTCCTTGACCAATAAATGAGCATGAACATTTACATTTCTAACATCATAATTGATATGATTTGGGTCAATGAATCTGTATGCATTATTCATTTGTCTTTCTTTCACACTATTATAAAGAAGGCTACACGATGAAAACAATATTTAATTATCATACCTTTATACACATATATTATAATATATTCATATTTTATATTTAAATAAAAATATAAGTTAACATCATGTATACAACAATTTCAGAAGCAAATATCTCTTTCATCTCACAAAATCTGAGAATCTTCTCTTGTCCAATATATGATCTCAAGGGTTAGTCAAATAGTCCATCCTCTAAATCAATAAAAATGATCGTGCCTCCTACTAAATGCTGAGGTGCATAATTGGATAGCGTAAGTATATTAAATTCTGCAAGTGAAATGAGCAAAGGTTGAAAAACACTTAAAAAAAAGAAATTTAAAGTTTCAAACAATTAAACATAAATATCTTTAAAAAATTAGCAAAAATCATAAAATTATCAAGAATGATGATTACTAAAGAAAGGGTTTGCTCAAATGTTTGTTCCATGAATTCATTTCTTCAAATGTTGGTAAAAGACTAACCTAGGATCGTATTAGTTCAAATTAATGCCAAGCGTGACTTCAAGGAAGCAATTCGTTGCTGTTGCACATCAAGTTGCTGCTGTTATTGCTTTATTATGGATATAAATTCTTTCATCTTGGAGGTGCGAGGTTTAGGTTAAGTTTTGAAATATTCTCGTGCAAAAACACAATGCATAACCCTTTAACATAATTAGGTCGATCCTTTGAACTGAAAGTTAAGGTAAAAACATTTTCACCTTCACCAATGGATATTTCACTGGCTTTAGCTTTTAAAGTAATGTTATCATAAAACACAAAATGCAGACGTCAATAAATACTATATATTTAGATGCAGAAATGGTGAAATAGCAATCGGGATATAATATGAAATGAGCATACCATGTTCTTAGCCATTTGTTTAATTGCTTCTTTCCCATGGGTTTCAAATTTTGACATATGAGCTTTTTTTCAAATATCCCATCTTGGTACTTTGTTGTCAGAGTTAGATGTTTCTTGAACCAATTGATTGTTACTTTTAGTATAGCTTGCAAGTGCACAGATCAAGTAATAAATAAAAATATTTCAGTATCATCTCGTTAAAGATTATAGATTGTAATGTTGGGTTGCTCTTTAAGTACAAAAATCGAAAGCCTAAAATCTTACATCTAAACAATTGAAAATTTAGGGTTGATTGTAGAATAAAGAAAAAAAAATTAAAAGTAATGTGTAGACTTAGATCTCACATAACCAACTATCACTTGACAAACTAGAAACAAGAGCCAAAACAAGATCTTAAAAGAAATAAGAATTAAAGACTTGAAAACAAGAGAGAATGTTTATAGAATTGCTTGTAGATGAAGATTGCATGAAAATAACTTGTAGAATATAAAAGAAAGTGGTAGCCAAATCTTGTAAAAAGTGAAAGAGTGCTTAAATCAAACTTGTAAATAAAAAATAATGCTTGTCAAACTTAAGAAAGGAAAATAAAATTTGAAATGCAAAAGAGATATTGAAAAAAAATACTTCTTTGATTGAAAAAGAATTGTAAAGAATAAGAGCTTTGTTATTGGCAAATATGTCATCTAAGCCAATAACTAAACTAAAAAAATAAAAAAACTAAAAACTAAAAACAAAAAGAGAGAAGAGCAGTGAGGAATAGGAATATGGAATAGGGTGAATAGCCTTCTTATTTATAATGGAGGGTTCGACCAAAGTGGTAAAGATTACAAGATGTATTTTCAATTTCAAATTCTAATGGATGAGTGCTTATCCTAATCTTCATGGAGGTTGGTCGAATGTTGTCTTTTTAAGCTTGAGTTACCTTGGCTAAATGGGACTTTGGAGATGCAATCTTGGCCTATTAATCAATGCTTGATAAATTTTGATGAATTTTCCCCTTTTAGATTCGGCTAAGGCTTGGAATTTCAAGAATAATTTTATTTTTCTTCAATTATCTTGATAGTTATCTTACAAATTCTTTCCTTTAGCAAGACTCTTTATTAGATGAGCTAAAAAGCCTATCATAAGCAAAACCATTCTTGGCCTAATGTACCTAGCCTTTATTATGGTGAAAATTGTATGAGGCTCTTTTAGAGTCTTGGCCGAATATAATAATGCTTGTAGAATTCATGCTTTTGCAAGTTACTTCCTTTTTCCATGCCTAAATGTATAAAGCCCTTATACTACACAATTGCTTCATAGCTAAGCAAAATAGTCATGCTTGGATTAAATTTCTCTTTGGCCAAACATGATGGAGTCCAAGTGAACTTGGATTTGCATACATTCTTTCTTGGAATGAAGGTGGTCAAATACATCATAGGAAAGTCCATGTGCAATTGAAACTCTATAAATGTGGATTAAGGTGGTTTGGTTATGAGTTCCAAGATTAGGCCAAAATTGCTCCTTATATGTTTATATGCATGGCTTGTATGAAAATGATATCTATGAGCTTAAAAACCTAAAATTATGAAAATAACATGAAAAGCACCAAAAATCATCCAAAATTTAAAATTTAGCTCCATTTTTTACATATAAAAACACTATATATTAGGTGCTACCACCAGTATTAAAATATAAGTAGCCAATTTAATTATAATAGAAAACCAAGAATATAATAAATGGTAAAAAAATACTTACAAGCTCATACTTGATATTTGCATATCCCTTTTTCGATGTTTGATGGTGATAAAATTTTTGGGCCCATATTTACTTTTGGACTTCTTTTATTTTTTGAAAAAAAATAAAAAATCAATAACAACATAATAAAGATCTCACCAAAAATAATGTATTATAAAAATAAAAGAAGACTGATATGCATATGCTAAATTCATTTGATAGACGAGCTAATACAATATTCATCCACTCTTCATCATTGATAACATCTAAATATGGTGATGAGAAATAAGCCAACAATTCAGTATTGTCAGCAAATTGTAGAATATATTTTGTTGTCAATATGCTTTTAAAGTCTATGAATTTCAATTCAGTAGATTACAAAACAAATTTTTTATACTAAGATTTGATGTTAAAGCATTCTTAAAAGATTAAATACAAGTATGTCAATAATGACCATACTTGCATTCAATAAACAATACACATTCAAATCAAAAAGTTTGTAATTTAATATTATAACTTAGCACAACTAAATCTCATATATGCTCCTTTGAATAATCTATAACCCTCCTCTAACTTTGGTAGTAAATGGATATTGTTTATCGAATGAAATCTCTAATATTACTAGCCATCTTTGCTACACCATCTAGCACAGGTTACCCATCTGTATTAAAGTCAACATGCATTTTATTTCCAGCCTTTAACTAACATACCACATCCCCTAACTTTTCCTTTTTTTTTACGAGAATGTGTCAACATGTTCGAGAGAGAATGACATATGTTCTTCAAAAGTCATAATATCAACAAATCTATACAAAAGTTAAATTAAAATTACATTAACATATCACCAAGCAAATTACTTACAAGAATATCTTAAAACTTGTACATGTGATATTCATAATATCAATAAAATATTATGTATATCATTATACAAGTATCCACATGCTTTAAATCATTCTTAAGATATGTAATTGGTATTTATTTTTATAATAATAAATTACAACATATAAATATATAAATTCTCTCCAAAGACCTTTTAGTTTGTTGGCTCATTGTCACATGACAAAACGATAAAAATATATATAATAGATTGTAACTAAAAAGGAAAAAAAAAACTATTCCTTGGGTGAAACTAAAATGATATATGTAAATGTCTAAATTTGAATACATTGAAATATAACTCATGTAATTAGATTTTGACACATTATCAAAAAACTGAAATTCTTTTTCCTTTGGACCTAGTGTTATTGTCATGATTTGACCACAATGAAAGGCGTAATATAACTTATATGTTGAAAGAGACTTTACCTTTACACATTATTCAATTAACATCATGAAAAAGTAAAAAAGATTGTACAATCTTTATGAGAATTAGTTTTTTTAAAAAAAAAGAATAGCTCATTTTTACCTTAATCGATGAGACATGATGATTATGATGGTGACGGTGGTAAGAGCGACTAGGATGTGGTAAAGGCAGCTATGATGATGGTTAATGTGGCTTAGGGATTTTGAGATGGGTTTTAGGGTAAAAATGGCCTAGATAAGGTGAAACAAAAGTGGGTAGGGTTTGTTTTGTTTTTTACTAAATAAACAGTTCGATTACTACATTTATATGCTAACAAATGCAGTAATTGGTAATTATAATTTTTCAAATTATCAAATGCTACGATAATATATTTGTAAAGCAATAAATGGTCAATGTATATACATTTTAAACAATCAAATATTGCATTACTTTAGTGTATAACACAATAATTGATTAATTATATCTAATATAATGTATGTTATTTTTCTCATACATTGTATCATATTTGATTCATACTTTTATTGAATTTGATTTTGAATTGATTAATGCATCTTATACATTTTATTTGATTCATAATTGATCAATGTATCTCATACATTTTATTTAATTTGTGATACATTTTATTTGATTCAAAATTTTATTATATTTATGATACATTGCATCTAATACATGTTATTTAATTTGTCAATATTTGAATAATCAAATATTTTTCAATTGAAAAAAATTTTATCAAGTGCAACGTATATAATCAATTAAACACAATAATTGATAAACATTTTTTGTCTAAGGGACAAATCAAATATTGCATTAATTTATTACAAAATGCTATAATTGATGATTTGTTACAATTTTAAATCCATCAATTACTACATTGAATTGGTTATAAACACAATTATTGATGGATTTCTTTTCAAACAATCAAAAACTTCTTTCATAACGCATGAATTTATATTGTCATTTTAAAAAAAAAAAATCAAATACTGTGTTGCATTGGTGTTTAACGCAATATTTGATAAATGTAATTGTTTGTTTACCATCAATTATTGTGTTGCATTATTTTATAATATAGTAATTGATTAATATAATTATTTTTTATATTTAGTCAATTACTGCATTCCTTTCTTTAAAAACACAAATAATTTATCATTGATACTGCATTATTTGATACTTATTTTATTAAAAATAAATGTTTTCGTTATGTAAGAAAAGACATTATAGTAAAAATATAAGATTAAGTAATCTCACATTCTTATCAACCAAACACAAGAATTTAAAAACAAGATGTCATGAAAAATCACACTTTCTTGTGGATCATATTTTCTACTAGAATTTAAGCTTTCACGAACCAAACGAATTTTTTTTTAAACCTATCATTTTAGCACAAGTACCATTTTACCCTTTTAATATTATAAAATTATTATTTCATCTTTTAATTAAAATTAAAATATAAATACTAAAAAATCAAAATATTGCAAATTAAAAAAATAAAAAAATCTGCAAATCAAATCCAAAAAAATCCAAATCTACAAAAGAAAAAAAAAATCCTACCACCTACCCAAAAAGTAAAAAAGCAAAGGAAAACAATAAAGAAAAAAGATCATCCTCATCAAACAAAAAAAAATCAAATCTATAAATCAGATATAGAAAAAACCAGATTTGCACAAAAAAAAAACTTGCGACCAATGCAAAAATTATGAAAAAACAACATCATCTTTCATTAAGAGGAAGCTACACAAAGCATAGAATAAAAAAATGAAAAAATCAATAAAGGGTTTTGATTTAAGGCTTCGGAAGAAGGTTTCAAAGGCATTTAATTTGGTGATGAGGAGGTAGGGTTTAGAGAAAGAACATACTAAGAGTTGAGGCATTTTGAATGGAAAAGATGAATTTTTTTAGGGAAGGAAGACAATGGATTTTAGGTCAAGATTTAAGACAATTTATTGGGTTTTTGGAAAAACTAGTTGGAAAAGTGAAATGAAAAGTAAAAGAGAAAATTTTCTGTGACTTTTGGTAAGAAATCAATGACGAGGAATGACAACCTATAGTAGAAGGCATGGCAGTGTCTACAAAAACTATCGGAATCTAAGTTTATAATGAATTTTGGTTGATTGGTTAGAAAAAAAGCTTTTAGTATTAGAGAAAGAGAGGGAATATTAGAGAGAGAGAGAGAGGAAAAGGTGGAAAATGAAAAAAAAAATGAATTATTCATAAAGGTGCAAAATGCACCATTTAAGAAGTGAAAAATTTTTAACCTCAGCATAATGGGGCTACACACTAATATAATTTAAAATTGAAATATAATATATATATATATATATATATATTACAATTGATATGTATATAATATATATATTATATTACAACATACATCAATATTTGATAAGACTATCACATGAATGCTTATGTGGATATTTTCTTTAAGTGACATATAAGATAATTCTTTTAAAAACAAAGTAAAATAGCTTATTTTAGTTACAAATCTTAAATTTATTCAAATATAAAAAATTATTCAAATAACAATTATAAATCAAATCAATCTATAGATTTTTTTAAAAAAAATTAAAAATTAAAAATATGAATTTATCTTCATAATGAATAATTTTATTTATTTAAAAAATCTTGCCCTAATCATTTATTTCATATTAAATTCTAATATAAATTTTAAATATAAAAAGTTTATTTTAGTTGATTTAGATTTCACTAGCTAGATAGATATATCTCTTTTTTAAATTTAAAAATCTCAATAATGATAGTTATACCTTCATAGATCTCATATTTATTTTCTATACTTTCATATTTATTTATTTCTTTTCATTTTTCATTCATCCATTACTTTTCTTTATATTCTTTATGTGATTGTGAATTAGGTTAAAAAGGAAGTATATTAAGAATCTAAGTGACGAAGCAAATATATATATATATATTTTTTTTTTTTCTTTTCATGAAAGTTCATCAAAGTACTTATTTATATAAACCTATATTCTTAGGTACAATTTTTTTTAATACAAACATGTTAAGATAGATAAAAAGTGCAAGCTTTTTTATTCTTTTGTGTTGAAATTTTTTATTAAGAGTGTGGTATATTTCTTGTATATATTTATGCCTAATTTATGATTTTTTATAAGTTAAAGAAAATATTTGCTATATATATGAAATTGTCTTTCTTAAATGAATAACAAATTACTTCAAATTTGTATTTTTTTCACTGAATAATTTAAAGTTTCTTATATTATTTTTTTAGTGCGTAGAACTTCTCATATATACTGTTCTACTTTTGTGGGGATACCTTTTTTTTTTGTCTTTAATGTTGTTTTCCATACAATTCAGACACTATGATTTGATATATATTTTACATTTTATACTATTTAGATTATTACATTTTAATATTTATTATTTTCAAATAAATTAGTTCATATATAAGAAATAATTTTTAATTAAAATGAAAGAGTAATATGCTAACACAAAAACACAACTGCTAAAGTATGCCACTTAGATGTTTATGTATATCATTTATATTTTTGACATAGGATAACAATTTAATTTTAACTTTCTATGAAATATCTTATTTAATTAATTATTTGATTTTTAAAATATTTGAAAATTTAAAAATTAGGCTTATTTAAATCTTTCAAACTATGTTATTATAATTTAAATCAGATAAAATTTCTCATAACTTACGATTTTAAAATATTTTTTAAATTTCAATTTAGATAAAAGCATGATCAAAGTTTTAAATCTTATACACCATACATATAATTTATAATTAAAGTATTTTTAAAAATATTGCATTTAACTATAACTTAAAATAGTTGGTTTAGTGAAAATATACATTACTGTTTTCTTTTAAATAGGTAAATTTTAATTTTTGTGAAAATATTTGAAACAATGCATTAAATATGAAATTTTTTAACACCATGATGTCAAATAGTATCAATATTTATTTTTTTAGTATTTTAATAGATCAAAATATTATTTTAAGTTATGTTATGTTAATAACTTTTTTTATTATTAAATTACAAGAAGAGATCAATTTACAAATTTACATCAATATAGGTGTTGTACCTTTTGTTGACTCTTTGATTAAAATAACTAAAATTAAAAATATTTTTTTAATCCAAATCAGTTATAAATTTTATTTTAATCTAAGAATACAAAACATATAATTATAAGTAGATCTTTTAAATTACGCTTTTTTACAATCCTTTAAACTTATGTATTAATGCATTGTTCTTGACACATCACTAGTGATGGATTCAAGATTTTTAATTAGAGGGGGCCAAAAATAAAATAAAATCTGTAATTATTTTTTTATTTAATGTATAATATGTTATTATGTTATCAAAAGTTATCAAAAACATATGTGAGATGTTATATTTCATATATCTACCTATAAACAATACACATAAAAATTCAATTATTAAAAAAATATAACTATTAAAAATGAAAGAAACTCAAATTCTTTTATTTAAAATTGTGCAAAAAAATCATTTTAGTCGAAGTTTCATAAAATTTTTTTTTTAATGTATAGAACAAGATTATCTTCATAAAACTCTTCTCATATTTATTACGAAATTTTGTTTTAATAAGTTTTATCATTAAAAAATATTTTTTAAGTAATAAAAATCAAAAGAGGTACAAAAGATCAATCAATATAAAACAAAAAAAAAAAAAAAACGCTTTAACTTAATCTTTCTTCACATGTTAATCTAAAATAATAAACAAAACTTGAACTTTATTAATTAATTAATTATTTTAAATTTTAAGTAATATTTTGTACAATAATATTTATTTAAGGACTAAGACATAAATGAAGTGAAATTATAATATTTTTATAATACTATAATAATAAAATAAATGTTTAACCAGTTTTTTTAACCTTATCTAATGCAAAAATTTAAATTAATAACATATATAAAATAATTTAAAGAAAACTAAAATCAAAGAATTTATTTTATTATATAAAACAATAAAGCTATTTACTTTGTAGTTTTTAAAAGAGGATTAAACTATTAAATATTAATACATTTTGCAAATTGATTAGGATTTAAGATTTGAATTTTTTTTTTTTAAATTTAAAGTTTTTTAATCACAAAAATTTTTTTTTTTTGAGGGGCCATCTTTATCTATTTGAGGAATCTTGTAGATTAAAAACATATCTAAATACAAGATTTCAATAATATTGAGAGGTCATGGCCCCCTCTGGCTTGTATGTAGCAAAGCCAATGCACATCACCATCAACTATTTGCTTTTATATATATATATATATATATATATTATAAAGAAATTAAGTTAATGAATACTGTTTATAAAATTGAAATAAAAATAATGTTTTTTTCTTATATGAACATGAAAATGGATTTTTTTATATTTTTTATAATTTTTATGAATATTGTTCTCAAAATCTATTTAAAAATATGATACAAGTTACAATATGTTCTGAAATTAAAAAAGTTTTAATGTGATTTCACACCTGATTCCATCACTCAATTCATATAAAACATTGACATAGAATTAATTTAATTTGAAAGTCTCAAATAAATTTATTTTTAGTTTGTATAAAACGCAACAATTTTATTTGATTTTACACATCTAAAATCAATTTTTTTTATAGAGGCGTGATCTTTAACAACACAAAAAGAAAAAAAAAAAAACAAACATAGCTAATTTTTTTAGCAAATATGTAAGTTGCAAATAGAATATTAAAAGCAAAAACTTTGGAGATTAATTTATATAATAATTATCAATTCTTGTATATTATTTGAACAATTAATTTATAATTTATTTTATATAAATTTGCAAGCGCATAAATATTATTTCGGATAAAAGATGAAAATTAAAGAAATTTAGTTTTACATAATAAAAACTTATTCATTTTTATCATTTTTTTTCTAAAATATATTGTTTAATATATATATATATATTTAGAATTTTGTTACTCTTTAGTTTTTTTTTTAAAAATTTAAAATTTTGTAACATCTTAGTTGGATATATAAATTATGAAAATTTAAATACAAATTGAAAAAGAATACTAATTTTTGTATATTTATACATGTTAAAAAAAAAAACAAAATTACTCATTGCATCATATGGTCGTTAAATATAAAACTTGATTTATACCCCTGGTTAATTTTTATGTGTGAAAACCAATATAGTTGGGTTTTGGTGTTGAAAAGGAGGCTGAAAAAGCCATTTAAGCAATTGTGAATGGCTTTATGCCGGTCCCTTTTCCTTTATTCCCCTCCCCATCGTGCCCTTCTTTTCGTCCATTCCAAGCCCATTTGTTCTTATTCTTCTAAATTTCCCATCCATCGGAAGCCTCAAACTCCATTCTCCTGCACTTGCCGTTCATCATCCTCCATGGAAGCTCCTCCTCAAGGTTACAGGAGAAATGTAGGCATTTGTCTCATCAATTCCTCCAGAAAGGTCTTTTATTACCTTCAGTTTTTCCTCTCAATTGGTTTTATATTATATAATGAATTTATTCATCTGACATTTTTCCTTTGTTTTTGTTCCGTTCTGTAGATTTTTTCTGCATCGAGACTAGATATTGCCGACGCTTGGCAAATGCCACAGGTTCCTTGATTTTGTTTCTTTATAATTGTTTATCTTTCTGACATGATTTCCAGTTAACAGAACTGGCTTTGATTTAGTCCATGAGAGCAGTTTTGTTAATTTATTAATAAAAAAAAATCGTTTGGACGGAAAGGAGGCATTGTCAACACTCCTCTATTTCCCTTTAAAAGCTCAAGTTTCTAATCCTCCATTTCGGTAGGAAAGAAAGGGAAAGTCACTTTCTTTCAATGGATTCCTAGGAAGAATTTATTAGATTGTGATAAAGCTTATTTAGTTTACATTTCCTGTATTCAAAATGAATACTAAGCTCTCTCTCATCTTAGCTTTGTCTCATTGTCTATCTCATAATCATTCAAATCTTTTTTAATTAGCTCCTTTTCCTTCGCCATCAATTTTTATCCTTTTGAATAACATTCTCGGCTGCCTCCAGTCTGGAGCTCCACTAATTTACAAGTTGTTTCTTTTGAATAACAGAGCTATATCATGCAGTTATCTACAGTTTGAAACTTCTATTGCAATAGGAGCTGTTTTACGAATATAAAATTTTACTCAAATTTGCATTACATGAGATTTAGTGATGCACAGGGTGGGATTGATGACAGTGAAGATCCAAAAGTTGCGGCCCTCAGAGAATTAAAGGAAGAAACAGGTGTTAGCTCAGCTGAAATTCTTGCAGAGGTTTCTCATAAGACATCCTTTATTTTTTTTCTTCTCAAGAATTGCATTGATATTTTCTTTTATCCTGCTGGTGTTACTAGTGGAAGAGGCTACTGAACACATGCTACGGTGTGGGGGTGGGGACAAGTGCCTCTAGATTGCATTTTCTTCTAGGAAAGAATTAGGAATTTGAGAACATAAATCCGAATGTTTTAATTAATTTGATCTTCCACGTACTGGTCCTTTGCACACCCGCATCCCTATGTGGGTGAGATAAATGAATAATTTTACCACAGATAAATGTTAAAAGAATTTATAATTTTCTGAAAAATATTAAAGATAGGACTCAATGTACCTGTTCTTAGATTGGAGAAAAATAGGCTTAAATGTGACTTTAAAAAGATGTGGATCCAAACCAATATACCTATAGTAGTGTATGTTCTTTTATTATATGTTTACTTATTTACGGAAATTGACTTTTGATACCAAACAAAATCGGAAGTCTTTTATATATTACTATAGATTGAATGTCGTATATTTCTAACAGCTTATTGGGGTGAGCTTGGATTTTGTAGACTAGATACTTCAATATTGTGCCCTATTCTATTAATTTGACTGTCTGATATGGGGAGTGATTTTGTTTACCATTATTCTTTATCCACATGTTTTTAACAGTTGCTTCTGAACTAATAAGCTTTGAAACCTAAATGTCTATGTGGGCCTTTTCTCTAGTGCATCAATGATAATGAATGTTTGCTCCTGGAATTGATGTTCGAAAACGCATTTCAAATTGAAAAAATGAGAAAACTTCTGTGTATGCATACTCCAAAGGTCATATGATCATCTTGACAGTTAATCAGCTATATGATGGGTTAGTAATGCTGGATTTTCTGACACCCAAATTTTGACAAGCTGTCTTTCTAAATGCTAATTGGTTTGGAATGGAATGGAATGGGGTAAGGCTTTTTGCTCTAAGAGCTAATTGTTTATAATGAAATAGTGCAAAGATATTTCAAACATCAAATATGGATTATTTGTTTTCTTATATTTAAGTTATTGACCCGTTGGGTTATGTCAGTGCTCCTATCATCATTCTATTTTCTTATTTTTACATTACACTTGTTCTTTGGAACCCAATGATGCTAGGCTAAGGTGTGACTTAACTGGTGATAGTAAAACCGTAAAGTACAGCTACAAAAAAAGGGGGTGGGTATGAATTGTTTGATAGGCAGGATTAGGGGTGTAAATGATACATTAGTACTCGTAAGCTACTTGGGTTTGATTTGAAGAAAACTCGAATTCGGTTCGATTATTATCGAGTTGAGCTCGAGCTCGAGTAGCTCGACTTATCGATCGAGCCGAATTCGAGTATTCTTATATCCGACTCGAGTAGCTCACGAGCCTAATCGAGTTTTTATATTTAAATATATTTTTATTATTTTAATTAATAAAATATTTCGAGTTCGAGTTCGAGTTCGAGTTCGAGCATGAATAATCGAACTCTTGTCGAGTATACGAATCGAGCTTATTTTTACATATTAATCGAGCTTAATCGAGCGAGCTCGAGTAGCTCGAATTCGATCACGAATCGAGCTCGAGCTTGAAAAATAAAACTCAACCGAGCTCAAGCCGAGTATCGAGCCCGAGCCGAGTATCGAGCTCCGAGTTATGAGTCGAACTCGAGCTTTTCACTATTCGGCTCGACTCGGCTCGATTACACTCTAGGCAGGATAGCCTACAATCAACCTTTTTTTGGATAGATTCACATTCACTTAGACCGTGATTCAATGGAGAAAAGTTTAGCTGGAGCTCTCTACCTAGGAAACAAATGCTGATAATTCTTGTATTATACTTGTAACAGACTGAAATAATTGGTATTTATTTCTTTTCTTATATATAGAGATTCAGCTGCAATTGAAAGTTCTATATTTATATATAAAGTTAAAAGAAAATTGAGGGTTTACGTGCTTTTGTTAGTAGTAGTACAGGAACAGCGAGAAAATGTTTTAGTGGTATCTAAGTTAGTGGTTTTCTCCGTTGTGTTACACATGTACAAGGAAGTCCAACTCTGACATGTTTATATTTAAATTATAAATTGGCGGCTACTAGGTTCATGAGTTTTACTATAGTGATCCAAATATAATCCTTTGCATATGTTGTTGAGATTTACTTTCTCCATTTCATTCTAATTCTGCTCTTTTCTGATTCATGTCTTACCTGGAATGTGTCCATTTATTGGTTCTGTTATGGAGGTACCTTATTGGCTGACATACAACTTCCCACCAGAAGTTAGGGAAAAATTGAAACATCAATGGGGTTCAGACTGGAAAGGTCAAGCTCAAAAGTGGTGAGTGCTTGGATCAGCCTTAAAGTAAGTAGTTTGCGCCATATATATGGGATGCAAAGACAAAAATTTAAGTTGGTTGAGTTAGGTTGGTAGAGATTGAGGCAACAAATGATACATGGTATAGTTTCTCAACTATGCATCAATAAACCCCAATTATACACACACACAGAGACATGCATGTGTTGCTCTGTCTGTCTTAAACAGCCATCACACAACTCAACTTTTGATCATTGAACTTAGAACCGTCATTTGATTTTCCTTTGAATTGGATTTGGTAGATGGTAGAAGCAATATGTGAGTCTTTTGTCTGTCTTACATAGCCATTGTACAGCTCAACTTTTGATCAGTGAACTTAGACCATTCATTTCATTTGGACGTGAATTGGATTTTGGTAGGGAGCAGAAGCAAGTTCCTACTCAACAGCTTTCAAAGTTTATTCTGCAATGTTAATATGCGCATTGGTTCCAAAAGTGACATGTCCAACTATTGTTTTTGGGTTATAATTGTAAAGGTCCCAGTTTGTTTTGATTTTCCATGCTACGTGAACTTCTCTTTAAATTTACTACTACAAACAGGTTTCTCCTTAAATTCACTGGGAAGGAGGAAGAAATCAATCTTCTAGGGGATGGGACTGAGAAACCCGAGTTTGGTGAATGGTCATGGATGACACCAGAGCAAATAGTTGAGCTCGTGGGTACTCCTCACTCTTATCATTTTGCATCAATTAAAGGCAGATTAGCTTTGTCTCTGTTGTCTATTTAACAGTTTGTGTTCATTTCTCATTTTGTGCAGGCTGTGGATTTCAAGAAAGATGTATACAAAGAAGTTTTGGAAGTTTTCGCTCCCTACCTTCAATAATGTTTTTCCTGTCAAACTGCAAATAGAATAAGTTGGATAGACAGTTCTAATGTGCATGATTAGTACAGTTTGTTGGTAGAAGGGCCTTGATTGTTACATTCTAAAATAAATGCTCGTATGTATTTTTGGAGTGGCTGCTTTGGAATTCTTCATTCACGTTCAACTTGTTTCGTTTCCAAGCCATACGATTACTCACTTCCCATATCCTCTTTCTCTTACCAGTGTTCGGAAATTCGAAGTTAAAAGAAGTAATGAATAAATAGATCTTTGAGAGCACGCAGAAGAATACTTTCTTTTGTTAGTTAATAACATCTATGGTTCCTAAATTTTGATTCAATTTTTAATTTTTAAAAAATTTTAATTGAATTCTCAATTATCTAAAGTTTTTAAATTTTGATCTTTTCATTTATGAAACCATTTAAATTGAATAAATGTTAGCAGATATTATGTAGATGGTTTTAATTGACATCTCACGTAACATATAGAAAGACCAAAAAAAAAAAATTTTGCTCAAAAATTAGAGACTAAGTATGTTATTGTCTCGAAATTTTTATATTTGGGATATATTTTATATAATATTAAATTTTAACACAGTATTTTTATATTTTTAGTGTAATATAACTTATTGGTCAAATTTTTTGTTTTTAATAGAAAATAAATTTTCAAAAATTAAAATTAAGTTAAAAATTTAAAATCATTTTTCAGAATAATCTATATCATTTTAAAAACAAAAAAAAATCTATTTTCTATTACAATATTATTTTATTAATAAATCATAGTAGAAAATATTTTTTACCGAAAAAATTGATTTTTTTATTAAAAATATTAATATCTTCTCATATTTTCTTTTTTAAATTTATTTTATAAAGAAGAAAAAAGGAAAAAGAAGAAAAATAAAAATAGTTAAAGAAAATTATTGATTTTATATATTTCAAAAATATTAAATTTAAAATAGTTTTTTATTTTTAATTATGATATGATTTATCAGTTAAATAATATTTTTAATCGAAAATAAGTTTTAAATTTAAAACTAAGTTAAAAAAATTAAAATCCCTTTTAAAAAATTAATTGAAAATTTATATCGATTTAAAAAATTAAATAAAAACTCATACCGTTTTAAAATATTTAGTAAAAATTACCATATCATTTTTAAAAATAAATTTATTAATCTAATTTAAAAATCTAATTTCTCTCAAAAAATTTATTTTGAATCTATTTTTTTATTAAAAATTTTATATTTATACAAAATAAAAATATTATTTGTAATAACCCAATTTATTACCTTATCTGATCGGTGTTGATAAGAACCATTCTAATTGTCTTTTTTTTTTTTTTTTTCAATTTTTTAAAAATATAAAATTTAAATAAAGAATATATTCAAAATAATTTTTTTCAATAGAAAAAAGGTATGAATAGATTAATAATTTGATTTTTTAAAATGATATAAAAAATTTTAACTTAATATTTAAAATTATATGAAGCTTTTTATTTAATTTTTAAATCGACATAAAAATTTTTAGTTAATTATTAAAAATAATATGAAATTTTTTAAAAGAATTTAAAATTTTTAACTTAATTTTAATATTTTATAATCTGTTTTTTTATTAAAACAAAAAATCTATCTAATAAATTATATTAAAATAAAAATAAAAATATATTATTTTAAATTTAATATTTTGTAAAATAAATTTGAAATATTAAAAAATTTAGGATAATAGTATCCTTGATTTTTAAATTTTGAATAAAATTTAATTTTGATTCTTCCATCTATTACGTGAGATGTCAATAGACGTCATTTCCATTACGTTAGCTTACATTTATCATAAATTTAAACAGTTTCATAGATAAAAAAAATCAAGTTTGGACAATTTTGAGCAGTTGAGATTTAATTAAAATTTTTTAATAATTAAAAGTCGTGGAATCCTGAAAGTTGAACAAATCCAGACGGAGTAATTTTTTTGGAGAAAAATTAAAATAATAATTTTTTTAAAATTTTATTATTTTATTTAATAAATTTTTAAATTTTAATTTACATCTAAATAAATTATTAATTTTTAATTGTATTCAAATAAATTTTTAATTTTTAATTTATATCTACATAAACTCTTAATATAAATTAATTTTTATTTTAAAAAAATATTTATATTTACACAAATTAAAGATAATTACTTATTTGGATATAATAAAAATACACAAATTTATTTATATAAATTAAATAGTTTACGAACTTTTCAATTATAATAAAAAATTACATTTGCAGGGCTTTGTTAATTATAACGATTTCTTTGGTATGAAATATCTCATCAGTAGATTATTTATTAATCTGTTTATTCAGTATTTTTTTGTATTTTTAATTGTTCACTTAACAAATTAAATCATTTTGTTAATTTCCATTAGCAACATAATAAGATATATCGTAAACTAAATTTATAAAAAAAAGTTGAGAATTAAACAATTGGTATATTTGGTGAAAAAAAAAAGAAGCAATTGACAACTTTTTAGAACTTGTATTTGTTCTTTGGGCTTGAAGAAGGGAAAAAAATCCTGACCGAATGGTTCATTAGAAGCCCAACTCATTTAGTTTCCCTCCCTTTATAAATGTTTGTTATTATGCCAAACGACGTAGTATTAGGCTATCCAAAGTCTAAAACCCTCCCCAAACCCTCTCATTGTCGCCTTGTTATTCTCTGTCTGACTCTACCGCTGCTCACCCCTCTCCTCAATTTTTGTAGTTGCCACCATTGGCCTTCTGCTGCCGGCGTCTTAGTATTGGTCAATCTTAAAAAACCCTAAAACGACATAGGCAACTGCTTTTATAGATATATCCCTTGCCGTTTCTCTCTTTGTAGAATAGAATAGAGTATTATTATCTGACTGCGCTCCCAAGAAAACAAATTTTCAGCGTTTGGAGGCGATATCTCAGGTTTTACTCTCTCCAATTCTCTCCATTTCCAGTTGATTTTATTTTTTTGAAAATTTGGGGTTTAATTTTGCCTATTTTAACAAGAATTTACTATAGTAAATATTTTGGTAGGAAGCTTTTTTGAAACATTTTAATTATGTTTTATTGAAATCATTTTCGATTTATTTGGTGATTTTCTATAAAACCAGAGGAAAGGATATTACGACTATACTAGTACTTGTTTTGATGTCTGCTTAATTGTTATTGATTAGTTAAGAAGAATCCGCCATGGCCATGGATAGCGGCGCCGATGAGCAGTCGCACAAGGCTCACCGCTCTCGCCAATCGGGCGCCTCCGCTAGAAAGAAAGCCAAAGCCAAAAATAAGAATCAAAACTCCGACCCGAGGCAACAAAACCCTAAGGTTCCGTTGCTTTTCCTTTTTACTTTCTATTAGATTGCTGTTCTCCTTTACCTAACAATTTGAATTTTATTTTTTGTCTAAAATTATTTTTGGTTTAGGCGTTCGCTTTTCGTTCCAATGCAAAAGCGAAGCGATTGCAATCACGTGCGGTGGAGAAAGAACAGCGTAGGCTTCATCTTCCTATTATGGATCATTCCTATGGCGAACCACCTCCCTTTGTTGTCGTGGTACAGGGTCCCCCTCAGGTATATGTCTTACTAATAATATTATATTTTGTTATAATTTGTTTGGAACAAAAGAAAAATAAAAGTGTAAATTATTTTGCATGGAACAGAGGAATATTTGAATTTAATGTCATTTAGATATTGAAAATGGTTTGTCCTTATAAGAACTAGGCAAAAAATGAGGTTGTTCTGTTTGCTTTTCAAACAAGAGTTACCTGTTACATAGAGTGGAAAAGAAAATTAGAAGTACATATAAAGTCCTTTGCTAACACCCTGGAACAAGGAACCCTGGAACAAGGAAATATCTATATATAATTGAAAATAGTTGCAAAAGGAGAAGTGGAGGTGTATAACATTATTTTGGAGTGAAAACTAAATTTTCAAGAGGTCCTAATTTCCTTGTTTGGGCTTTCACATAGACGGGGTTGGTACTGTAGATAAGAGGCTATTTCATTGTTTTGGAAAGAGCTTAGATATTTAGGATAGCATATTTTCATCCTTGACCATGTGTTATAAAGACAGAGTGAAGAAAAATGAGAGATAGAGAGAGAGTTTTCTATCAATTTTGATAGTATTTGCAAGAATAACACCTGAATTGTAGATTTTATGATGCTGAATTTGAAATTAATGATATTTTTGGTTATCAAGTAGAGAAATCCTGAAGTTAGAACTGAAATCTAGAAAAGCTTGGAAATTCTTTGTTCCAAATGCCAGTTGATGCCTAGTTGTCAGATGCTTGCAAACTTAGTAATTTTGTGTGTGTGTGTGTGTGTGTGTGTGTGTACAATTAACTCTAGGTGGTATCATCTAGAATTCCTTTTCCCATGATTGTATGGTTAATAATTGTTGAACTTTTTATTGGCTGGCAGGTTGGAAAGTCTCTTCTAATAAAGTCCCTTGTAAAGCATTACACAAAGCATAATTTACCTGAGGTTCGAGGACCAATTACCATTGTATCAGGTTTATGTTTCCCTAAGTTTTAGTAGTTGTTCATATTCATTATCTGGTTTAGAAAAGTAGTGGAGTTGATGGTCCTCATCTGATGTGCAATTGGTGAACACTTTAGGCAAGCAACGGCGTCTGCAGTTTGTTGAGTGTCCAAATGATATCAATGGCATGATTGATTCTGCGAAGTTTGCTGATCTAGCATTGCTTCTCATAGATGGAAGTTATGGCTTTGAAATGGTGAGATACTGAAAATGTTTGATGTGCTTTCCACAGCTTTAATTTTTTGGAATATGATAATCTGCTTTTCTGGAAATTGTTATTCTATAAATCTTCTCTTTTTAAAATCAATTTTGAATCCTCATATGAGAACCATCTCATTAAGCTGTCACATTTACCTAGCTGGTCATTCTTTCCTCTTGCCTTCCCTTTTTCCCATTCTTTTTATTCTGTCATAACCATGGACTTGCTTCCTTTATGATGCTAGCTGCTTTCTATAAGTTCATTTTCCTCTCCAGGCATCTACTAAGCATATCAAGTTTCAATCAATGGGATTTTTTAATATGTTTTAATTTAATTACTTTTTGGTATCTTGTAGGAAACGTTTGAATTCCTTAACATATTGCAAGTTCATGGGTTTCCAAAGGTGATGGGGATTCTCACTCACCTTGATAAGTTTAAGGATGTAAAGAAACTAAAGAAAACAAAACAGCGACTTAAACATCGTTTCTGGACAGAAATATATGATGGAGCTAAGTTGTTTTATTTATCTGGTCTCATTCATGGGAAGTAAGCATCTTATCTAAAACTCCATTTTGACTACACTCACTTTGATAAGTTTATTTTGTGAGATTTACTGTTTCTTCTCCTCCTTATCTAACAGGTATCCAAAGCGGGAAATTCATAATCTTGCAAGATTTATCTCTGTTATGAAGTTCCCTCCTTTATCGTGGAGAACTTCTCATCCTTATATGTTGATTGATCGTTTTGAAGATGTTACTCCTCCCAACAGAGTGCAAATGAATAATAAATGTGATAGAAATGTCACACTTTATGGTTATTTGCGAGGTTGTAATTTGAAAAAAGGAACTAAGGTATGCCTTATGAATCTTTTATAACAATCATCACTATGCTGCTTATTGTTAGGTATTTTTAAAGATTTAAAATCTTTTACCAATGGAGATTCTGCTTAAGGCTTTCACTAAAGGATGATCTATTTTCCCTACAAGAATGGCCTCTTCCATGGCCATTATGCTCAAACTTGATGTTGCACTTGCACCAGCCCTCACCATCTTTTTTTATTTTTTTGGCTAGAATAACCATTTACTTTCTTATTATGTTATTTTTTAATCTTATTGCTCTAAGCCCATTTCTCTTATATATGTTTTGGATAATTTGTTCTAAGCCCATTTCTTTAGTCAATGGTATGAGTTTGAGCTTCCCATGTGCTCATGTTGGTTATTGTTCACTAATTTGTTGTTCTTTTCCTCATTTCTTTCTTCTACTTTATGTGGGTTATATATCATGTTAACTGATTGGGGTGCAAATGATTATTTTCTTTCATTATCTCAACCTCCAAACTGGTATGTTGATTTATTTTATGTGGGTTTTGGGTGAAATCTAAATTCATTTGAATAATTATCCAGACAGTGAGTTCTAATAGTCTTTAATTGTAAAATTGTGCAAAAATTACAAGTATTTAAAAAATTCATTGAAAGTTTCAAATACCCATGCAAGCACACCCTAAATGAAGCTATTAGGATGGGCTTGATTATTGTTTAAACAGTTCTTTGGTAAACATTCTGCATAGCTGGTAATCTAGCTGTTTTACATGTTTTCATTTTATTTGTTCCATTAAGTTGCAATGTTCGCTGTTTGTAGAACATTAATAAATTGATGTAAACTTGGTTTTTTGCTGTTTGGTTGCTTCTGGTAGATCCGTTTTAAGGACATTAAAAGTAACTAGTTGACAACAAATAACTTTTTTTTTTAATTTTTAAAGTGATTTATTGTTGTCTCAATCTATGAGAATATCGTAAGTTTTACTGCACTTAAGTTTCATAAATAATTTGTGATCAGGTCCATATTGCTGGTGTTGGAGATTTTAGCTTAGCTGGTGTTACAGGCCTATCTGATCCTTGTCCTTTACCATCAGCTGCAAAAAAGAAGGGATTGCGTGACAAAGAAAAACTTTTTTATGCCCCTATGTCTGGACTTGGGGATCTTTTGTATGACAAGGATGCGGTCTACATAAACATTAATGACCACTTTGTTCAGTATTCTAAAGTGGATGAAACAGGGGGAACAACACGTAAAGGTTTACATAATCTCTTTCACGTTCTCATAATTTTCTCTGTACTGTTAAAGGTATCTTTAGATAAATCCCTTATCCATTGCTTTCTGTTGTCATAGGGAAGGAACAGGATGTTGGTGAGGCCTTGGTGAAATCACTTCAGAATATAAAGAACCCAATTGATGAGAAATTAGAAAAGAGTAAAATTTCCCTTTTCAGTCAGAATCCTCATAGCTTGTTGGATGCTGAAGGTTGCAAAAGTGATTCTGACAAAGCACCAAAGCGACTTCGTGACATAGAGCCTTTGGAGCAATACCAGTCTGATGGAGAAGACAATACTGCTCAGATTGATGAAGAAAGTGCTGAAAGTGATCTGGATGGTCCAAAGTCTTCAGACCAAGAGGAAGGTGTTCAAGAAGATCCAATGCTGAAAAGTGAAGGTAGGAATTTTGATGAAGAAAATGCTGATGCATCAGAGCGACTGGGTCTAGTTAGAGAACAGGTTGAATTTCAGAATGGTAGGAAAAGGAGAAAGGCAATCTTTGGTGACAGCATTGATCATAATAGTCTCAAGGTAATTAATGTTGATTCTTTTTGCTTGTTTTGAATGAACCATAATTTTGTTCCACAACAGGTGGGTGGAAGAGCCATGAAATCATATCCTTTCCTTTCCTCCAATGTGTTATTAAGGTAGGATTGGTGGGAAAATCCTTCTGTTTGCTTACAGTAGTTTTATTGCAGGGTATAGATGAAGATAATGAAGGTGACGAATATAATGATGATGAAGATGATGGAAGCAATGAAGATAACCAGTCATTTTTAGGTTCAGAGTTTTCAGATGGTGACAATGATGATCTGAAGTCTGATGGTACTGTTATTTATTTGAGAGTAGATGCTTATGCTGGTGGTTGTTTTATTAGCAGCCTCTATCATTGATAGCCATGATGCTTTAAGCTGTGCTTGTTGGAAGTTGTGTTGTATATAAAGCAATATAATGAATTTTGGGTACATAATAGCAAAGGTGTCCAAGGGTAGGCCTATCCACCCAAGTCCATAGGCTCACCCCTTTGGGCCAGACTTGGGCTTAAATTTATAGGTCCGAGCCTGGCTGGGCCCAACATTGTTTTACTGGTAACTAACAAAATTGTTTAATTTTAATTAATTAATATTAAAATATTAATAAAAGAATACTTGTTTATTATCATAAAACTAACACTTTATCTATATGGTGGGCTGTGCCAGGCTCAAGCTTAGCTTTTCAAACGTCTGCTCAATAGGGCCCAGCCCATGGACACCTCTAGATCAGTCTCTGTCAGTTTAATTTCTGAAGTGGTTAATCGTTATGTTAGACCTTTTTCCCCAAGTCCTTTTTTTGGTTTTAAACTCAATTTTAACAATGTCTTAGAAGATGGCATGGGAAACATATCAAAGTGGAGAGCATCATTGGTGGAAAGGGCAACTAAGAAACAGAATATAAATCTCATGCAGCTTGTATATGGGAAACATGCATCAACATCAAATACTTCTGTTAATGAAGTGCAGAGTGATAGCCAGAATGAAGAGAGTGATGATGATGAATTTTTTAAGCCAAAAGGAGAAGGGAAAAAGGTCTGTCCTGGACATAATATGTGGCATGACTGTTTTTTAAATTCAAATCTTTTGCATGCTACAGATTCTTGAGTGTGTCATCTAATTGATCATCATTTTTGTACATATTTTCTCTTCACTCTTATTATTAATATTGTTTTCTTTTATTGCAGAATTTGAAAGAAGGATTAGATGGTGGGAACATCAACATTGAAGACTGTTCCAAATCCACAAAATCTTTAGAACTTAAGAACTGGAAAGAGGAAGATGTATATGAGAGTGTTCGTGATCGTTTTGTCACAGGTGATTGGTCTAAAGGTGCCCTTAGAAATCAAATGTCAGAAGCTAAAACTGAAGAAGAAGAAGATGATGATGTGAATGGTGACTTTGAAGATTTAGAAACTGGTGAGAAGTATGAGAGCCATCAGAATGATGATTCTAGTAATGGTGCAATCCACAAGGAAGATGATGATGCAATAGAGGAGCGGAGGTTAAAAAAGCTAGCTCTCCGTGCAAAATTTGATGCTCAATATCCTTTTTAGTTAAACTATTTTGAATATAGCCTCTTATATTCTAACTTATTTTATGCCTGCTTGGCTTCCTGTTGACGGTGGTAAATTCTATTGATTCAAGTGGGAAAAGTTTGAATTTGGTCCATTCTCCTGCTGTTGCTGTCCGTATTTTCTCATCTATGCTGGAGATTGGTGCTTCCACTTGTGCACTTCTCCAGACTGCATGATTTTTATTCTTGCATTGTATGAACAGTTTAGTTTTGGTTTCTCTTCCAATAGTATGTATTTTGTGACCTTAACTTTGATTTACTTATGATGGATCTGAATCACCAGAAGAGGAAACTGATATACAACATGGGGGAACATTTCACCGCAGTCAAGCAAATGACAGTGGGTATTATGACAAGGTACACTTTGTGGTGTTTCTTTTGATCAGATATGTAATCTAATATTAGGTTTAAGCTGTAAATCTTTCTTGGTTCTTCCAGTTGAAAGAAGAGATTGAACTCCGGAAACAAATCAATATAGCTGAACTCAATGATCTTGATGAGGCTACCCGATTGGAAATTGAGGGCTTCCGCACTGGGATGTATCTAAGATTGGAAGTTCATGATGTTCCTTTTGAAATGGCTGAGTATTTTGATCCCTGCCATCCCATTTTGGTTGGAGGAATTGGTCTTGGTGAGGAAAATGTTGGATACATGCAGGTTAGAAGATGCTTAAGATTATTAATATTGTGCTATTTAACTGCTGAATAATGTTATTCTCCCCTGTTATATATTAGGCAGTTTTCTAGTTTTCAACTGCCTATAGGTGTCCCCTTTTTATGCTTATGGATTGGAAGATATTTTACTTCATAATCTAGAGTTCTAGCTTTATGTAGGGAAGGTCTTGTATGCCATCTCTCATGTATTAGAGCTCAAGTTGTATGTAACCCATTATTTATTTTCCACAAATGTATTAGATTCATTTGTTTAAGTTGTTTACATTGGGTTTACATGTGAAGGGAGGGTTTTAACTTTCAAGTGGTATTATGCCACATTGATTATGTTTAGAGATTGCAGCGGTCTCATGTTCTAGTTGTCTCTAACCTATTGCCAATTGGTTTTAAATAGGATCTTAATGATTGGTAATCTTTTTGGTCATAGAGTTTAGGACTAAAATATTATTGAGCTAGTAAAACATAGATTTGACTAAAAGGTGGTTTTCAAATCATAGAATTCGACGATACTTAGTCAGGGTATATTTAGTTGATAAATTCTTAGTTCTATAGATTAACAGTTTGGTAGCAAAAGCTACACTGTGTTCTGATTTGCAGAGGTTCTTTTTTGAATTCCAATGGTTTTTTTGTTTCATCTTATTGAAGAAATATATGCCCTAAGAGCTTTTTCCTTTTTCTATTTTTTTCTTCCAGACAAGGCTAAAACGGCACAGATGGCACAAGAAAGTGCTGAAGACTAGAGATCCAATAATTGTTTCAATTGGATGGAGGCGTTATCAGACCACCCCTGTTTATGCCATTGAGGACCAAAATGGAAGGCATCGCATGCTCAAGTATACTCCAGAGCATATGCATTGCCTTGCAATGTTTTGGGGTCCTCTTGCCCCGCCCAAAACTGGAGTGCTTGCTGTTCAAAATTTATCAAACAATCAGGTCACTTTTCTCAATTTTAAGTACTTTTAATATTAAGAGTTTTTTCTTCATAAAAAATATGGTGTAAGTGAGGACGGTGATGAGTGATATGTGGATCCTGATAAACATTTTTTTCTTCTATAGTATTAAGGATTTCATAGCCTTCCTAGATTGAGAAGAGTGTTTGAAGTTATTAACATAATTTGACTTGTAAAAGATGGGAATATGGATCAGAAATTAAAGCTTATATCCCCATTTATTTGGTTTTTTGGTTCTGGCAGATTATTGTACAGATAGCTAAATATTTTTCTTTAACTGAATTACATGTGTCCTCAAAGTCATTTTATTAGAGGTGTGTTCTGTAAAACTAGCAAATGAATTTTTCGACAAGGGTCTTAACATTTTATGCTAGTTGCTGAATTGAAAGTGTTAGAACTGAGCTAGTTGTGTTATTGCATTTTCTGGGAATGATGATATGCATTTCTATTCTTCTTGTGAAACATAAGATTAGATGAGATGGGGAATTTCAAGTCAGTCTTTAATTGATGTTTCCATGACCTAGGAGCTTACATAGGCTGCTTAAATCCTCTGTCTGGTCCATTCTAACCAGACATGAGTCTTCAATACTTGTATAAATGTCTCTGAGCTTTTCTTGTTGGTGCATTATATAAGTATTGAGGATTAAACCAATGAATGTTTGACACATTGTGAGGGACAAATAGTAGGGAAAACAGTGTAGCCAAGAGGCATTATCCATTACATGCACCTGTAGAGACTTTTACTATGCACATAAAGGGGATTTTAGTAGTATTAATTCTAAAACTTGAAAGCCCAAGATAAGAAAAAAGAAAAAGATTGCCTGCCAAACTGAACACTCAGTACATGACCATCAAACTTAACCTTGAATACGCATAGCCAATATTCTTTTAATCTAATGCAATCCTTTAGGGTGCTGCCTTCTATCTGTAGTTTGGTAGTCATTGAATTACTATAGGAATTTTACATGATTAGTCTTCCTAAGAAACATCCTTTCCGATATTCAAATAGTGTTTCAATTTCTTTATTGGTATTATATGACAATCAATCTTTAATCAGCATGGTTCTGGACCTTTACTTGACTACGGTCAAGGGATGACTGGGTAAGGTTGAGTTTTTAGGGCAACTCCAAACCCTTGTTGCTGTTGTGTTCTGTTTTTCTTTGCCTTGGTTCCCTTTAGTATCTTGTAGCGTTCCCTACTCACCAAGTAGCTTCTGTTTGCCATGCCAGGCAGCATTTCGTATCATAGCAACCGCATATGTACTTCAGTTCAACCATGCAGCACGGATAGTGAAAAAAATTAAGTTGGTTGGTTACCCCTGTAAAATATTCAAGAAAACAGCCCTCATCAAAGATATGTTTACTTCAGATCTTGAAGTAGCTCGTTTTGAGGGTGCAGCAATTCGAACTGTCAGTGGGATCCGTGGGCAGGTGAAAAAGGTATGTTTGTTCATATAGAAGTTGAGATCCATACGACCATTTGTATTATGTCATCCTAGATTCTGTCAATTGCATTTACTTTTGAGTAGTTGAACGTCCTTTGCACTGGATTCTTTTAATAAATGAAGAAAGTACAGGGCAGACAATTAAGCCAGCCTTGCATTAGTCTTCTTTGAGAGTGGCTGCTCTAAACATAAGTGGTAAAATTTGGAGAATATCCATCCATAACAATTCTTCCTAGGATCTTGCTTTGGCAAGACCATAGCTAAAAAGCAGGCTTTTTCTGTTTTGTCTTAACACAATCCAAATAAACCCATCTCCTATAAGAAAAAGAAAAAAATGGTGAAAACTGATGGCGTTTCATCTTCTAGGCTGCAAAGGAAGAGATTGGTAATCAACCCAAAAAGAAGGGAGGGCAACCCAGGGAAGGAATTGCAAGGTGCAGCTTTGAGGATCGGATTTTAATGAGTGACATTGTCTTTTTGCGTGCATGGACTCAAGTTGAAGTTCCTCAGTTTTACAATCCATTAACTACCTCATTGCAACCTCGTCAAAAGACCTGGCAAGGGATGAAAACTGTTGCAGAATTGAGGAGAGAACACAATCTTCCTATTCCCGTTAACAAGGATTCTCTCTACAAGGTTTTCTTTTTTATTTAAATTTATTTATTACTATTACTATTATTAAATATGAGGCTGGTGATTAGAGGTGGCTATTGGGAGTTTGGGTTGTTTTAGGTATTGACTTTGTGGTTGGTTTGGGCTTTAAGTCATTTTAGTTTCAGATTACATTGAATTTATGCCATTGACTTTTTAGTCATTAAGGTAGGATTGGGTTTGATTTTGGGGGTCTTTCAGATTCACATATTTTTTGCTAAATTTGCTCTGTATTTATATAGCAGTTCAGTTCTGTGCAAGATTTGGGTGGGCAGTTAGCATTTTGAGTAGACAAACTGTATAGTTTGGTTGGCTTTTGGATGAGTTGGCTGAGTAATTCAAGTTAGACCAGCATTTTCCTACTCTACCGGTTATTATTATGTTGGATGTTATGCCTTTCCTTCACCTCTTGCCACCTCCCAAAAAAAGGCTTATCTTGGTTTTAAATCTGTTTATATTTATTGTTTTTATTTTGTATGTATTTTTGTTACAGCCAATTGAGAGAAAGCCAAGGAAGTTCAATCCTTTCGTGATTCCTAAGGCATTACAGGCAGATCTTCCATTTGAATCAAAGCCCAAGAATATACCTCATCGGGAGCGGCCACTTCTTGAAGACAGAAGAGCTGTTGTTATGGAGCCTCATGAACGAAAAGTTCATGCTCTTGTTCAACACCTTCAATTGATCAGGAATGATAAGGTTCGTGATTCTAGATACTGGCCCAATATCATATTTTTATTTTTACCCCTTTAATTTCAAATAAGTCATTTGCTCAGGGAAATGTAGAGCTAGGTGAATCACTGAGAGGAACAAGTTGATGAGCTGAAGCGTTTGCTTACCTTCTTGATGTAGAGTTAGGCATTTATAAATGATGTTTTTGCTAATGTTGGAAGTTTTTTTATCCTCACAACTGCAAATTTGCAGATGAAGAAGCGAAAGCTCAAGGAGGAGCAAAAAAGGACAGAAGTTGAGGCACAGAGAGCGAAGGATGAGCAGTTGTTAAGAAAGCGCCGGAGAGAAGAAAGGCAAGAGAGATACAGGGAGCAGGACAAACTAAAGAAGAAGATGCGGAGGCTTGCGGAAGCCTGATTGTCATTTTGAAGGAATATTTGATGAACGTTTGGTGAATGAGGTCAATACTATGGACACGAAGTTGATCAACGTTTCTTACATCCAACTTTGGACTTGGTGTTTTTCTTTTGAGTCAAGTGGATGATCATCAATCCATGAAGTGTTACCTCTGTAGTCTGTCAGACCCCCCTTTATACTGATGGTTGATGCAAATTGAACTTTCTGGGTGTATACCTTTCAGATCATTCCTTTGCTGCTAAATATTGTTATTTATTTGGGTAAGTTGGCTTGGCGGGTAGTTGTAGTTGAGTCGCTTATGTTTGTAAGAGGCCAAATATTTCTGATTTAGCTCTGTATTGTCCTAAAGATTTTGATTGGAAGTTCCAAGGCTTGTTTTCTCTCATTTGTTGTTAGTATCATCGGAAACATGGAACATATATACATGTTATATTAATTTAGAAGGTAGAAGGCTCTATTTTTCTTTTATTTTAAATTATATTTTTTTAATCATTTAATTTTAAAAATTGCATCTTAAAAATATATATTAAAAATTAAAAAAAAAATTGATTTTTGAGTCCAGTTTGATTGAAGTTTTTATAAAAAGTGTTATTATTAGAGTAAAGCTGTTTTAAAAATGCTGCAAAGAAAAGTTAAAATAGTGTTTGCAAAATTAGTACCAAAATGCAATAAAAATGTTGAAAACAGTATTCGATAATATTTTTGTATATTTTTAATAAATAAGAAAAATAAATAATCAATTTTATTAAATTAAATCAATAAATATGTATTTTTATGAATTATAATGAAAATAAATAAATTAAATAGAAAAATAAACAAAATAAAAAAAATGTAAAATAATATACTTTTTTATAATGCGTATTATTAAAGAATAAAATGAGAATATAAAAATTTTTATTAAATAATTGTTGTTAAAATTAGTATTTTCATCAATTAAAATTTGTTTTCCACAAATTAAAATTCTTAAAATTCTAAAAGCAGATTATGATTTTTAGGCAAAACTGATTCTTGACTTTCAAATTGAATCAAGGTCGAATGGCTTTTGTTAAGCTATTAAAAAAATTTTTAAATTATTTCAATTTTTTAATAAATCCTTATATTTTTATTTTACACTAATAAGCTTTTTATTCTTTAATTTATATATAAATAAATCATTATTTGTAATGAAAGATTGATTTATATAAAAAGTTTATTTGAGTCCAAATTAAAAATTAAAAATTTTTAGATACAAATTAAAAATTATAAGTTAAGACTTTATTTGGATATAATATTTTAATTATAATTTTTTTATAAAATAATATATAATATAGAACTAAACTTTCTAAATTAATATCAGAGTTAATGTCACAAATGATCTTTAAATTATAATGAAACTTTCAATGTGTTGAATTTAAAAAATCTTTAATATGATTCATAAAATATGAATCTATTTAATAATATGATATTCGAAAAATTGTTTGTCTTTTTCATATTATCATTTTGAGTTAACCACATTAAGATGAATATCATTTAATTAACATATTTATATTTCAAATACCACATTAAAAATTTTTAAAATTTAAATATCACATAAAACATTCCGTTATTATTTAAAAATTGTTTATAATATCAACCCTTAATATCGCAATTTCTTTAGAAGCTTCATTTATGTAGTAGAATTTTTGCACTTATCTACCCGGAAGTTAAGTATACGTTTTTCTTTAAAGTTTTGCATTGAAGATGATTACTCAATTTGGATTTTGGAATTAAGTATGGTGTAGCCTTGCAATGTTGATGAGGCAGAAAATTGTATATTTCAAAATATTAAAGTAAATTCATATAAGTTTTGCATGATATGGCTGCAACAATTTACTTTGATGCGACTAATTGAAGTAACCAAGCAACAAGTTGATACGAATACAATGTTCATCTGAGTGAATAGTCATGAAGGCTCTGAGAAAATATGTCATGTGCTTGCATTTATATTTTGAAAGGCTGTCGGTGTCATGGTGCATTTAAAGCGTTTGGTTTAGCAAATTTAATGATAGATTTTATTCATAAATAAAATTATCAATAAAGCACTACGTACGTCGAGAAATTCCATTTTCTTCTGAATACTCTATATATTGTCTCTCCTTATTGCAGTGGTTTACATACAGAAACCTTATTTTCAGGCCAGACAGGCAAGTCTCCTAATGCACGCTATCTAAATTAAATCTCTCGTTGCCGATTCATTTAATCTTTTTAGCGAAAAAGATGATGAATTATATTCTATCCTTTTTAAGAAAATCACCAATTTTAATGATATCCTATTTCTTTAAAATTCAGGAAAACTATATATAGTACAAAAAATAAAAGCCACATACAAAGAAATAGTTGGAAATTGGTTAAGGATGCTGTTGAGATGAGGTGAACAACAGAAATATGAAGCCAATACTTGCAGGCTGCAGTATCAACATGTGAGCTTGCTTCATTTTGTTAATATAAGTCCTAACCAGAGCCAACCAATGTAATGTGGTTTTGGTCATGGGCAATTGAGATACATGTATACTTTTATCTTTCCTACGTAACATGCTATCTGATACTAAAAATCTCCTTTTTTTGTCATCGGAAACACAACAACTACATCAACTGTAAATTTTCAGTGTGTTTTTGTCTGGCTTCATGACGAGCTACAAAAGATAATTCACTCTTTTGTGAGAGTGAAAGGTTGCGGAATCTCAGTACCTCTCTATAAATTCTAAAGAAAGATCTAACGCAGATACACTTTGAGAAGTGCAAAATTCCAAAAGAAAAGTAAGCTTCTAGTATTTTTAGGATTAGCTAGTATCTATTGTCACATTATTGATCGCTCTATAAAGGAAAAAAATTATAACAAACACTAAAATTGTTCATAATAAAACATCTTGAGCTTTTAATTATAATTCATAATTAAAGAGTATGTAGACTAAAGCATATCCACTTGTCTTATACAAATTTATTTTATCAAAATAAAAAATAAATATTTCTATCCCAACAAAAAAATTTATTCCAATGAATTAAAAATTAATTTAACAAAGATGTTTTTAACATATTTAATGGTTAGAGGAACCAAACACCAATCTTTCAACTACCTCCTTTCTTTTGTGCCATGTAATAAAAATGTTTTTAACATCTTTAATACTAGAAGAGCCAAACACTAATATTTCAACTACCTCCTTTCTTTAATTCATCCCATGTAGCAAAGATGCTTTTAATGTATTTAATTGCGAGAGTAACCAAACGCCAATCTTTCAAATACCTCATTTCTTTTATCTCATATGCATTCAAGTATAGCTCTTACTTTCTTAGGATTATTGATAAAATAAAGGCAAACATTGATAATTAATTTTAAGTTAATTTTATCTCTTTCAAAAGATCTCCAATTCCATTTTTTGAAATTGGATCAACACAAGTGTCAATCTGAAACCAAAGACAAAAACAATATTCTTTATATATATATATATATATATATATATATCATTATTAAAGATAATCATCAAATATATTAAAGAACTAATATGTATAAAGAAGCCCACAAATTCAAGTTAAAATTATCCAAATATATAAACAAATAAAAATAATGTCTATAAGAAAATGGACATTTAGCAATGGTCAAAATCATTCCTATATATAATTTATCGTTGTTCACTAATGACTTGTTTCAAAAAAAAAAATTAATGACCAAAAAATATAAATCTCACCAAATTAGGAAATAGATCCTAATGTGATACACATCTTATCAGTACTCCCCCTTAAGTTAAAGAATAGATACTTATCATTCATAGTTTGTCAACAAGAATCTTAAAGCTTGGTTTAGGTAGTCCTTTTGTTAGTATGTCTACTACTGGTTGCTTTGTAAGGCCATAGGTCATATAGATCACTTATAAATTAATCTTCTCTTTGATAAAAAGCCCATCAACCTCCACATGCTTCATTCAATCATGATGTACTAGATTATAAGCAATATTCATATCAATCTTATTATCACAATATAGCTTCATAGGGTATTCAGTTGTCATTTTCAAATTTTTCAATAGTCTTTTTTAGTCAAATAACTTTATAAGTTCCTTGTGTAAGGGCTTTAAATTCAGTTTATGCATTGCTTCAAGTAACCATAGACTATTTTTTGGTCTTTCATGTGACAAGATTAACCCAAATCTTCTTACAATACCCAAAGTTGGATCTTCTATCTTCAATTGAACCTGCCTAGTTCGCGTTAGTAAATACTTCCACATTTCTTTGTCTTATTCTCAAATAACAAACCTTTACTAGGTGTGGTTTTTAAATACCTTAAGATTAGATACACAACTTCAAAATGCTCCTTAAATGAAGAGTGCATGTACTGGCTTACTACATTAACTACAAAGGCTATATTAGATCTTTTATGAGACAAGTAGATTAGCCTTCCAACCAGTTGTTGATACTTCCCCTATCTATTAGAATTCCTCCATTCCTTCCAAACTTCACATTAGGATTTATAAATATATCAGCTAGTTTACAGCTAAGCATATCAATTTCTTTCAAAAGATCAACTATATATTTCTTTTGGAAATAATAATATCATACTTGCTCCTTGTAATTTCTATACTTAAAAAGTATTTTAATTATCCAAAATCCTTAATTTCAAATTCTTTTCCAAAAATCTTCTTTAGATGCATTATTTCTTTAGTGTTATCAACTATCAATATAAAATCATCAAAATAAACGATCAAAATATTCTTTTTCCTAGTTTTTAGTGTTTGAAAAAAAGTATGATCAGTTTACCCTTGGCTAAATCCATGTATCCTTTTTAATTTTGTAAAATGATCAAACCATGCTTTTGATGACTTTTTAAACTATATAGAAATTTTTTCAATTTGCATACCTTACTGTCATTGTTTTCCCCACCAAACCAAAAGGCAAATCCATATAAAGTCCTTCACTTAGTTCCCTATTGAGAAGGGCATTCTTGACATCCATTTGGTGTAATGATTAGTCAAGATTAGTAGTTAGTGAAAGTAATACCTATAATGTTAGTTTTTTAGGTAAGATGGTGATCTAAGAAATGGGTGAATTGGATCTCTTCAAATTACTCTCAAAAATCAATTTTAATATAATTGAATGAAAGATTAAATTCAATATTAAAATATGATGCAAATAACAATAAATTGATAAACTTAAAACAATTATAAATAATAATCAAACACAGGAAATTATAAAGGTTTGATCCTTCTCTACATGACACTTACGTCTTATCTCTACACTTCTTTCTTGGTTATCCATACCAAGGCTTCAATCCACTAAATTAAAGAAAACTCTTACAAGATATAAACCTATCTTGTACTAAATCCTTATCTTTTTATTTAAAGCATAGATAGTTACATCTACCTTTACAAAACCAAGAGGATATCTCACCTCTTACTTACAAAATAGCTCAAATGATTTTGTAAACTAAAATACGCCTCTAAGATTGAGTGTTTGCCTAGTGAAGTACAAAGAAAATGATGAATGAATACAACTATAATTTGAATACAAGGACAAATACAAAGATAATGAATTGTAGCTTTAAAACTCTTGGTTTCTTGAGAGATTTGAATGTATAGTTTGTTAGTGCTTGCTCTTTTGATTCTTCTTACGTCTTGGTGTGTTGGAATGCCTAAGTTATAGAGGAATTGGATTTAAAGCCATTGGGAATTGATTAGAAGTGAAAATGCTTGTTGAAGATTTGAAAAACTAGCCGTTTGGAGTGATTTATGAAGGACTCGATCAATCTTGTAATGGAAGGGATCGATTTTGATAGCTACCCAATCAATCCAATCAAAGACCTAATCGATCCCTTTTGGTAGTTTTTTGACTTGGTGGCTTTTTAGTTAAAAAATCGATCGATCAATTCCCTTGGGGGATCGATTGGTTTTTCCAAACCTCAGACCTAATCAATCTTGTATCTTAAGGGATCGATTCAATCAACCAGGGGATTGATCCTATCAAATAGGGGATCAATCCATTTTTTCCAAAATCACACAAAAATGTTTTTTATCAAGGAAAGAAGTCTATTTTTGATCTAAAATCATTTTTCACTAAATAAAACACTTACAAAAATTTCTTTTTGAGTTCAAATCATTCTTTTAAGTTTTCCAAATTTTAAGGCATAAAAAATCATTTTGATAAACATATACAATAATGATAAAAACATAAGAACATAAAACAATGTACTAACTAATTCTTTTTGCAACAAATATAATCAAGCTTATTTAGTTTAATGTTTTGTCATTTCAAAATAAGGATTAATTCAAGACTAACATATATAATATTCAATTTAGCAACTAGAGCAGAGGTTTTAGTATAGTCTACTCCAAAAGTTTGAGTAAAACCTTTCACAACTAAAAAGGCCTTATGTCTCTCTATTCCATCATTTGAATTATACTATTAATTTTGAACTGACACTTATTTTGAAATTAAAAAAAATATTAGGCTAAATAAACTTAGCCAATATTTTGAAAAAGATGTATTTAGTGTATGTTTTCTAATTATATCGTTTTTGGTATTAAATAAATACTAGTGATATTTGAAATAAAAAATATTTTGTAAAAAAGTTTTGAATTTTGAAAAGATTTATTTAGTACATAATTCTTATGAAATATTATTTTTATACTAAATAAATATTATTTCTTTCAAAATATTATTTGATTTGGTAAGTGTTTTTATAAAGTTTAAAACATTTCTTTATGTTTTGTATTTTTTATATAAAAAACACTCGTTAAAGATTATTTATTTTGGCTTAAATGAAAATCCAATTGTTGTTTTCAAGTGAACTTATTTATTTTAGACTCTAAATTATTTTGATAAAATTGGTTTTGAGAAATGAATTAACTAGAGAAAGTTGTTTTGTAAGAACAAACTTTTCCAACATTGGCTTTGATTTATTTTCTATATTAATTTACAAAGTTTTAGTATTTGAATTATATATGGTTGGAAAGCTATTTGAGTCTACTTTCTAATGGATGAACAAAATTCAAATTGAAATTTTCTAAGAATAGACATTGAATTTTTAGTGGAGTTTATGCAAGTTCTCTAACAACTACACAAGGGGTAATTTTGAAAATTCACTATAATTTTTACAAATTGAATAAGATGTTGAATTTTATATAGATAGAAAGCCCCTTAAATCTAGCTTTTGAATCTTTAAATGGATTATGATGTAGATTTATATAACTCAAGATGTTATAAAATTAGTAAATAGAGTGCAAATAGAATTTAAAGCTGTTGATTGCCAGATTCATTTAGAGCCACTCTAAATGCAAAACCTGCATGACCCATCTCTCCCTATGAAAATGGATCAATCCTTTGGCCTGCAATGTTAAAAATTGGAAAGAAATTCATAAACCAATCAATCTTTCCTAAAGGACTAAAATGATCCCCTCACTCTTGATAGCTTTTAAGAGCTACTTTAAAAAGAGAAAAATGTGCATTTTCATTTCTCAATGTTTTGCAATGTCTCAAAGATTGTTTCTTCTATAAAATGAGTAGTCCAACACACTTGTGGAATAAGAGAACAAGTACTAAAAAGCCTTATCTTCATTTTCTCAAGAATTTAAGAGAATTTAAAAGATTAAAGCTTTAATTCTTCTCATTCATGTATTCAAATTATATTTGTTCTTCGTTTTCCATTTTTTATACTTAAGTAGACAAACACCCAACCTTAGTTAGGTTATTTAATTTGCAAAGACATTTGTATCATTTTGAGATAGAAAGCTTAAAAGGAATATGACATTTTAGTGATTTTATGAGGAATTTGAAAGAAAATCATTATGGGTTTTGTGTGATTATAATTTTAGCCTTGGAATGGCTGGTTGTAAGATTTAAGATATTATGATTGTGCTTGGCTAGGATAGCTATGGGAGAGGATGTATGTGTCTTTGGAGAAAGGTAAACCCCTATAAATTTATCTGTTTGATTTCTTTATACCTATGCCTTTTATTTTCATTATTGTTTATATATATTTTAATTTTTTTTTATTATTGTTAATTTCATTAAATTTCTATCAAAGATTTTATTGTTTTAATTTTGTTTATTCAAATTTATTGAAATTCAACTTTTAAGAAAAAATTTAAGCACAATCTAATTCACCCCACTCTTTGATTGTTATCTACACTTGAACTAACATATACTTAATGTTAAACACTCACTTACATCAAATTGGTGTTTTCCCTATAGTAACTCCATAACATCCCAAGTCTTATTCTTTTTTAATGCTCTCATCTTTTCAAGTATTGTAGCTTTCCATTTTTGAGATTTTAGGGCTTCTTATATATTTGTGGGAAATATTTTCTGTTACGGCACGAAATGTTGTAAACAAACGGCTTTAGGATAGATAATTGGACAATGGCTATTGAGTGCACGATCTTACATCTTTCATGGGTGCTATAGGTATACCTAGATCATTTTCTGAAATATTGATAACTCTATAAAATAGAGTTATTTAAACTTATATTCAGTGCTTAAGTGAGTTAATTTTGCTTTGTTTTTGGTAAATTAAGCTTCTTTTTTACATCTAATGTGCTTAACTTGATGTTTTATAGGAAATAATGAAAGAAATATGGAATCTTGATAAATCTTGAAGAATGTTACAATTTGTTTATCAATCTTGGATGATTATTGATACATTGGAATGAATTTTGGACTATTTTTGTTATGTTCTCAATGATTACTAGAGTTATTAGAAACTTAGAGTGAAAGTGAGAAAATTGTACAAAATTTGCTTATTTGATCTTATGGGAGTTAGAATTATTCAATCTTGATGAGAAATTCAAAAAATTCATGAAAGAATCAAGAAAAGCATAATTGGTTATGATTAAGGTTAGATTTGTAACTTTAAGTTAAATGCAAGCCCATGGTAACTTATGTAGTATGCATGCATGGGATTACTAATGGATGACATGACAGTAAGTCTTTTCTCAATAGCTAAAAGAGATAACTTAAAGGCCTATGTGGCATGATAACTTGGCAATTCTATTCAAATTAAAAAAGTCCAAATAGCCCTTAGTTCTTACATTGACTTGGAATTCCTATTTTTGTTTCGATTTCACTTTTTCCTACTTGGGGTAAGAATGGCATGGATATATATATATATATATATATACTTTTAAAGAGGGGCTAGCAAGCACATGATATAAACTTAGAATTTATTTTTCTCTTTAAAAAGAAACTTATTAAAGGCAAGCTTTAAGAAGTCTTCAAAAAGTAATAAGATCTAGTCCAATTTAAAGAACACTTTCTAGAAGACTTTAATCTTTTGATTTTCAAGAAAGGTTAGCTGAACATATCTCTTCAATTTGTAATGATTTAATTCTTCAAGAACTATTTAGGAAAAATGCCAAGAAAGCCAACCAGCACTTCTACTTATCTATTTAGAGTTTCTTGTATTCTTGATTTTATAAATAGCTAGCATAGTTAGAGGTACAAGTATGGTTAGGGTGACAACCCATCCTATAGCTTTATAAGGTTTACTTTCATTGGTTTCTTGTTCTCTTAAGTTCTTTTTAGTTTAAGTTTTGAAGTGACAAACCAACTGTTGTTCTTTTAAACTTTCTTGCATTGTTTTCTTAGGTTTTCAATTCAATTTAGTTTTTTCCAAGTTAACTTAAATTTCTACAAGTTTAATTTAAGTTTTCAAGTAATTTAAATTCTATTTTGATTTCATTTAAGTTTAAGCTCTTTAATTTCTTGTTCTTATTATTTACTTTAATTTGTTGTTTTAATTTAATTCAAGTTTAGTTCATGTAATTTAAGGTTAATTTAGTTTTACTCAAGTTTGATTTAAGGTTTCTCAGGTTAAATTTAGTTGCACAAGTTATGATTCCTAGTTATTGGATTATATTTAATGTTTATGCATGATTTAAAGTTTAATTTGCTTAAGTTCAATTTTGTTAGTGTGATTTAAATTTATTTACATTGTTTATGATTCAAGCATGTTAGATTAGGTTTAATTTGCCATTCTTAAGGTTTCATGAGTTAAATTAAGTTTGTTAAGTTTAATTTTAATTTCAGTTTAACTTAATTTAGTATCTTTGCATGATAATTCGATTTCTTAAGTTGTTGTATTAGATTTGATTAGTTAAGTAGTTTAATTTAGTTCTTGCATATTAGCTTCAATTTGTTTTAATATAATTAGGGTGTTATAATTTTAGTACTTATTATTAACTCTATTTATAATCCTTGTAGAAATGATCTTAACTTACTACTTGTATGATTTGTGCATTTGCAAATTCTCAATCAAATATCCACTAGTGATGGTGCTATAGGCTTAACTATTTTTTATTTAGAATTTACTTGTGCATCATATTCTTGACTATTTAGTTAGGGCATAAAAATTTGTACTTCTTTAGGTAATAGTTTACATCATGAATAAACACAGACCTCTATTTTTTTTAAGGAGGACTAAGCATAGATGAATCTCTCTCTATTTCCATTTTAGTTTATGTTGGTGACACAATAGGAAACGCTGATGTTACAAGAAATAAAATGAAAAAATTTCAAAGCCTATCTTCATCTAGTGTCTCCCTTGAAGAGTTAAGTTTAGGTAACATGGTTTATTTTTAAAGAATGTTAAATTTAATAAAACAAATGTTTGTTTTGTGTATGGAGAATAGCACTTATACCTTTTTTGAGTTAGAAAGTACTTGATAAATATATATTTTATAGCTCTAGGTTCTAGTTTTCCATGAGATAGATTTTTGTTGTGAACAAAAAATGTGCAATCATAGACTTTTAGGGGTAAAAAAGTAAACAACCAAATAACATGTTCAATGATGTTTTGAAATTAGGAACCTTGACTAGAAAGTCTATTTATTAAGTATGAGGTTGCTAAAGTAGCATCTCCCAAAAACTTAGGAACATTATTAGTAAATATGGTAATGTGAAAAACTTTTAATAAACGATGATTTTTATGTTTTGTGACCTTTATTTTTTGTTAGGTGTTAAAACAAGAACTTTGGTTAAAAATCTCATTTTTTTTTAAATAATCACCAAAAATTTAAATAAAATATTCCATTCCATTCTTTGAGAGAACATTTGGATTTGAGCTTGAAATTATGTTTGAACCATTTTGTGAAATTGTTGAATGATTGTCTTAGACTTGTCTTTTAACAAGTTTGCGTGTGATCATCTACTAAGGCTATGATCCACTTAGTTTTAGCTATGTTATTTCCCCATGAATGTCCCTAAATAACACTGTGGACTAAAGCAAAGGTTTAGAAAATCTATATGGATGACTTTGATAAGGAACATAATTGTGTTTGGTAAGTTGATAAGTTTCACAATGAATGGAATGGATATCTTTATTTTTAAAAAGAGAAAGAAACAAAGTTTTTGATATGGGAAATAGGATGTTCTAATTGTGGACACCCATTTTGTTTGAAAATTTTTTGGAATTGAAACAAGCTTTCTACCATAAATTAGGCCTTAATCGAAAAGCTTTGAACCCAAGAATTAAAAGCTTGAAAATTTTATTTTATTTTTAATTTTTGGTTTTAATTTTAGTCTTAATGTTAATTTTAGTTTTTAATTTTATTTTTTTATTATTTCTAGTCAAAAGTCCAAAAAAAAGTCAAAAAAAAAAAAAAGAAAAAGGAAAGATCAGAAACGAGAAACCATGGATTCATTTTGGGATTCAATGAAACCTAATCACACAAATAGAATTATAGAATTAATTCACATCAAAATAGAATCAAATCACAAAAATTTTGGTTGAATTGATTTAGTTTATAAATCGAAAGGGATTTAATCCTTATAAAGGACACACATGAATAGAAATCAACCACACATAAAGCATATAAGGGGAAAACCTATAAGCAAATTTATAAGCTAGCTTTTTGGATTTTGGGATTTTGATTTTTAAGTCTTGGTTTTAGGAAACAGTTTTGGTTTGGAGGTTTGACTGTGAATTAAAGTTTTTGGTTTGATTTATGGGGTTTGAATGTAATTTTTTTTCTTGGGAAATTTCTAGTGTTGTTTGATTTTTTGGAATCTAGAAATATTTGGGGAAATTTTTTATTTTTTTTGTTTGGGTTGTTTTTTGGGAATTTAGTTTGCGATCTAGGTTTTTTTTTGGCAATTTTTAGATTTCAAATGAATTTTTCAATGAAACTTTAAGTTTACCAATGAGTAAACGGTGGCCAAAAGAATTTCTCAACGATCGATTTCTAGGTTCATCCAATTTTCTAAAAAAGTTTGAATATTTTGGTGATTGATTGAATTTCTTAGAGCTAAATCTGAAAATCTGGGTACTATTTAGAGAGAAGACAGAGAGAAATCAAGTTAGAGAAAGAAACGACCAAAGCATTCTGAAAAAAAACCAATTTTTTAGCTTTTATACGTAATAGAAACAACGCCATTTTAAAGAACTCCTAACCCGTGTGTGATTTGGCTGAACCAAGTGTTGACCCGTGCTCCAACCCGACTAAGTTGCAAGTTTTTCCTTTTCTATTTTCTTTTATTTTTGTTTTTCTTTTATTTTTTCTTTATTATTTTCCATTTTTTAGCTATGTTTTCTTTATGATTATTATTATTATTATTATTATTATTATTATTATTATTATTATTAATTACATTTAAAAAGATAATGAAAAGAAATTTGGTAGGATTATTTATGAGTTTTTTATTTATATTTTTGCATGATTATTAATTAATTGTATGATTTTATATTAATTTCATGATAATGTATATATTATATTATTGCATGATTATATTATAAACGCATGATATATTATATTATTATATGATATTATTTTGTATGATAATTTTTACTCATTTTAATTGATTTTTTTCTTCAAATTTAAAAAAGGGTTTTCTAAAAAATAAATTTACAATCTTACCAAACTATTGGAAGATTTAAATTCTGAATTAAGTCTTACCAATTTATTGGAAAACTTAATAAATTTTTTTGAAACAAATAATTTTTCAATCCTACCAACATATTGAAGGGTAATCTTTGATAGAAAATCTTACCAACATATTTGAATATATTTATGAAAATAAATTGTTTTCACAAATAATTTTTTTTTACAAAAAAATAAATTAATCAAATGACGGAATCTCTTGACTAGTGGGACACTAGTCTCTATGAATACTTCTAAGATGAGAAAATTATTTTAAAATGCTACCAAAATATTAGAGTAATTTTAAAATTAATTTTCAATAACTAAATTACTTGGTAAACCATAAAGATGTTTTAAGGCTTAGATAGCATGCAATCAAACTAGTACTATCCTTTGAATAGGCACTGTGATGATGCTATAACCTTCCTTATGTGTAAACGTATTGCTGAACCTAATCATGATTTCATAGACTAGAATATATCGTTTTGAAGATACCTAAGTCAAGTTTGGGATTTCTCTTTAAAGTGGGTCAGATTAAGTTAGGTGGCCAATCACACTTAGATTAAAAAGATTGATTGTGACTTTTTAAGTTTATGTCTAGTAATGGGTTTACAAATTTATTTATTATGATAGTTTGATGACTCCACTAGGGACATCAAGAGTTAGGCCAATAAATGATTTCTTTTTATAAAAGCCTAACTTAACAAATTTAATAAATTTTTTCCTTGTTTGTATTTTATTTATTTTTTTTCATATCTATCATTCATTTGTATATGCATAATATGAGCTTTACACTCAAGTTCTATCCTTTGGGAGGGAGTAAAGTATTTAAGCCTTTGTGAGATTTCACGTCACCACATGGGCTAGCGAAATACTCTCATTCAAATTGAACCTTTTTCGTTTGTACCCTATAATGGGTAAGGGTTTGGGTTCCTTACTAATCTATAATGGACAATGATGTAAGGAATAATTTTAAAACCTTTAGATTGTTAAACCTTTGAACCTATCACGTAAGTAAACCCTAAAAGTCCAAACTTAAGTTAGAGCCATGCATTCCTTTATGTTAGAAAATCCTAAATATGAGACATGATGGGACATTTATCTTACTTGTAAATTTATATATTAGTTGCATACTAACTAGAGCTATGCAGAAATTGATTTTGACCTAAAAAGCTATCAAAAATCGATCTATAAGTTAAATCTATTTCAATTTTTTTGATTAAATATATTAAATCGGTTTGGATATTGGTTAAATTTATTTAGTCAGTCAATTTTTGGTTTCAAGATTCATGAACCAAACTAACCCAAAAAATCAATTAAATATTATTAAAATATTTTATATTTTTATTAATATAATTTAATATTTTTTATCTTTTACATTTTATAAAAGATCTTCAATTCTTTATTCCTCACTGACACCAGCTCACCTACCACTCAATCCTAATAGTCACTCACCCTCACCCTTGTAGCCATTTCTTGATCAATCATTGGGCACTGATGGCCAATGCAAGTACGTAACTCACCCAGGCACCCACTCAATCACTTACCCTTGTAGCTATTTCCTAGTCGATCTCGAAGGCACAAGCCTCAATTGACAACCATTGACCACCGCAACCTTTAATCGACTCCTCTAACTTGTCATAACTCTTTATTCGATTGATTTTCTCTTTTCTGCAACACAGCCCTAAATTTAACTCACGGTAAGATCTTTAATCCTTCTTTACCCATTTTTCAGTGCTTGAAATAGTGGGTTGTAATAATTTTAGAACTATCAGCTTTTAAAGGTTCTACTATGGTCTAAAAGGTTTTAAGCCTATCTGCTATGTCACTGTTAAGTTTTCATGGAATGTTTTGGGACCCAATATCATGTCCTAGATTTCTAGTGATTGTTTTTGGACTTTGGATGCCCACCCTATGCCTAGGGCATGGTCTTTTTATCTCTTCAATAGCACAAACCATGACAAATACACTTATTACAATATTTAGAATATAGTGAAAAACTAAAGACATATACTTAAATCTATATTGCATGTTTGTACTTTCTAAATTTGGATTCTCTAACCATAATTTTATCATTAAATCAAACAAACGTCAAGAATACAACTATCTTGCCCATAGTGAATAGTTATGTTCTTGATGTTTGTACTTTATTATTAAAGCAAACAAACATAAAAAACACAATGATAATCATAGATACTTTTGAGATTTTGCTCTAAATGTTTTTACGATTCGCTAGGGGTAAGATATTTTGCTTGCTTATAAGCAATTATTTCATTCAAGAGCTAATTGAATAAAAATTGTAAACTTTGAATTGCTATCTTACTTCATGTTACATTATCTTGTCTTATTATACATGATTGTTTAAAGATGAAAAAAATCTGTTGCATTATCAAGATTTATTCATAAGTGATTAATTGTCAAATTAAGATACAAGTACTCTTCCTTCAAAATTTCAATGTTGCATTTTCATACAAGTTGAATAACACAATATAATGGATAAGGTGGATATAGCAATTTTGGGTCTTTATAGTAGGAAAGGATTTTCTGATGAAAGACAACTCAATTAAGTAAGATATATTCTGTGGATGATAAGAAAATTCTAAATTATGTTTTCCTTTGATTATTTAATTGTCCATTAAAAAGTAAGTTGTTTAAAGTTTTAACTGTGGTTACCAAACATTTTGTTTGATGGAAAACATCAACTTAATAGTTTAGGTGCTTTAACTTTTTGAAGTGGTTGAACCAAAAATGGAATAAAGATGAATGGGATTGGCTAAATTTTGATTTTTATTGTTAGGTTTGAAATTATAGACTTTAGGCTTAAAAATTATTTACAAACTTGAAGGATTTGATTTAACATCAAACTAAAACATTTACAAGTAACTCTTTCTTCTATAAAGTAATTTATGAATTCTGACCATTAAAACTAATCTTGGCTAATTCAAACCATATGTACTATTTTTATCAATTTGAATATTGGAAAGGTTAGTGGTGGGATTAGTTAAGGTTTGATTAATATCTTATCTAGCCAAACCAAATCCTGTTTATTAGGCGAGCTTGGCTTGGTATGGCCGATGGTCATGGTCATGGTCATGGATTCAATGTAAGGCTGAAGAGCCACTGAACCTTATCAATTACAAGGTTAATTACTCACATTTGGCTATCACCACACTAACCATACCATAAATCTTATTTGAAACAAAGGAAAGCCTATACCCTTAAGAGCTTGAGGTGATTGTCAAACAAAAAAGGTACTAATACTGGCTCATGTTTAGGGGGTTAGGACCTTCTAGAGCTTGTCTAAGATTAAAAAGAACACTGGCCACTATCCTAAGTTGTCAACTAACCTTCATGTTGGAGACCCAACTTAGTTTTCAACTAGCTGTGGATTCGTGTCACTATCCTTTTAGTCCTATATTTGAGCTCTTCTCTTTTTCATGTGCAAAAAACTTAAGGAGTAATTATAGAGCTTATGTGCCTTAAGTTTTGGAATTGAATAATTTTGTATGGCCATAACCTAACTTTAACATTATTTAAAAATTTTGACCAACAAATGTAGCTCTATGTTGCAAATCATTATTTATTTCAATTTAGATTTGAACCTTAAATATTGAAATTAAAACTTTTATTTGATCTTCACCTCTGTTTTGACCTAATCACCTTTCTAAACAATTCTAATAATGCACTCTCTCACTGCAATCTGGTGCATTTGATCAAGATTTTATTTCAAAATGCTCCACACAAATATTATTGCAACATTATTTGTATAAATATTGCTTGAATTGAAATAACTTGCATATTATAATTGAGTAAACTTAAGAGAGGAAATTGGATAGCCTGACTTACCTTTCTGGAAACAATTTCGATGTTAGTAATGTAAGCTGCAACATTACTCTTTTATGTTTTCCACTGATTTGATCATATGATCATTGAACCATTATATCAATAATTTTCCTATTCAATATTTCATGTTATGAAGTTAGCAAGCTAGCTTACAAAAATATAATTTTTGATAAGGGTGGATATTTGGAATTTGGCTTCTGCAATGCTGTAATATTCATTATGCTGTCATCAAAATTTTTCTTCTAAGATTAACTTTATCCAACTACAAAGATTTTTTTTGTTATTTGATTGGACATTTATTTTATTATTTGGTTGGACATTTATTTTTAGCATGTAATGCATATTTAATTGGACATTTATTTTATTATTATTTTTAGTTTGTAAAATGTGTTTACTCTTGAAACTTACTTACATTTTATTATTTTTTTGTTGAAGATAAGTGATAGAAATACTACATAAATGAATACTCAATTAATCCCTTAAGGTGAATGAGACACACATAGAACAAAAAGTGAAGTTCTGAGCACAAAACTGAAAAGGAAACAACCTAACACATGGTCAAAAGTATGGGATCATTTCACCAAATTTACTAGTGACAATGGTGATCTCAAAGCTAGATGCAATTATTATAATAGAGAATTTTATGCTTACCTTAAAAAAATGGAACCTCTACATTAAAGAATCACATGGGTATTTGTACTGAATTTTTTCGTGCTAGTGTTGATCTTTCCCAAATGGAATTAGTTTTAAGTTCAGAAGGAGATGTATCTTTAGGTACTTGGAAGTTTAATCAAGATGCCATTAGAAGAGGTGTGGTTGAGATGATTATTATATACGAATTGCCCTTTGGATTTGTTGAAGCTAAAAGATTTAGGCATTGCATGTCTATTGCTTGCCTTAGATTTCATATATCGTCACGATGGATTGTTTCTAGAGATTGCTATCAAATTTATGTAGATGAAAAAAATTCCCTAAAGTAAATTTTAAAATTGTCTACTATGAGAGTATCTCTGACCACTGATACATGGACCTTATTGCAAAAAGTTAATTATGTTTCTTACTACTTATTTTGTAGACAATGATTGAAAATTTAACAAAAGGATTTTAAACTTTTGTATCATTTGTAGTCATAAAGGTGAGGCTATTGGTAGGGCAATTAAGAAATGTTTGCATGATTAGGGGATTAATAAAGTTTTCACTATCACAGTTGATAATGTTAGTTCTAATGATGTTGCAATCTCATACTTAAGGAAAAAATTTAATAATGCAAGAACTAGTATTGTAGGGGCAAATATCTTTATTTGAGATGCATGGCTCATATTCTTAACCTTATTGTGAGTGATGGGTTGAAAAAATTGACTAATTTAGTTGCTCATGTTAAAGAGACAGTTAGATATGTAAGACAATCACCCTCTAAGTTAGCCAAGTTTAAAGAGTGTGTTGTCAATGAACATATTCAAAGTAACAGTTTGCTATACTTGGATGTTAGCATTAGGTAGAACTTTACTTGTTTTATGTTGGAAGAAACTCAAGAATTTGAAATAGCTTTTGAGGCATTTAATGATGTTGATCTTTATTATAGAATTGAACTATTTTTGGGAGATGGGGTGCTTGATCAAAATGATTGGGCTAGTGTTAAAAAATTATGCCTTTTCTTACAAAAATTTTACAATCTCACAATTAGAGTTTCGGGTTCTACATATGTCACCACTAACAATTTTTTTGAAGATATATGTGGTGTTTATGGCATTTTGCAAGATTGCCGATTGAATGCTGATGTTGAGCTGAGTGCAATGGCTAAGAGAATGAAGAATAAGTATGACAAGTATTATGGGAAAGTAGACAAAATGAATATGTTACTTTATATTGCTTCTATTCTTAATCCTTGAAAAAAAAGCTTACATTTGTGGAGTTTTGCTTTATGAAAATGTATTCTTATGATCAAACTTTAGTGATGATTAAGAAAATGCAAGAAGCAATAGTTGAGTTGTTTGATGAATACAAAAACATGTTGCAACCTCAATCTAAACAAATTGGTGATAGTAGCCATATGAGTTAACCACTACCATCCACTAATGAATTTGGCACTATGGGCCTACATGACTTACAAGCTGTTATGGTTGAGTTTAAGAGGTTTAAGAAATAACAAGGTAGAAAAAAAAATAAATCAAAGTTGGATAAATATTTGAATAAGGGGCCTGATACTATTAAGAAGGGGGTGGACTTTAATGTTCTTCTTTGGTGGAAACTTAATAGGCATAGGTTTCCTATCCTTTCCCCTTTAGCTCATGATGTGTTGGTGATTTTTATATCCACAGTTGCTTCTGAATATGCTTTTAGCACTTATGGCCGTGTGCTAAATACATATAGGAGTTCTTTAACTCCTAAACTTGTTCAAGCTTTTATTTGTGCTTAAGGTTGGTTATGTGAAACTTCAAATTTTGATCCAAATACCTTAGAGGATGAAATGGAACAACTTGACAAGATTGATTTGGGTAATTATTTTATTTATATCATTATTTTTCAATGTTTATTTCTTTAAATATTTTAGTTAAAGTTGACTTTTTTATTTTTTTTATGTACTTTTAGATTTATTCAAGATTGGATTGGACTCCCGTAATTGATTAATAAAGTTTATTAATCAATTGAGGTAATATTGACATTACTTACATTGAATGTGATCCACATAGTTAAATCTTTCTCTTTTAGATAGTTTTAAATGGAATAATTTTTCATTGAATTATGTTTTACTTTTATTTATTTGTTGCTAGAATTTTAAAGGGTGTTCTTGCCCACTACTTGTTGCCTTATGCTTGTTGTTGCCCACTGTTTCCTACTACCTATTAAATATTAATGTTTGAGACTTGGAATTTACGTGCTGAAATTGGTTAAGATGTTTGTTGTTGCTTGTTGAATGTTGTTTGAGAATTAGACTTTATGGATTGTAATTTGGTATGTATTGTATGTGTTTATGTTGTTTAAGACTTAGAGTTTACAAAGCTTGTTTTTATATTTTATTTGAGTATTGCTCACTGATTTAGAGCTTGTGTATTGCTCACTAATTTAGAACTTATGTATTGCTCATTGACTTAGACTTTCTAAAGCTTATGTGTTGCTCACTGATGTTATTTTATATGTAGACTTACTGTGTATTGTGTATTGCTCACTGATTTAGAGCTTATGTATTGCTCATTGACTTAGACTTTCTAAAGCTTATGTGTTGCTCACTGATGTTATTTTATATGTAGACTTACTATGTATTGTGTATTGCTCACTGATTTAGAGCTTGAGACTAAATTTACTATGTATGAAGTTTGTGTTTAGATTTTATGAAGCTTGTGTTTTTGAACTATACAAATTACATTGAAAGTTGAATACATGAAATAAGAAACCAGAATCGATTATACCTAAAAAATCGACCAGATTTGACAAGATTAAATCGGTTTGATTTTTTTAGCTATCTATTACTATTCGATCGATTCAATTTTATCTTTAAATTAAGTCGGGTAAATCAATTTTTTGACTTTTCAAACTAAATAATTCAAACCGACCGATTGCTCAGTCTTAATTACCAACCCTTTATGTTATTCTTTATATTTATATATTATTTTTTTTGTAAATGTTATGTGTATATACCTATTCTTTTACTATGCATGCATTCACATCATTAGATTTATCATAAAGAGTAATTGCCATAAAACAATTTTAACAAAAAAGAAACTTAATTACATCCATGAAAAGTCTAGCGAAATCCTCTACTAGCCTGAAAAAGGAGTTTAAAATGTTGAAGCTTGTAAACAAAAGGTTAAAAAGGGAAGTTTAAGCACTCGAACAAGAAAAAGATGAATGGAAGAGTCTGTTCGCCGACCATAACACAACACAGTCATCTACCAATCAGAAGCTAGCCCAACTTTTGAAAAAAATGGATAGTTGTAAGCAAAGCTACAAGAAAGAGAAGAGGTACTTTTTGAGGCACATAAACACATCCAAATGCTAAATGGAGTGGTGGTTGAAATTGGAACATAAAATGGGGGCTGTGAATGAAGAATATAAGTAAAAAAGGCATATATGATAAAGCATAACCTACTGGAGATCCTACTTGACTAAATCACTATGGTTGTTTACAAAGCCAAAAACATGGTAGGAAATGTTGAAAAATGGAAAACAAAAGTGCCACCAAATGGAGCACATGGCTAAAAACTACTAGATTTCTTGAAAGTCAGTATCAATAAATTAAGGATTTTTTTCCTTAATAAACTCTAAACTTTTCATGAATGTAATATTGGATTTGGTTAGAAATAACTTTGATTCAATAAAGATTTTCTTTGTTAACAATTATTATGTAGTAAATTCTCCTTATTACGTTCATGCATTCCTGCATTCATTCTTATGCATAATTAGATGGTTTCATGAACATCATTCTAAATATGAACCATAATTATGGTAAATCATGATTCAAGGATAGCTCAACCAACTTACCACCAGCATAACACTTGAGCTTAAGCTAGAAAAATGAAGCAAGACAATGTAAGCATGTTGAGAAATTGAAAAGGGCTCAAGAGGATATTCAAAGGGAGTTGAGCAAAATTCTTAAAGCACTGAATAAGTTGAACAAGGGAAAGGTTGTAGAAGAAGATGCTAGCCCCAAAGACCACTCGTTACAAGATGCCAATCCACTCAAGGATTTCTTTCATAACAGTTCATATTCCCTAGAAGATATACCTATCTTAAAATGCCTTTTATGTTAAGTCAAAGGTACTTTCAAAATTTTGTTAACCCTATCTCCACTAAAAAAGTAGTAGAGTCAATTCAAGTCCCTAACTTAGATGATCTAAAGGAGAATAAGAGCTAAAATTGAAGGTGGTTGAAAGTTTAAATGACTTAAAATCTGAACAAAAGATAAACCTACTAGAAGAAATACCATGAGCAATCAAGGCAATAGACTTTATGATGTATTTTAGGATGTCCTATCACACATATAATGGTACAAAATGTCCTATTACACATATTACCATATATTTTAGAAAGATGACTGCCTACATTAATGACAAAAAGCTATTGATGCATATGTTCCAAGACAAACTTACTGGCTCAATTATAAGGTGATATGTTCAGCTAGATTGAACTTGCATATGTTAATGGATGAAGCTCACGTGGGCATTTATTAATCAATGTCACCATGTCATTGACTCGACTCTTGATCGTCTTTCTTTACAAAGTATAGAGAAAAAGGTAATAGAATCTTTCAAAAAATATGCCTAACAGTGGATGGATATGGCTTATCATGTTCAATCTTCTCTTACTAAGAAGGAAACTACAATACTATTTTGTTAACACCTTAAAAACACCATATTATGAGAAGATGATAAGGAATGCAATAAAAAACTTTATTAACATGGTGATTTCAAAAGAGATTATTGAAAATACCATCAAAAGTGGCAAACTTGAGGAAGAAGAGACAAGCAGCACTAAGAAATGTGGGATGCCTAAAAAGAAAAAAGTTGAAGCCTGAACTGTGAGTTTTGAAAGCCAAAAATTTAAAAGCTATGCTTTATATCCACTACCTATTCATCTTGCTTACTAACCTGCTATTAATAATATTGCATAAGTCCCTTACTAGCCTGACTACCTAACCATGAACAACATCTTCTCAAGCCCTTATCAGCCAACCTTTTAGCACCAGCATATGAGCCTAGTCTTGTCACTACACCAGTTTCAAGGCCTAACAATCAAGTGAGTGGTTTGAGAAGATCCAAAGGCAACTAAGAGAGAGCCTGTATTGATCCTATCTTTATAACATATATTGAGCTATTCTCAGAATTGGTCGAGAACGACTTGATATCCTCAATTCCTTTGGAACCATTAAAACCATTAAATCCCAATAAATCAGAAAATAGATTTAATTTGATACACATCCTATCAAATGATCTTGTCATAAATAGCATTTCCCACTATAAATTCATTCATAACCATTTCAACCCTCTTAAATAAGTTCATTGTCTTATCTTCTTTTAATAGTTTTAGCTCTTTTATTCATTGAACTACTTGGGAGATTGAAAGAGTTCTGGAATAAGTCCTAGGCTATGTCATGAGATTAATGTACTCATCATTCGAAATATCATGACTATCCAATATTACCCATTTCTAGAAGATTACATATATTATCAATATCATTAATTTTCTCTCGTAACTTATCATCTATTCTAAAAAATTATATCTATCGTCTCATTGTTGTTGTAGTCTCAACATGCACCGTAATAGCTCGATCTTTGCCATAAAGAATCACCATCTTGTCATAATTTGAAATGAATTTAATCATCTATTTCTAAGAATAATAATGTACCTAAAAATTTATAAATATTATATTGTGAAAATATAATTATTAAATTATAAAAGAGTTAAAAAAATAATAATTAAAAATTAATTTTAAATAAAATTTATCTCAATCAATTTCTGTTAAACTTCATGTTTAGCACCTATAAAATGGTTGGATTCCAAAAAAATCAACTCATCCCTTTCTTGAACATGTCATAATACTTTGACAAATTAATTTTTATAGTATTCTAACAATGTTTTTAACTTTTTCCTTTGTAATATCTCTCTCAATTTTTTTTTATCTCAATGACATATTATCATAGGCATATTTAGTGAAAGTTTCATTTATAATGTTCCCTATATTGTGTTGATACGAAAATGCATCAACACGAGCATCATTCGTTGTTTGTCCATGTCAAAACATTATCCTTATTTGTCCTTTGGTCAATTTCATTAGTAGTAATAACTTTTTTTCTTTCTTGGCATGGTTAAGTCTATATATTGAGAAAGAAAAATGTAAAAAGTTATAAGAACAATTAAATAGATCCATTGAGAAATAAGTACTTTAGTTGTTCAGATGATAAAATAACATTTATTTGATTAAAAAAGTACATTAAGTCTATTAAATAAAAAAAATATAAATTGAAAAAATCCACAAATAATAATAATCACTCAATTTCTATATTCGATCCAAATAGTATTAGCTGTAGAATCTTTTAATGTTCTCATTAAGTAGCATTTTTATTCTTATTTCTAGGATCATAATACTCTTGTTTAATGACCCAGCATTTAGTTCACAATCAATGTCATCAATAAAAGTATCATCAAGGTCTACAAACATTAAGTAATTATGAAGAATACAACATGCTAAAATTATTATTTTTTGGGTTCTATCTACATATGTTGGTGCATTTGTTTTTACTATAATGGGAAATATTAAAAAAAAAAACACCAAATGCTTTATCATTGTATTATACAATGGTGTGTGTTTAAAATTGAATAATTTCTAAGAATTTTTTGACAGGCTATTTGGATATTCTTTCAAATGATAGCTCACTTGTCTATATGTTGCAATCAATATGCTTCTCAATATAATTTCAAAATCAATAAGATAATATTGACCTATTCAAAATTGTAACCATATAACTATTTTAGTTTTATAAATACTCAAATTAAATATAAGATATTATATTAATTAGCTTTTAGAGTCATAAGCCTATTTTCTTTTGATATTGCACCTTTTATAATTCTTAAGTAAGAGGTAGTACTTTTTTTTCTAAGGAATAAATAAATAAATTTTAAATCAAATGAACATGCTATTAATACATTTAGGTACTTTTTTCTATCATGATATTTTCGAGTATCTATATTTTATACATTAACTCTAATATGTATTTCATCAATAGCTCCTACATAATTTTGAAATTGATTTAATATATTAATACTTATTTTAATATAAATAAAATTGTGATTAAATTAATGTAACTAACAATTTCTTCCTTTAAAGTATGGTAGAATATATTGTTTTCAAGTATCTCAACTGGAATATATAAGCCATTTGTTTGTTTAAGGAATCTTACTTCTAATTTTATTATAGCTGTTAAAACAAAGTGTAAATTACAACTAATTATTTCTCCTTAACATCTAAAGCAAAATTTTATTTCTATTTTTAGCATGATGAGATAATATATAAAGAGTTTTAACAAATTGTTTTTCCAATGTAACTCATCTTATTGGTTTTAGACCATCATAATTTTTTAGCATTACACATAAATTTAGAAAAGTTTTAGTCCCATTCTTACAATATTTCAACTTTTCTTACTACCAACAATTTGACTCATTATTTCATTTTTATTCCCATCTCTTTCTAGAGTCATATCATCAATAACTTCTTTTCATGATTGTTTTTTACATACATACTAATAACTCTGTTTAGTTTTTCCATTTTTTATTATTTAATTTTTTATTACTAAAACTAAAACTAAAATTAAATATAATAATACTTTTTACCTTTTTGAAAATTTCAACTACAAAATGTTGGTTACAACCTTCACAAAATCATATTTTGTTTTCTTTTATATGTAATTATAATTACTTGTTAATTCAAGTTTACTAGTATGGATTAATTAAAAAATTGCCTGGCAAGATTCCATAAATATACAACTCTAAGAATAGAAGAATTAGACCTAATATGTTGATTTTTTTTTTTTGGTGAAAGTAGTTGTCTTGGTAGAATTCGTATATAGTTATAAAGAGCTTGAATCTTTATTCTTTGCACAAATAAAAATTGTCAATGAAACTATTTCAATGCTTTGTTATATGCCAACATTTTCAATGAAAGTCAAATCATCAAATTAAATAGAATATAATGAAAAATCATATCTATAAAATACATGTTTGATATAATTAAATCCATTCACTATTCTTAACAATTTAAAAATTGAAACATCCATTGCAGGATTAACATTGAATTGAAAAATCCAAACACAAAATATATATATAGCTTAAAAACTGAAATAAAAACAACATCCTATATCTATAGAGAAACATGAGAATGTTAAATGAAAAAGATAAGTCAAACTTAACTTGAGAGTAAAGGTGATAAAAGAGAAATAAATTGTGAATTAAGAAAAGTGGTGTGGCTAGGTTTGTATTTTTTTTTAAATATATAAGTAGTGTTAAATAAAACTATAAACATAATAGTCTTTTTATAAAAGTAATTTATTTAACTTTCCTTTCCCTAGCTTTATCATTGAATTAGGGTGTTGAAATTTTAAGATTGTAAGAAAAACTTAGGCCTCTTAGGTTTCTACCTTTTCTTCTTACTTTAATTAAAATTTATCCAAACAATAGGAAGGTTTTCCCATTTTCCATGCTTTTCTCTATAATCTTTTCCTTTCCCTCATATTCTCTTAATCCAAACATACAGGAATGGCTATTTGAGTGTAATAAAAATATAAGTATTTGTCTATGGAAAGTGATATAGTTAATGTGTTATTTTATTGTTTTAGCCAATAGTTTTTGAGTTTGAATTATTTTGATTTTAGGTTTCTTTTGATAGTAAGTCATTTCTTATTTATATAATTTTAGGTTTAGGGCTTATGGATTTATTAATCTTTTTTATATAATTTTGGATGAATTAAGTCTGACTCGAGAGTAGGGAGAGACGAAGAGTAAGAGAAAACATAAAGGGAGAGTAACAAAGTAAGGATATAACTTGGGAAAGATAGAGAGAGCAAGTAAGAGATAGACAAAAGGAAGGTGACAAAGTAAGGTTGTAATTAAAAAGGTAAAGTCAAAATGGGATTGGGACTGGATCACTAGAGTTAGGAGTAGGGAAAGACAAAGTTGAATAGAGCAAAGAAGGAGGACAACAAAAATTTAGGGGTATAATTTAGGTATAGATTTTAGAGTTTTTACTCTTTAGAGTTTAGAGCCATTTAGGTCCTTTTTATGAATTAGGCCTTGGTTTTTTTTCTAGCCTTATAGTTTTCTTCTTTTTTTTTCCTCTTAAAGCCTTTTAGTTTTCTTTTAAAAGTAAAATTGTAATTTTCCAGTTAAAATAATAAAAACATATACTAAAATATCAAAACTCTAATAAGCTTGCTACCACTCGAGCTGAGCATTAAGATGCTCAAACTTGTTTTGTTTGATAAGTCGAGTTATTTGAATTCAAGTGCAATTGAATAATGATCGATCCAAATTCAAATATTTTCCTAGTTGAGCTTGAATAGCTTGCAATAACATATTTATCATTTATATCCCTAAGAGCGATTAAGAAAATGTTAAGAAATTGTGTTTTACTTTTTAGCTTTGGCTAAAAAAGGACAAAAAAAATCCTTGAGTTGAAAAATATAAGGCTACCAAAAAACAATTCTATGATTCTATACTAACAAAGCATTTAAACTATTAGCATAAGATTCATTTTACCAATAGATTTTGATATGCATTAGTATATTTTATCCTACACTGATGGCCAAATACAAGTATCAGTATATCTTACGGTTATATTGACAATCAATTATTTTTGTTAATATAGGTACGCTTTACTTATGGATTTTAATCGTTATTATTGCTAACCATTGCTATATGTCAATTTTTTTATTATTATTTTAAGTTGAAAAATGCTAAAAAATTAACTAAAAAAATAAAAGTTCTACAATCTAAAAGAGGTGAGTAATTTTTTATTTGAAACTTATATTACAATTATAATAATATATGTCAGTATATAACACACTTATATTATCAAATATTTATAGACTATTAAAAAAGGATTCATCTATATTGACGACTAAATAACGTGTTTGTATAGATATTGTATATTTTGACAACATTAAAAATTCATCAATACAACTCTTTTTTACTTACACAATTTGATTAGTATGGTCAAGTTTTCGAAAATTTGAAAATTTCTTATAGAGATTTTTTTTTAATTAGAGAAATAAAATTCTTAAAAATTAAATTGTTATATGCAACATTTAATCTATTTCTCAATTTGAAGTTTCTCATATATGTAAAAACAAATAATTTATTATCTAATTACGTTTTAACTAAATTTATTGATGTAAATTTTAATTTACTTAATTCTAATAAGTTAACTATATGATTCCATATTTAAATATAGTGTGCTCAACCAAAAATAGGAATTGTATTCGTTAATAGTTATATATAGTCTAAGTTAAAACATCAATTATAAATTTTACTTCAATTTTATCTTTTTAGTAATGGATAAATAATGCCATCAAATCAGTTAAAAGTTTGTAATATTACTTGTATCATCATACAACACTAAACATTTATTGGACAAAATTGTATCATCATTAATAATTTTCTAGGGATGCATGTAGGCGTCACCTTATTTTCTTGAAATCAATAATGAACCAAAATTTTCATTAATAATACATATTCATAATAGTGACAACAGATTAAAATTTCTTTAAAAAATAAGATGTTATGCAATACATCACAAATAAAATGTTCAATTTGTGACAAAAAAAACGTAAACATTATCTATAATCCAAAGTGTCACAAAAAAATTTCCCACCATTTATTTAATTATTTAGAACACTCATAAATCTACTTAAACTTGAGATAATTCGAATTTGAAATACTTTAAATTCAAAATGATTCGAATCTAGAAAAAGAAAAACATAATTTAAAATGATTCAACTCAAAATAGTTCTAATCCAAAATAACCGAACCCGAAGAGAACTTAATATTGGATTTGAACTTTTCTGTTTCTCACCTATATAAACATGATATTAGGAATGGCAATGAAATGGATATCCACTATTATATATTTATGTATTTTAATTTGTTTAATTTTTATGATATTCGAATCTGTTAAAATATCTGATTAAATTTATGTTAGCTTAAAGACTTGAAATAAACTAAGAGGGGGGTGAATTGGTTGATAATACAATTTTTGAAAATTAATACTTAATAAGCACAAATTCTGTAAAACAATTTATTTAAGCAAATAAACACAATAAATGAGAGTAAACTAATAATCTTAAAAACAAGAGATAGAGATAGAGAATTAGACACTAAGATTTATAAAGGTTCGATCTTTTCTTTAGGCCCCTACGTCCTCTCCCTTAGCCTTACTTACCAAGGAGTTCAACCCATTATGTGTTGAAAGATACAACCTAGCTTCTCAAAGCTTTACACAATCAACACCACAAACTCTTAAGGGTTATCCTCCCCTTTAAGCTCACAATCTCATAATAGAAAATTTCTGAAGTGTTATGTAAATTTAAAGAACCTCTCTAAGGTTAGGTGTTTGCTAGCTTGAAGTACAAAGCAATATTGATAAGAGAATTCAGGAAAAATTGATACAAGAGGGATTTTTTGCACTTTTCTCTCTTTTGAATTGATTTGAATGCTTGAGCAAGATGGTTGGTGGAAGCAATAAATTCTCTTAGCTATGCATACTATTGATTTGTAGTGGAAGCCTCCATTTATATGTAGAAATGAGTTGATAGCTATTGCCTTGCATTTAATGCTTTAAACCTATAAAATATTAGATAAAAAAATAATCGTTGGGGCTTTTTGGACATCAGGGGATTGATCTCCTCATGTAGAGGATCGATTGGGTCAGTTATGTGAAAGCCTATTTTCGTGCCTTAAAAGCTTACTTGATCAATCATGTAATATACCTGATTGATCCCATACTTGGGTGATCGATCCCTTATATGGGGAGGATCGATCCTTTTGGTGGATTTTTAAATGAAGATAGCATTCTATGTAAAAAATATATCGATTCCTTTAAGGGAGGGATTGATCCCATGCCTAGGTGATCGATCCCGTACGTGGGGGGATCGATCTCTTTTCTAGATTTTCAACCCTATTTTGCATTCTGTATAAAAAAACAAATCAATTCCTTTAAAGGAAGGATCGATCAGGTAAGTTCAAACCTAACCAATCAATCTTTACAGGAAGGGGGTCGATTGGTTCTTGCTAAAATTTCACGAGTTTAGCTTTTGGGAGAAAAATGGATCGATCCCTTTGGCCAGGGCATCAATCGAGTAAGGGAAGAGATCGATCCCTTCCCTCAGGAGATCGATCCCTTCTATCCAAAACATACGTTGATCCATTTTGTTTCAAGAATTTGCTTTGTTTTAGTTTTCAAATGAATTTTGACAAGATAGAAGGCTGGAAAAATGTTCAATTTAAGATTATGAGAGTTTGATTCAAGTTAGGCAAATTTTTGTTTTGTCATTTCAAAACTTTTAATCAATTCAAGGCTAACAATCTTCCCTTTTTTGATATGACAAAACTTAGTGAAAAATTTGCTTAAAAATATCTTTTTTCATTTGAAAAACAAGCTCCCCCTGAATTTAAGCATAAAGAAATTAAAAATTTTTCATACCACCAAGATCATCAATCAAATAAAAATTTTTCATACCATTTCCTTTCCCCCTTTTTGTCATAGCAAAAAGGATGAAGTTAATCAAAGGGGGATTGCAATCAATTCAAGGCCATACCAACTCAATTTAACAACTTAAGTTTATACCAATCTCAATGTCAAGCAATATACTAATCACCAAGCATTATACCAATTTTACAAGCCAAATTTCAAAGTAATATAGCAAATATCATAATGAAAATGAAATATAGATTTCATTAATATAAACATCAAATACCAAAGTTTGATAACAAACCATAATGTAAAGTAGTTTTAAGGAAAAATTTACAACATAAAAAAAAAAGATGTGGGAAAACATATGAAGAATGAAATTAGGATGGATCATTGAAGAGGAGGTGAAGAATATGGAGAATGAGGAAGATGCTGCCTCATTTGCTATTGTGCAGACCAAATTTGTTCAATATCAACTCTAACTTGGCGAAGTTGGGAAACTAGCTCATTTTGAGTCACTTCTATGTTTTCCAATCGAGAATTCATAATCCCAACCACTAAATGTAAACTATTTATCTAAAGCATAAGAATTTCTAAAGCTCCTTACATATCAAATAGTGGGGTAAAAGGTTCTTCTTAAGGTGCATTAAGAATATCTAAAATTTCATGCTCTTTCCTCTATTCTTGTATAACTCCAATATCAATTTTTCTAACCCATAACTTGCTGTATTTTGAATATATCCCATACTATGTAGGGTAAGAGCACCAAGGATGCTAAATGAATCATTGAACACAATGTCTTTATTCTTCTAGTGATAATGTTCAATTTTCTTAAAAATTATTGATTGCAAACCCATAAACCAAGATATAGTCTCTATTTTGCACTATTCTCATCATGTCATTGAAAATAAAATGCACCAAATTGGGTTTTTCTTAATGTTTGATTTTATATATCTACCAGTAATCTTGTTTCCTAATGGTTAAGTATTGAGTGCCAAAATGTACCAATACATTAGTGACAATAAGGTGTAACAACCTATCATGCATTAAAAGTCTGGAGGCTTAATAGGAGCAACTCTTAAATTATCATTTCTAAATATATCTTAAGCTAGTTCTAACATGTCAAACCTAGTGTTGATGACTCCTTCATCATCTAACAGAAATACTTTAGCTAACAATTGCTTGCTAACTATAATTTTTTTGCCTATCACATAGGTTTTAAATCTATTAGGATAATATCTATGTGCAGAACTTTCAATTTCAATACAAGTAGCATTGTTATAAAATAGCTTAACTAGATTCTCAAACAAAATTTCATCCATGCATAAGTAGTTCATCCACTCAAATCTCTCAAATGCATGTAAATAAGGGAACTCAATAGATTGTAGGAATTTAAGAGAGATTATCCTTTCATGCTTGACTTCTCTATGAGCAAAGTGTGTCACATATCTTTTTTTGACATCAAGATTGGTAAAATTTTGATTGAATGAAGGCTTCATTGATGAACTAGAAGCCTCCCTTGAAGGATTCCTCTTTGTTTTTGGAGCCATGAAAATAATGGGATTAAAATAGGTAAGCTTATGTGAAATTATGAATAAATTGGTGATTGTAGATGATAGGTAGTAGAATATATTTGAAAGAGGCAAAAATATTGAGTGAATGTGATTGTTTCAAAAAAGGGATAAATTTTCTAGAACGAGAAGAATGATTGAAGATTTTTGTGTGATTTGGTGATTTTTAAGGATGATTTTTACAAGAAACCAAGTAGAAATGAAGTAATTTGCAAAAGATTTTGGTTAAGAGAAATCAATTTTGAAAAAAAATAGAGCAAGAATTTTTAGGGTTTGAGGAGAAGGTATTTGGGAAAGAAGAAAAAGGGATGAAGAGCTAGAATGATTGGCTAAAGAAGAGAGGTGATCCGATTTTGAAAGGCCAAAATGGTGCGCATAGTGCCAGTTTTGATGACCTAATTGATCGGTTATGAAAGGGGATCGATCGGGTATAGGTTCGCATTGGACCAATCGATCAGGTCCAAAAAAAAGATCGATTGGTTTTTTACATTTTCTATGCAATTTGGTTACTAGATGGAGAGCTGATCGATTCAGTCTAAGGGGGATCCTTCGGTTCCTCAATGTTTTCCCTTAATTTAGCTACTAGATAAAAAACCAATCGATCCAGTTGAAGATGGATCAATCAATTTTGGCTATAACTTTTTTTTAAAAATAAAAACCATGCAATATGAACATTCAAATATGCATCATGCAATCATACACAGGATTAAAAAAAATATTAAGATAAACATGCATTTGATCAATTAAGGTAGCAACATTCATCATACCATCAAGAAATTCATTTCAAAGAGCATTCATCATACCAAGTTCACCTCTAATTGCATAAAATCTATCCTTACCAAGAGGTTTTATGAAAATATCAATTAATTGATGCAAGGTATCAACATATTCAAGCATAATATCTCCTTTTTAAACATGATCTCTAATAAAGTGAAGCTTAATTTCAATATGCTTTGTTCTAAAATGTTGAATTAGATTTTTGGTGAGATTGATGGCACTAGTATTATCACATTTAATGGGAATACGATCCATGGTAATTCCAAAATTCTCTAATTATTGCTTAATTCACAAAACTTGAGCACAACAACTACTGGTCGCTACATATTCGACTTCGATTATAGATTGAGTAACACTATTTTGTTTCTTAAAAAATCATGATATGCGTATATTCCTAAACAATTGACAAGTACCAAAAGTGCTATTTCTATCAATTTTGCAACCACTAAAATTTGCATCAGAATAGGCATGCAAAGCCAAAAATGAACCTTTTAGATACCATAATCTTAGATTATGAGTGTCTTTAAGGTATCTAAAAATTCTTTTTACAGCAAATAAATGTGATTCTCTAGGTGATGATTGAAATCTAGCACACAAATATACACTAAACATTATATCAAGTCTACTTGCAGTAAGATATAGCAATGAATCAACCATAAACCTATATAATTTAGAGTTAACACATTTACTTCATTCATCTTTGTCAAGTTTTGTTGAAGTGCTCATAGGTGTTAAGCAAGATTTTGATTCTTCCAATTCAAACCTTATGAGAAAATCTTTAATGTATTTGGCTTGATTAATGAAGGTACCATCTTTTGTTTACTTTACTTGTCATCCCAAGAAGAATGTATGTTTTCTCATCATGCTCATTTCAAATTCACCTTACATGGTCTTAGCAAATTCTTGACAAAGAACTTCATTAGTAGCACCAAATATGATATCATCACATAAACTTGCACTATGAGAATGTCTTTTCCTTTTATTTTAATAAAGGGTGTAGTATCAATCTTCCCTCTATTAAAACCATTTTCAATTAAAAATTTTAATAATCTTTCATACCAAGCTTTAAGAGCTTATTTTAAACCATATAAAACTTTTGTCAATTTATAAACATGATTTGGAAATTTAGGATTTTTAAAACTGGGAGGTTGTTCAACATACACCTCTTCATTTATAAAACCATTTAGAAATGCACTCATGATATCCATTTGAAAAGGCTTAAATTTTTGAAACATGCAAATGCAAGCAACATTCTAATGGCTTCTAACATTGCAATTGGGGCAAAGGTTTCATCATAATCAATTTTTTTTCTTGACTATACCCTTGAGCTACCAACCTAGCTTTGTTTCTAACAATATTCCTATGCTTATCCATTTTATTCCTAAAACCTCATTTGGTGCCTATAGTAGGGTGATCACTAGGCCTAGGTACAAGATTTCACACTTAGCTTCTTTCAAATTGATTCAATTCTTCTTGCATGACCGATATCTAATGATCATCTCTTAAGGTTTCATCTATATTCTTGGGTTCAATATGAGTAGGAAGTAACATAATTACACATATTATAATAAGATCTAGTTCTTATCCTTTGAGTTTGATCATTAATAATCTCATTATCTTTGACATATCTCCTTTCTTTATGGTGATTTGGTTCTTTCTCTATATGTTGTGGCTCCTCTAGAAACTCATCATTTTTCTTTTAAATGTTTTTCTCAATGTCAAGTGATGCATCATTGATATTTTCTTAAAGTATACCTACATCATCATCATCATCAAGAGGCATATTTCTTGAAGGTGGATTAGATTCATCAAATATAACATGTATAGATTCTTCAACAACTAATGTTCTTTTATTAAAGACTATATAGGCTTTTGAATTCTAAGAATATCCTAGAAAAATCCCTTCATCACTTTTTGCATCAAAATTTCTAAGGTCATCTTTTTCATTATTCAAAATAAAACATTTACAACCAAAAAGATGAAAATAACTTATGTTAGGTCTTTTTCCTTTAAAAAGTTCATGGAGAGTTTTCTTCAAAATTGGCCTAATCATAACTTTATTTATAATATAATAAGAGGTATTTATAGCTTCCGCCAAAAAATATCTATGTAAATTATTTTCACAAAGCATGGTTCTAGCCATTTCTTCTAAAGTCTTATTTTTACTTTCTACTACCCTATTTGGTTGAGGAGTTCTAGGAGTAAAAAAATTATGGCTAATACCATTTTCACTACAAAACATATTAAAACTAAGATTTTTAATTTTTTTTTCCATGATCACTTCTAATACAAGAATTGAATAGCCTTTCTCATTTTTTATTTGTTTGCTAAAAGTAATGAATTTTTCCAAAGCTTCATTCTTTGAATACAAAAAGAGAACCCATGTGAATCTAGTAAAGTCATCAACAATAACAAACCCATATTATTTTTCACAAAGACTCATTGTCCTAGTAGGACCAAAAAGATCAATATGAAGTAGTTGAAGAAGTCTAATAGTTGAATTACAATTCTTAGGTTTGAAAGAGAATTTTCTATATTTTCCTTAAACACATGCATCACAATCTTTGTCATTTTCATATTTCAATTTTGGCAAACCAACAACCAAATCATTTTGAAAAGGTTTTGAAATTACATGCATACTTGTGTCCAAGTCTTTTATGCCAAATCCAACTTTCATTTTCTTTTTAGGCCATAAAACAAACATTTTTAGAGGAAAGATCATCTAAATGCACTACATAAATATTTCTTTGACGATGTCCAACAAAAATAAGTTTGTTAGTTTTGATATCAATCACTTGATAGCACATAGATTCAAACATAACTTTAAGTTCTTTGTCACATAATTGACTAATACTAAGTAAGTTATGCTTGAGTCTTTTTACAAGTCAAACATTTTCAATAATAGTAAAAAAATTGTTACCAATAGAGCCAATCCCTTCAATTTGGCCTTTAGAGTTTTCACCAAATGTAACATCTCCTTCACTTTTAGCTTTTAAGTCCTTAAAAGGAGTCTTGTCTCCAGTCATGTGTTTTGGGCATCAACTATCAAGGTACCATGGATTCTTTTTGCTTGAATTTTCTTTATAGTAATGCTCATCTATCTACAAAAACATAATTAAATTTTTGTTTTGGGTACCCAAATTTTCTCGGGTCCTTAAGTGTTAGTACTAGCAAATTTTGTGCCTTTTGAAATCTATTTCATTTTAGTAATCTCATCTTAAGATATGTTAACTCTTTTTGGAATCCACACTCTCCTAATGAGCTTACCTCTATAAGTGACTTTCTTCAAGGAATAATATTGTATAGAATAAGCCAATTTATGACAATATGCACATATGCTAGATGAATAATTTAGCTTAACAAAAAAATTCTTTAAATAAGTCTCTTTGTTGCCACCATTATAACCTAATCCATCTTTATCAAAGAATGCTCTTTGTGTTTCAAGCATGTCAATGAGCTTTTGATGTCCCATATAAAATCTAGAAAATGAATTATGCAAATTTTTATTTTTCTTAGTTAAATCATTGACATTCAACTTTAAGAGCTCAATTTTTTTTTCTAAGTCATCATTTGTTTTAGTCAAGAATTCATTTTCTAGTTTCAACTTAGAGATCATTTTTTATATTTCATGTTCATGTTCTCAAATTCTATGGCTAATTCATCATAAGCATCTTGCAATTCATCAAATGTGTATGAATTTAAATCATATGGATTAAAGGTTACCTTAGGCTCATCAAGAGCCATGAGACATATATTTGGTTACTTCTTTCTCATTTGATTCATCTTCGAAGAAGTCTTTATCACTCTATATTACAACCATTGCTTTCTTCTTTGGCTTTGTCATGTTTTGCTTCTTCCATAAAGGACAATCAAATTTAATATAACCTGGTTTGTTGTATTCATAGCAAATAATCTACTCCCTTTCTCTTCTACTTGATTTTTTTTTAATCATTTCCTTTTATGGTCTTCTTTTACTTGAAGACTTATTTATCCTCATGAACTTCTTGAATCTTTTTGTAAACATGGCCATCTTTTCATCTTCATCATCCTTTTCATGTCTAAGATTTTTTTTCATCTTCTTTAAAGGATGATTTGATAGCAATGCCACCTTTCTTGATTGGTTCTTGTCCTTTTTTGAGCTTCATCTCATAGGTAAAGAGAGAACCCATTAGTTCATCCAAAAAGAATGTGTCAGAATCTTTGGACTCTTCAATGGCTGTCATTTTAGCTTCTTAGCTCTTTGGTAGACTATTAAGAATTTTTTTCACCATCTCCACATTTGAGTAAGTCTTCCCAAAAGCCTTTAAACTGTTAATGATGTCAGTAAAAGGGTTTAACATTTCATTAATGGTTTTGTCTGGTTTCATCTTGAATAACTTATAATCATAAATAAACATGCTAATTTTTATCTTTTTCATTTGATTTGTACCTTCATGAGTGATAGCTAATTTATCCTAAATTTTCTTTGCATTTTCACATAAAAAAACTCTATTGTACTCATTAGGCCTAAATGCACAAGAGAGTATATGCATTGCTTTAGCATTAAGTTGAGCCATTTTCATATCATTAACATCTCATTCACTCTCTTGCTTGATCATCTCCTTACCATCCACCATCTTCATTGAAATTTGAGGACCATTTATAATGACCCTTCAAACTTTATAATCATTGGCTTGAATATACAACCTCATCCTAGTCTTCTAATAGGAATAGTTGTCACCAACAAAGAGAGAAGGTTTTACAATTGAATGGCTTTCACTTTCAAGAGATGTAGCAACTGTTTCATTTGTCATGAGGCATACTTCTTATTGCCCATTATATTTGTTGTAGCTTGAGGATGGTTGTTCTACATTGATCACTATATTTTTTGAGCCATTTTCAGGATCACTCTTGGGTTGTTAGACCTACAAAAAAGAGTACTAGCTCTGATACCAATTGTTAGCTCAAAGACTTGAAATAAACCAAGAGAGGGTGAATTGGTTGATAATAAAATTTTCAAAAATCAATACTTAATAAGCACAAATTCTGCAAAACAATTTATCTAAGCAAATAAATACAATAAATGAGAGTAAACTAATAATCTTAAAAATAAGAGATAGAGAAAGAGAATTAGACATTAAGATTTATAAAAGTTTAATCCTTTCTTTAGGCACTTATGTCCTCTCCCTTAACCTCACTTGCCAAGGAGTTCAATCCACTATGTGTTAAAAGATACAACCTAGCTTTTCAAAGCTTTGCACAATCAACATCACAAATCTTAAGGTTATCTTCCCTCTTAAGCTTACAATCTCACAATGGAAAATTTTTGAAGTGTTATGCAAACTTAAAGAACCTCTCTAAGGTTGGGTATTTGCTAGCTTGAAGTACAAAGTAATATTGACAAGAGAATTTAGGAAAAACTGATACAAGTGAGATTTTTTGTACTTTTCTTTTTTTTGACCTAGTTTGAATGTTTGAGTAAGATGGTTGGTGGAGGCAATAAGTTCTTTTAGTTATGCATACTTTTGATTTATAGTAGAAGCCTTTATTTATATGTAGAAAAGAGTTGATAGCCATTACCTTGCGTTTAATGCTTCAAACCTACAAAATATCAGACAAATAAATAGCTATTGGGGCTTTCTGGGCAACAGGAGATCGATCCCCTCATGTAGAGGATAGATTGGGTTAGTTATGTGAAAGCCCATTTTCGTGTCTTCAAAAGCTTACTTGATCGATCAAGTAATATACCTAATTGATCTCATGCTTGGGTGATCGATCCCCTATTTGAAGGGATTGATCCCTTTGGTGGATTTTTAAATGATGATAATATTCTATGTAAAAAATAGATCGATCCCTTTAAGGAAGGGATCGATCCCATGTCGATCAATCCCATGCCTAGGTGATCGATCCCCTTATGTGGGGGGATTGATCCCTTTTGTGGATTTTTAACCCCATTTTGCATTCTGTATAAAAAACAGATCGATCCTTTTAAGGGAGAGATCGATCATGTAAGTTCAAACCGCAATCAATTGATCTCTATAAGAAGGGGATCGATTGGTTCTTACTAAAATTTCATGAGTTTATCTTCTGGAAGAAAAATAGATCGATCCCTTTGGCTAGGGGATCGATCGGGTAAGGGAGGGGATCGATCCCTTCCTTTAGGGGATCGATCCCTTATATCCAAAACATGCCTTGATCATTTTGTTTCGAGAATTTGTTTTGTTTTAGTTTCTAAATGAATTTTGGCAATATATAAGGCTGAAAAAAATATTGAACTTAAGATTATGAGAATTTGATTCAAGTTAGGCAAATTTTTGTTTTATCAATTCAAAACTTTTAATCAATTCAAGGCTAACAATTTAGTATTAATATTTGAATCTTACTCTAATTAAAGAAGTACTATCTATTAAATATTCAAATATGTTGTTTAACTTTTTTGTCAAAATATAAAATAAATAAGAATTAGATTTAAAATTCAAATTCATTCTTAATAAATAACAAATAAAAGTTATTTATTAAGGTTCAAATCATTCGCAAGCATAAAATTTACATATTTTGCATTTGGGTATAGATTTAGATATCCGATACTATTTGTTAAATTTTAAATGGATTCGGGAATTGGATATTCAAATGGTGCTATTTCAAATTTGGCACTAATAGTAAACCTCATATCAGAATCTAATAATTATAATTTTATAAAACTTCGTTTGTTTTGCAAAAAAATGATTTTAATAAAAAAAGACTTTCGAAAAATTATTTTTGTATTTTTTAAATTTGTTTGGTAGAAAATTAATTAGTTACTAAAAAATGACTTATTGGTAAATGACAAATGAGATCATTTTTTTGAAAATTAAAAAAGAGATAATTTTCGAAAAAAACCCATCTATGAGTAGGGCTTCTTACCAAGGTTAGAAGCATAGTTCAACTTAAGCTAGACCTTCGACATGGTTTAACCCAAGATATTGTTATGTTAATAATATTTTTAATAAATTTACTTTATAAATTTTAAAATGTTAATATTAAAAGTTTTTTAATATTTTAAATTTGAATATTTCTATGTTTATACTCAAGGAGGATTTTGAACATGATTTTTTAAGTTAGGATTTAATTTTAATGACCTAAAATATTATTATATTAATAAAAAGTTTTAGATTTAATTAAAAATTTTAAAATATTAATATTAAAATTTTTTTATATTTTAATTTTAAATATTTTATTTTGTATATTATTAAACATAAATATTTTTAATATTTCAATAATAAGTAGCATTATATTATTATTTTAAATATAATATTAATATATTAAATAATATTTTTTATTATTTTAATAATTAATATTATTTAACATAATAATATTTTATTAGTTTATTTTTTAATAATTTCTTAATACTTTTCAATTTAGAATATGTTAGTTTTATATTTTTGACAAATGTATTTATATTTATATTTTAATAATAAATATAGTTAAGGAACATTTTTGTTGTTTGTTGTTTAATAATAAATGATTTTAATATAAAATATAACTAATTTAATAGTATAAATATTTCAATATTTTAATAATAAAAGATATTTTTAATAATATTATATTAATATAAATAATATTTTAAAAATAGTAATACTATTTTATATGTTTTAAAATATTCATATAAATATAATATTGAATAGTTTTATTTTAATTGTTTAATATTATCTAATATTTTAATTTTAAATGTTATTATTAAAATATAAAATTTTTGAGTATTAATAGTTTTAGTAGTAAATAATATCATATATTTTAATAATAAATAATTTTTTAATATTTTACTTATATGTTTATATTATTAAAAAAATAAAATTTTTAAAAATAATCAAATAAAAAAAATTAATTTTTATTTACTCGTTCAAATAACAAAAAGACCTTTACTTTTGTAAATATATATATATATATATATAAAATAATTTCTCAAAACCGATTTTCGCAAAACAAACTATATTTACCTAAATCCAACGTAATTAAATGGAATCGTACCAATATTCTATTATTTATTATCTTGTCATATCTACGTAATCTTGAAAAGAACCTTGAAACGGGCCTAAGGCCTGAGACGCCAGCGGCCTATATGGAGAAAGTTTGGGTGCCGACTCCAGATTGTATAGTAAAATAGAGGATGGCAAACCCTAGGCGAAATTTGTACTCAATCAACAACCAAAACTTGGAGAACCCATTTCAGTTTCAGACCCAAAGCTTGTCTTCACTGTCATCTGTGAAACACTTGCTGAAAAAGCCCCAGGCATTTCCCTTTCTACTATTGTTGCTCCTGTTGCTGACATGGGTCTCTCTAAGATTGCAGTATTCTTCTCCTTCTAAGCCTGAGCAATGGGACAAAGATGATGATGATGGCGACGACTTTAAGGCCAATCTTTTCCGATTCAAGGCTGGGCTACCTTCAGCTATTGTCAAGGACAAACGTGGCTGGCTGCTCAATCCTGTCTCTATTGCGCTTCAGAATGGCGTCAAAGGTCCATAACCATTTACTTACGTTCTATTGTCAAGGATCAGATGCTTAAGACTAAAAGCTTTTTTGCATGCTACACGAATCATTAACAAAGACTGTATGGCTGTAGCAAAATGTTCACCTGGTCAGAATTCTTGCGGAAATCAAGTGAATTTGGCGGCTTTGTTTGCTTACATCAAAACGGCTGATGTCGGGGGAAAATGGCTTTTTTTGTTTTTGCATGCATTCTCTAAATAGACAGTTATTTTTTTGCCAGCTCAGCTTGAACCAAGTCGTAAACACAAATTAGTTGGAAATGTCCACATGAATTCTCTTTCTGCATTCTGTTGTAGTTCACTCTATATCCGCTGAAATAACTATGAATGCCATACCCTTTTTATTACTTCAAACAATGTGATCTTTGGTCTATGAAATTGCTCTTTTGTGTGTGAGCACTGCCCAAGACAAAACCATGTATATCATCCTTCTCTTGATTAGTTTTGGCTGTCTGCTATAAAACTACGTCTAAAGTTTGGTTCTGTAGACATCTATTAAGGAGACTTTTGGCTTCCTAAAATTTCGTTCTGTGTTACTCAAAGTTACCATTAGATGGGCTTCCATACTTCGTTCTTTTAGATTCCACATTGTTTCAGAATTTCATTCTTTCTTTACACACATGTGCTCGCATTGATTTTAACCTTCATTTACATGTCTATAGTGATTTTCTTAGGGGTGTATTTTCTTGCAGGTGGCGCAATGTCTTGTGTTCAGGTACACATAGGTGAAATTCGACCTGGTGGAGTGAGAGGAAATCACAGACACTATGCTTGTAATGAAACATTTGTCATTTGGGGAGCTAAGACAAAGTTCAGGGTATGCTCTTTTCTCGTGATATAGCATTTTTATTCTACGTCATTCAGACGGGTTCGCCTTGTTGGACTAATTAGTCATTCTAGGTGTCACATTTTCATTATCAATGTTAATACTAGGGGTATATCATATATTTCTGGAGGAACTACTTAATTTAGCCTGCCATAAACAGAAAATATATGTTTTATTTCTTTTAATGAAAGCCAGTCAGTATAAACTTTGAGAAATTCTGATTATGAGACATGGAATTAATGTATATAAAGTCTTCATAGCAGATGTGTTCACACTTGTTCTTGTCTTAAGAAATCTTGGATTCATTGGATTAGAAAATGATTTGCTACTCACATACTAATTATTAATTTTGTAGTGCTAGTATACTGTAGGTGTGGAAACAGTGATTTCTTGGTGCAAATTCCAGCCTTGTTTGATTTAACTCCTTCTAGAACACTGTGAAGATGGTGGAAGACCAACTAGTATTGATACAAAGCTAATCCCATTTCTTGTTGAAAAAACAATTAAAAGTATTATCTATTGTTGTCTATCTACTGTTACATAAATTTTCTAATGCTTTGATTAATTCAAGCCCCTTTTTTAGTCTAGGAAGAACTTGAAACTAGGTAATGATACAATGTACTTGTAATGGAAGTGTGATCTTGTTGAAAACTGGAAAGTTAATCATAACTTCTTCTTTTTTATATATTCCCCAAATGGTGAGGAAATGCAAGTGATGCAGAATAATCAAGGAGAAGAGGTGATAACACATCATTGCTTGGTTAGATAAATTTCATCCTTTTTTGAAGCCAAGGTTTAAAGTGTTTTGTCAGCAAAAACGTCCTTTTGGTCTGAGTGAGGATGCCTCCATAGCTAAATAAACAAGAAAGTAAATTTTGGTGTTCAGGGGGTATTTTGGTAATTTCATTTTATTGATTTCGGTTTAGTGGTCCAATGGGACTTATTTTGGGTTTAGCATTTCCTTGTATTGCTCGAATTGGCGATTGAGTTTTAATAATGAAATAAGTTGTTGATAGTTCTTGGAGGCTTTGTGATTAGTAATTGAGTTTTCTTCCTCATGCTTCTTATGGTACTGCAAGATACTGTTCTCAGCTTTGAGAAAATGGCCATAACCTGCCCTATTATTTCTATCCCTCCCAGAAGATTCCTGCAACCTTTTCTTGACATCCTGCCCTTGTTTGAGGTGAAATCTCAATGGATTCAAACCTTAATTGATTCCCTACTTTTCAGCACTTAGCCCTCCATAAATCCTAAGTAGGTATATTTCCCCAAATCTGTCTAATATCAAAGAGCAAAGAAGTAGTGGAAATATAGGGAAGAGGTGGTTGGGGGCTGGGGAGGGGAGAGTCAGAGAGAAATGAGTGGAAAGAACAAGTAGAGAAATATCCAATTTCAACAACTCAAATCTCAATAATTTATTTCCTAAAGTTGCTCTGAAATTGAAAATAATATTAGTATTTCTAACACTAGTGCTTTATGAACTAAAGGCTGGTAGAGTGATGAGATTAGTAGGTCATTAGATTGAAAACGATGGTGGCTGTGAGAATGACAATAGTGCGAAGAGATTGGGAGTTGTAGTTGTGAGATTGAAACTAGCCGTGAGTTAATGTTTGTTTGGTAAAACCATTGGTGGTAGTATGATGAAAAGAGAAACATGACTGTTAAGAGCATTAAGTAAATATTGGATGTATTTATAATTCTACAAATATTGGTGAGGCAGCCAATCTTTCTCTTTCATGTCTTTCTTTAATCTCAAACTAGCATTTTGTTCTTTGCTTCCTTCATTATATTAAGATCAAGGTATAAGATAAAGAAATTCAAGATCTGTTATTAGGAGTGGTGATATGAAGTCTGGCATGGTTAAAGTTAATTTTTCAAGTTTTCTCTTTCTTATTTCCATTTGATTCAACCAGACGGTTCAAATTCAGTATTTTATGATTTTCCCAGTTTTTGATAGGTTGAGAATATTACTAGACTTTGTGTTGTCAATGGTTTTCATGAAGCCAATTCTATTTGCTGAGTCACTTGCTAAACGAAGGGTTTATATAGTAAGAAAGTGTTTGATGCACAAGATTATAATAGAATAGGATAAGATGATATTATGAATAGGATTAGATTAAATAATGTCATCTTATCTTGTGTTTGATGAGTGCAAGGATTAGGATAGAATAGTTTATTTATTGGTCACAATTATCCTTCCTCCAAGTTTATACAATATAAATTATCGATGTGATTTTTAAGGGTATAATAATACATGTAAGTTTAATCTTATAGATTAAAAATAATCTTCTTCACTTTGGAAGGATTGAATCATCTTACGCCAAAAGGATGATTAATCTTCCTTGCAATCCTATCTTTTTTAGATGCAAACTAAATGATTATCATCCTATCCTATCCATCATTTTATGTACCAAATATGACCTAAAAGAATTAGTTGCCTGGATTTTTTAATTCACTCAATTTCCAGTCTCAAGATCAAACTTAATAACTTATGTGGTTTGTCCCTTTGTTTCAGTTTTCACTTCGGGTTTGTTTCATGCAATCATGCTCTCATTTTGCTTTCTGTTGTTCTATGGTCAATCATTCTTTAGCTTGACGCTTTCTCAATATACCTAATGTCCTGTTTTTGTTGATATATTATTTTCTCTCTATAATAAAATTTCTTTAACTTTTCAAAAGGAAAAAGATGATATTATGTGATAGTTGCATAGAATCCAAGTATATGAAAAATGTCTTAGATATAGTTATATTTTGATGTATAATATCAACTTGCACCAATTGCAGTTGGAAAATAATCAAACGGTTAATAGTGGTTATGCTGAAGTGACAATTGGGGTGGATGAAGTTGCTGTTGCAGCTAGCCCTAGTGGAATAGCCCATGCTCTAGTAAATATCGATGCCTTACGCAGCACATTCTTTATGGGCTGCCAAGACAGTAGGGTGAACTCTAACAGCTCGAATACTGATTTTGCTGTGTGGAAAGATCTTTAATTAAGTGTTACTATGTGATTGATGAAGCAACTGCCCTATTTACCTGCTTTAAATGGAATGCATCCTTTTTTTTTTTTTTAATGCAATTACAATTCCAGTAATTCTAGAATCAAATATACATGTATATATTGCACATCTTGTGTTTTGTTTAGTTCAGTGGCGAGTATTTGTTGGTTCATTCATTCATATTTTGAAAGTGAGTCTGTAACTTCACTGGACAGATGATACTGACACATGTTGCAACAGATGTGGATGTATTTTGACCAATGAGATTATCAGTTGTAGGTTTACTGTTTACATATCTACCTAAAATGTTATGTTCAGCTATATATTTATAACCTTGTGCCAGAATACGAGTAGGGCATCTTACGTTAAATGTGAAGATCTTTTCATGACTGGGGTACTTGCATCTTTCATATTACCTGTTTTGGTGGGTTTTCCACATACGAAATTATATTTGATGACTAAAATTATTTTAAATTATAAATAATTGAAAATTTTCTTCTGACACTTGGGTTACGTTCGGTAACTTAGATTTACCAAACTTAGATTTCGAAGGGAATTTTATTTAAAATTCGTATATATTGTGTGATAAAGCAAGATATAATTTTCGTGATTATTTTTTAAATTCTTGGATTTGTTTAATGCTAAGTTATAGGGGAATTTGAAATACCTAAAGGTATTTGTAAATTTGAAATTGATCTTTTTACATCTTTCAAATGTAAAGGTATATTGAATTTTAACTGGTTTATCGATGGTGCATGCATGCCATTCTTATAAATTATATAACAAATTGAATTCAAATTCATTTCTTCAAGTTCATGTCTCCTACCATAGCATTGAAGACATTCGAAATGGGGAAATTTTATCTGTAATTTTTTTTTCTCTTTATAGTTAACTGCTAATTAGCTCAAGACAGTCAATTGGATACTGTCAGCATTTACATTTTTATTATTATTATTTTTTAAATGCATATTTGAAAAAGTTTGACTTTCTGAAAATGTAAATTTGGTAAATTAAAAATTTTTTGGATATGTATTTTCGTAAAAGTTAAAATCTTTTGAATATGCATTTCATGTCATATAAACAATATTTTAGAAATTATTTACATATACGGAATTTTGTTTCCGTAAGTTACACAAATATTTGGATATGCATATTTGAAATGTGCATTTGTTTTTGAAATTTCACTAAAAATCGTGGCTCAAAATGTTAACTTTTTGTTTACGTATTTAATGTTCATTTTCGACGTACTCTAATCTAAGAGCATCAATATTTGATTTAGATCTGTACAAGGAGAAGATGAAGTTTGCGGTTTGTAAGGTCCGGTCAAGAGAAGGAAAATTAAGCGTGTTGAAGGATTAAAAATAATTTCAATAGGGATAATTAGGTAATTTTTATTAGGAGTAATTTTGTCATTAAAATTTTTAAAATTTTTGGTTGCAAAAAGCAATAAAAATGGGTGCATATAGAATTTTCTTTCAAAGTTACATATGTTTTGGTTGATTTTTATGTACAAGTTATATTTGATGAGTGATATTATTTTAAATTATAAATAGTTTAGCTAGATTGGAAATTATTTTTTCTTAAATTTTACCAATTATATGTCTTTTTGAATTGAAAATATTTAGAGAAAAAAAAAAAGATTAGCAAGAGTTTATTTTATCCACTTCGAAAACCTATATCATTTTTAAGGGCAAAATTATTTTTCCTTCGAAAAGTCCATAGTCCCTAAAATTATTTTTTAGTTTTTTTTTCTTCTCTATTTTCCTGTGATGAGCTTAGCGAGGCATAGCAATGGTAGAACGGCGATGATGAAGTTTAACTGCTACAGAGGACTGGAAATTGATTCTAAAAAGGAGAAAACTGAGCTGAAAACCAAGTCGAAGTAAAAAAGAATTGAGCTAGGAAAGGTGATGACAAAGCAGAGAAGAAAGATGGGATGAGCCAAAGTTGGAAAAAGCTGAGCTGAATGAAGCAAATCCAAGGAAGAAGCTGAGTGCTGACAAGCCTGGTGCTGACGACAAGGAAACAGACAAAAAGGCTATAGTAACCGTTGAGGCTGAATTGGCAATTGGTGATTAGTTCAATTACAAGGAATTTGTTTTGGTGGTTGTCATATATTTTATCTTTATTAGATAGAATTTAGAGGAATCTGATATGGAATTGTAGCACAAGATTGTGCATATATAGCCATAGTTTTGTAACGATCAAAAGTTAGAAATGAAAATATTATAGTTTTTCTCTATTCTCTCTTTCCTCTGGTCTCGTTTTCTTCTTCTATTCTTCTGGTCCTTCTTCTATCTTTTTCTTCCTTTTTCTTTTCTCTAGTTTATCAAGTTACAGTCATTCTGTGACAAATTGGTATAAGAGCTCTTTAGATCCATTCACACTAGGAAAATCTAAAAAGTAACCATCCATGGCTAAAGGAACCAGGTTTAATGTAATCCAAGAGCAAGTTCAGCCTTAGAAGGGCAAATGGAGTCCACTGTTCAAGAGCTCCAAGGGCAAATCCAAATTCTTCAAGGGCAAATGGAAATGGTTCCTAAATGGTGGGAGGAACAACGAAAAAGCCTTAAGGATAAGTTGGTGGCTGCAAACCAAAACTACATCAATCAGGTCCTTGATCTGTTGAAACCAAAGGGAGCAGCTATAGCATGTTGAACCAGCTGTGAACCAGCTGGAACCGCTGCTGCTACAAGTAGCCAACCCAACCCGATATCACAACCCAAGAAAGGAGGTAAAGCTTCTATTGAAATTACAGTAGTTGGTGAGCAAGGAAAATACACTCACAAGACTAATGAACTTGGTCTATTAACAAAAATCAGCTTGAAAATAGTGGTTGTCTTCTTTTCAATAGTGTTGCACAGTATAAACTTAATGAACCTATGATGGAAAACACTAGTTCTGGCAGCGCTAATGTTTTTTCACAAAGGCCTAAAACAGAATTGCCAAACTTTGATGAGGATAATCCAAGAGTATGGATTAAGAAATGTCAGAAATATTTTGGCATATTTCAATCTCTGATCACCAGAAATTAGAGATAGCTGCTATGTACCTAGTAGGGAAGGCAGAAATATGGTTTGATGGTTACATCATGCAAAAAAACAGTTTCTTGGCAAGAATTCACTATTGATCTATGTCAAAGGTTCTGTGACAGAACTTATACTAAGGTCATTGAAGAGTTTAACAAGTTAACATAGAGAACCACTGTTGAAGAGTATCAAGAAAAGTTCGAAGAACTTAGGCCCTATATGTTATAGTACAATCTAGATTTACCTAAGGGATATTTTGTGTCCAGCTTTAGCTTTAAAGAAGATCTTAAGCCTAGAGTTAAGGCAAATGAACTTGTTACTCTTACTGCTGCCTATAGACAAGCCAAGCTACGTGAGTTGTCCACAGACTTTGAAAACAGAAGGCACAAAGAAATCATTAGACCAAACCTTGTTTTCCAACCTTAACTCTCTGTCAGAAAACACTTATAGCCCTTTAAACCAAACCCCAAAACCTTCGCTTAACCCTTCATTCAATACTAGTAAATAGACCCTTATAGAATAAAAAAGGGCTCAAAACCTCTACTTCAGGTACGGTGATAGGTCTGTACCTGGTCATACTTGTCAGAACAAGTAACTAAATTTCATTACAATGGACGAATTAATAGAAGAGGCAAAAGGAAAGATGGATGAATATAATGACACCGGACAAGATGTTATTAATGAGAAAGAAGTTACTAATGGTAGCATGGAAATTTCTCTTAATGCCTTAATTGGAAATATTGTTTATAGTGCTTTCAGAATCCAAGGGAATATCAAAGGTAGGCTCCTCAACATACTAATTGACAGTGGGAGTAATCATAACTTTGTAACTGCAAGGCTGGCTAAAAAAGGAGTTGAATTAATGCATACTAAACCTTTGGTCGTCATTATAGCTAATGGTGAAGGGTTATACAGTACTGCTAAGTGTCAACAGTTGAAGTGGATAATGCAGGGAGACCAATTCGGTCATGATTTCAAAGTTGTCAGTGAGGGGTAATGACATGGTGCTTGGGGTAGATTGGATGAAAAATTTTAGTTCTATGATATTTGATTTTACCAATATGTCAGTCACATTTTATAAAGAAGGGCAACAGGTGACACTAAAAAAGGGTAGCAGTGGAGTCTGACTAAGCTTATATCTATAGGGAAATTACAAGTACCAGCTGGTAAGGACTTTGAATTGTTGGCGAATTATTTCTACTAAGTGTGGATTGTGATGAGGCTCATATTCCACCAAGACTAGAACCATTATTTGTCACTTTCAGTAACTTGTTAAAGGAATTAATTGGTCTGGCATCAGCAAGAGTGTATAATTATGGCATTTCTATCAAAACTGGATTTCAATTTTGCTATGAATCCATCAAGCGGGCCACTGACTTGCATCCTCTAATTACTGAAAAAATTGAGGAAAGCTATGTTTTTTATGACCTTGGAAAAAAGTATCTTAACTCCTTTGTTGGTCCATGGTGTACAACATTAAGAGGAAATGAACCTTGTCTTGTGACTGCCGCAATTGCGCAATTGAATAAACTGTCATTTTACCCTTCCTTTTGGAATTGGACTACAAAACCATCACTAGGACTTCTTGAAGCTTTTAATGTGAGTAAAATGGCTAAAGTCTTCTTCACGAACAGTGTATCAGAAATGCTGCATGGGAAGACTACACAAAATTGAGCTCATAGCTTTAAGTTTTTGATCCTTGGGGATAAGGATCCTTTGAAATGGAGGGTAATGTGATGAACCTGGCGGGGCACAACAACGGTAGAATGGTGCTGAAGAAGTTTAACTGCTACAGAGGGTTGGAAATTAATTTGGAAAAGGAAAAAGTTGGGTTGCAAACCAATTTGAAGAAAAAAAGAATTAAGCTAGGAAAGGTGATGACAAAGCAGAGGAAAAAATATGGGAGCTGAGCTAAATGAAGCAAATTCAAGGAAGAAGCTGAGTGCTGACAAGCCAAGTGTTGACTACGAGACAAAAAGGCTACAGTAACCGTTGAGGCTAAATTGGTAATTGGTGATTAGTTCAATTACACGGAATTTGTATTGGTGGTTGTCATTAGCTAGAATTTAGAGGAATTTGTTATGGAATTATAGTACAAGATTGTGCATATACAGCCAGAGTATTGTAAACGACCAAAAATTAGGAATGAAAATATCGAAGTTTTTCTCTATTCTCTCTTTCCTCCGGTCTCGTTTTCTTATTCTTCTTCTTCTTTTCTCTAGTTTATCAAGTCACAATCATTCTATGATATTTCCTTCCTCTCCCTTTTCAAATGCTTTCTTCTTTCCCTCATTGGGAAATTCTCCTAGGAAAAGAAACATTGTAATATAAAGAACATGTTGGGAATTAGCAAAAATAAAAAATTTAATTCTCAAATACATGATCACACTATGATTTGTTTAACATAACCTATAACTAAATACAAAAGTAAAACCAATATTTTCAAACACTAATAGTCGACTATGCCAAAAACACCAAGAAGAGATTGTTGCGACTTACAACCTACAAGCTGTTTAAGTGTTTAATTTCTAATGATGATCCATATAACTAACTAATGAGAAAATCTCCAAAAGAGAGAAATGTTCTGCCAATCTATAATGTTAGCTACGATTTTCTTTTAATGCAAGACTTTGATATATAGGGCTCACTATAAGGGTTTAGGTTTTTAGTGACGTTTTTTTTAATGTTATTTATGACGTTTGCGAAAACGTCAGTCAGAGTGTCGACTACACACGCGTCAAAAAAAAATAATAGCATTTTTTACAAAACGTCGCTATATTAGCAGTGTTTGTATGTGAAAAATGTCGTTATATTAGCGACATTTGAATTTAAAAAACACCGTTAATATTAGCGACGTTTATATCTAGAAAATGTCATTATATTAACGGCGTTTGTATTTAGAAAATGCTACTATTTTAAAGGCGTTTGTATATTTGAGACGCCTCTAATTTAGTGACGTTTTTTCTGATAAAAACATCATTACTTTGATGATGTTTGTATTAGAAAAACACTGTTAATTTAGCACGTTTTCTAGTAAGAGCATCGCTACTTTTAGTGGCATTTTATGGTATAAACGTCACTAAATTATTCATTTAGCGACATTCTTGAACGCAAATTTCCGTGAAATTAAGATATGTATTTTTTTAAATAAAAAATTTCTATTAATATTTATTATTTTCATAAATGAGCTTAAATTCAGAAACTGAAATTAATATAAACTTAATTCATGTTTAAATATGTATCTAATTAACACAAAGTTTAATAATTAGTCTAATAATATTCAAATTTTTTTAATACATTAACAAAATAAAAATTAAAATATATGAAATTTATGACTGCATAGATTTTAAAAACTGTCAATTGATGAAGGAATTTTTCTATCTTGGTCATTAAAGTGTTCAAAAACTTATTGAATAATAGCATACAATTTTTAATACTTCATTGTAAGTTTTTTTTATATTAAAAAATATAAATATTTACTAAATATAATACTTGAGTTGATGAACCACCGAGATAAGTTCTTAAAAATTGTTGTTGCACAAAATTCATAAGATGATCAAATCGATCATGTAACTGCTGAAATTTTACACGCTCTTACTCCATTCTATCACGTTCTTCCTCAATTTTGGCATGCTCCTATTCTCTTTCTGCTTCCATTTGTTGGAAACATTGTTGCATAGTTTGTAACTCATCTCCCAATATCGAAATGTCACACGAAGATTGACTTGTTGAGAATGTAAATTGCTAAGAGTTACGTCCATAGTAGATAGATGGTGTTGGACCTAATCCAATGCCTCGAACCCATCCATACCTTTCTTTTCTAGCAACTTCTATGAATATTCAATTTTTCAATTCTTTAGGTGAGGAAAGATTTCTAAAAATTACTAAAATATTGAAATATTTATAAACTTTTTTCAATACAAAGATTTTATTTATTTATTTCTTTAATTCAAATAATTTTCTTAAAAAGAGATAAAATATAAAATATTTATAAGAGTATGCATTTTTTAGAAATAAATTTATAGATAATTGTATTATTATATAACTTTTAAAAATTAATAATAAAATTGATTAAATGAGAATTTTTGATGATGGGACTCCAAGATGTTCGAGTAGTGATTTTCAAGAATTCTCAAAGTGAGAATTTTTTTAAAAATATTGTCAAAGAATTGGAATATTTAGAATGATTCTTAATAAGAAAAATTTTTCATTTATTTTTTAACTTCTAAAAATAAACTTTTATATAATGCAATAGTATTATAAATTAATCCATATGCATCATACTAAAAAAGATAATAAAAAATAATAAATATAAATGAAATTCTGATGATGAAATCCTAAAGAAGTTTGAGTAGTGATTTTTTAAAAATCTCGAAGTAAAAAAATTTATCTAAAATGATACCAATGAATTGGAATATTTAGAATAATTTTTGACAAAGATTTCTCATCTTTTTTAATAAATAGAATAAAAAATAAACTTTTTTAGAAAATATTATTTGGATTAAATTATAGATATTTTATTTTACTATATGCTTGGTAAATATAAATATTGAAGATAAATATGAACCGCTGAGAATAAAATTTTTTAGAATTATGAGTAATGGTTCTTAAATATTTTTGAGGTGAAATAGTTCCTCTTAATATTATCAGACTATTGGAATATTTTTAGTGATTTGTCAATAAACAAGGTTCTTATTTATTTTTCAAACTAAAAATAAAAATATGTTTTTTTTTTACAATAAAAAATTAAAAAAATTAATTTTAAATACCAAAATTAACACCATTTTAGTCCAAATTAAAGGGTAATACATAATTAATTGGTTTCGTTTTAAATGAGTGTTGTGGGAATATTAATCATTTCTTACTCGTAACCGACTCTCGAACATAAATTATTTTTACAGACCTAAAAATTATCTTTTTGATAACATTTTAATTAATTTAAAAATTTATATTAAAAAAGTAAGTTTTAATAAGTGGCTAATCACACCTAACTACAAAAAATTAGTGATGACTTTTTTTTGTTTTCAAATTTGTTGAGCGGTTCTCAAAAACCGTTATGACAATTTAAGAATGAGGAAACTCTAGTTTAGGTAAACTATAGTGAGAATTTTTTGACCAAATAATTAGTTGCATCTAACAACCCATTAGTTGAATACAACTTCAAACAGCAAAACAATTTTTTTCCATTGATTGGAGTTAATGTTATTAAAGGTCCCAAATAAAAATCATGCAAAATGTGATTGGTTTTCATCAATCATTCCACCCCTGCCGTTTTCTATGTTATAATAGCACCTTGTTATGTCATACTACCACCCATGCCCCAATTCCTTCTAGTATATAATTTTCTCTATTTCACTAAAATTACCTAATATGCATCTAAGATAGAGCAAATGAGAGAGAGGCATTGGATTTTTTGTTCATTTTCTACCTTAATAAAAATAGACATGCAAAGAGAAAAAAAAAGTTAGAAAGAAAGGAAGAGGATGAGGGAAAAAGGAAGGAAAGAAGAATTTTACATATGTACAATTGAATTTCGATAAACAAAAACAACCCAATAAGAGTTCCACCAATAATTTAACTAACCTCTCTTTAGATTACAGATTCAAGATGATACAATTAACAAATAAGATTTGATTAATTAAAAGAAATAAAAAATAAGTAATTCAAGATACCAAAAAAAAAAATCAAAACATCTACTGCTATGGCAAGATCAATCAAAATTCAAAGTAATTAAAACTAAGAATTGAAAAAAAAAAGCAATTATGATTACCTTGAAAGAGAATTTGGACAAAGCTTTGATGAGAAACAAATAAGATTTGTTTTTATTTTGATGTTTATGGTCTAAATTTGCAATGAAATGAACTAATGTTATATATAAATGGTTAATTGAAGTTAACATACCCATCTTCATCCAACCTGTAAATGGAGAAATTAAAAAAAGAATTAGATGTGTGGTACATAGTTTATAAATTAAAACTGAAACTTGATTCGTAAGAAAAATAGATGAGTTTGAGATACACGTACCAATGATATGCAGCCATAAGGGCAAACTTGGGTTTGGGCCCAACCTTGAGAAATTCACCATTCAAGCATTCTTGAAAAAATAAAAAAATTAGTAACATACAATAATAGACTATTGACCAAAAAATTTAAACCACTTTACTAAAATAATAGCAAAGGTAAACCTTTTAGTCAAATAAGAAGAAATAAGAAAGAATATACTCTTATCCTTTTTAACTAATGAACAAAGACTTTCATTGAAAGATTTTACTGAGTAGTAGTTTAGTAGTATTAGCTTATAATAAGGTGACTTTTGACAGGAAGAGCTTTGATGGGAAGAATTTCATTAGGAGTGGAAGCGTACTTACCCGACAAATAATGCTAAGGTTGTGAAAAATCTTACATAAGCTGAACTTTTCAAACCAGTCAATCAGCTTGGAACTCTGTCCTTTTTAGGCCTTAAGAGATACCTTCAAGATTCTATTCCACTACTCTGTTGTCTTTGTTTAAAGCCAACAAAGAAAAGCCAATTTAGAGCTAAAAGCACATATGAAACCCAGTTATTCAAAGCATTAGTTTGGAATTCAAATTTTCAAAAAATTCAAAAATTTTCATTTCAAGTTACTAATAAATCAAAATCCTTACATCTAACATCACATCAGGCAAAATCCAAATGCAATTGATGCAAACTTGACATGCAAAAAATCTTATAGCCAACAAAATTGACATATATAGGTTTTCCCTAACCAAAATCAGCTTTATATAGAGAAACCCATATAGCCAAATTATCATGGACGTACCAGATGAGTGAGTGCTAATGAGGAGGCGTACTTACACATTAGATGGTTGTCGTAACGGTTTTGCATCCGCCCGACGAATTTGGAAACGAAATAAAAAAAACGGAGTCGCCACCAATCTTTTTTGGCTAGGTGCGATTGGCCACCTATTAAAACATACCTTTTTAATGAAATCTTAAAATTAATTAAAATTTATTAAAAAGATAATTTTACGGTCTGCGAAACAGTCTGAGTTCGGGAGTCGGTTACGCGTGAGGAAGGATTAGCACCCCCACAACGCCCGTTAAAAACGGTACCAATTAACAACGTGTTATCCTTTGATTTACAAACAGTCTTATTTTCAATATTAAAAAAAATAATTTTCTTGATTTTTATTTATTAAAAATTATTCTCGAGAAAATAAATCAAAACCTTTTTATTGAAATAATTCTTAAAATGTTCCAGTACGTTGGTAACATTAAAAGAACTCTTTCTCACCTAGAGATTTCTTAAAGCATCTCTACTCGGAATACTTTTAGAATCTCATCTTTGGAGGCTCGAATTTATTTTTCGTAAGAAAATGTCATGTTAAAAAAATTTATTCTCGAGAAAAATAAATTAAAACCTTTTTATTGAAATAATTCTTAAAATGTTCCAGTACGTTGGTAACATTAAAAGAATTCTTTCTCACCTAGAGATTTCTTAAAGCATCTCTACTCGGAATACTTTTAGAATCTCATCTTTGGAGGTCTAAACTTACTTTTCGTAAGAAATTATGTCATGCATGCCATGCAAAATATTTTCATGTTTATGCACACATTTTATTCTCATTCAAAAATTTATTAATTATTTTATTAATTTTAATTAAAATTTTGAAGAAAAAAAGGAATTTAATCATATTGAAAATTTTCTATAAATATTCCAATACGCTGGTAATATTTTAAAAAAATCTTCTCACCTAGAGATTTCTTAAAGCATCTCTACTCGGAATACTTTTAGAATCTCATCATTGGATTAAATTTTTTTCTTCCTATTTTATTACTTATATTTTTAATATATTCATCAATTTTTATTTATTATTCTTAAAAAAGAAAATCTTTACTGTATTGAAAAATTTTTTATAAATACTCCAATACGCTGGTAGTATTTAAAAAAATCTTCTCACCTAGAGATTTCGTAGGCATCACTACTCGGAATACCTTTAAATCTCATCGTCGGATAAAAATTTTCTTTTCTTTCATTTTTTATCACTTTAGTATTATTATTAAATTTATTTTTATATAATTGTTTTTAAAGTTTATCTTAAAAAAAAAAAAATTTAACTACAATTTCATCAATTAGTTTAACAAATATAAATATTTTAACATACATAAATATTAATAAAATAAAAAGTAAAAAATAAAAAAATTTTTTTTACCTGAACCGGACCGGTCAACGGTCCGGTCAACGCCCGGTTTGGTTCGACGGTTCGTTCGGTCTGGACGGTCCAGTACCGGTTCGGTTCGGTCTGGGCGGTTCGGTTCCGGTTCGGTTCGTTCTGGGCGGTTCGGTTCTGGTTCAGTCAGACCGGTCAGATGCTGATGAAGGAAACGGGTCGCGGGTCGGGTGCGCGGACCCAGGGTCGGGTCGCGGGTGGACGCGCGGATCCTCCTTAGCTGAAACGGTGTCGTTTTGGCCCTATGCCCAAAACGACGTCGTTTTGCTTTTAATTTTTTCTATAAATAACTTGAAAAATTTTTTTTTGTTCATTTGGTCCTGTTTTCAGAAAAAAAACGAGAGAGAGAGCTCTGGGGGAGGGGTTCGGCCGATCGCCGTCCGGCCGTCGGATCGCCTTGTCGGCCGCCGCCTGGTCCACCGTCGGCGGTGGTCGCCGGTGATCGGAAAATGGTTAGAAGGTCACGAAGACTCCTCGAGATGCCCTCTTTCCAGATCCGGTCTCCTTTTCACCGGAAGCAGCCCCGATCAGCGTAGATCGAGGTTCAAAGTTTCTGTTTTCAAGACTTTTTTCGTTTGTTTTGTTGAAACAAGATTGATGCAATTTTCTTTGCTTTTGCAGGTAGCTTCGGCGCTGGGTTCCTCCCTGCGGGGAGGACTGTGTTGTTTTTTTTTGTTTTGTGTAGATCTGTTTTCGGTTTGGGTGCTTTGGGGGGTTGCGTGAAACTGAGTTTTTTACGCGTAGGAATGGGGTCTGTCTGGGGTTGAATGGGGATTCCAGAGGGAGATTGAAGGGGATTTCAGCCAGCTCTTTTTTTTCTTTTTTTTTTTTTTTTTTGAAGGAAATGGCTGGAGATTTTTAAAGGCTTCAATTAGGGGAATCTAGGTTTCTGTAAGGTAGTTGGTTGGTGGCTGTAGGGTGACTGGTCGGGAGGCTGGTCGGGGGGCTGGTAGGGTAGTTGGTCGGGGGCTGGCGACAGCGGCGCCGTACCAACTCCCTGACTTCTATCTTATTCTGTTTCTTTTGTTTGTTTATTTTGTTTTTTTGTTTTGTTTATTAATAAAATGGTAGACCCGGACAAAATCGGTATCTACAGTTGCCCCTCTTTGCACATTACTGAGAATCAGTAATAGGGCAAAGACAAAGACAATGATTTTGTCCGAAAATAGATCGTGAATTTTTTTTATTTTTTTTTATTTTTGTTTTTGGAAAAGCTCCTCTGCTCTCAGCAAAAGCTCAACAACTTTAAAATTCTCATCTTGAAAAAGCTCCTCTAAGTAGAGGCTCAACAACTTTAAAATTCTCATCTTGGAAAAGCTCCTCTCACAGAGGCTCCACAACTTTAAAATTCTCATCTTGAAAAGCTCCTCTCAGCAGAGGTCCACAACTTTAAAAATCTCATCTTGAAAAGCTCCTCTCAGCAGAGGCTCCACAACTTTAAAAATTCTCATCTTGGAAAAGCTCCTCTCAGCAGAGGCTCAACAACTTTAAAATCTCATCTTGGAAAAGCTCCTCTCAGCAGAGGCTCAACAACTTTAAAATTTCTTCTTGAAAAAGCTCCTCTCAACAGAGGCTCCACAACTTTAAAATTCTCATCTTTTTCAAATTTGAGTTCTCATCTTTGAACAAGTAAATTTCTCTCTTTTGAATTCCTTTGTTTGATCATTGTCTTTACCAAAATCTTGTTTTTTTCATTAAGAAATGGAAAATTTCTATCTTTGTTACAACTTCTCATGGATGCATGTACTGAGCGCTCATAATGCAATGCATGTAATGCAATCAAAATCATTCATTGTAGTAAAAAGGTTCTCGAAATCTCTTACTTTTGGCTTCTTTTATCAGAATTCTCATATGATCAATCTGTTATCAACATCTGACCATAATTTTTTCAAAAGTCTGCAACATCAATGTCTTGTCATGCTTTTCTCATCCTTTTTCATTTGCCTTTGTCAGCTTTAAAAGTAATGCTGAGATCTTTCATGTTTGTTTTTCTTTTTATCATTTTAAGTTCAAAACAAATAAAATGCAATCACATTTCTCTGATGGACAAAAATATTAGATAAGGATAAAGGAAAGGATAGGCATTATTTTCAATGAAAAGATAATGTATTTCATATGGCTGATAACAAGTGCATGTCAAAGTGTTTGAGTTAAAACAAAGGTGTCAAAAGAATGATCATAAGATAATCATGAACAAAATATTCTCAGATTCTTTCTCTAAAACTAAATCAGATGATTTCTTTGATCATTCAGAGTTCGTCAAACTACACTTGCCCCTGCATTGTGGGATCTCTCTCTCTTTTTTTTTTTATGATGCTTTTATTTCACATCCAAGCCGCCTTTTCAGGTTTTCAGCTTAGATAAGTCATCATTTTTTTCTTTTTTTTTTAAGCAAAATATTTCTTCACAACATCTGAATTTATTGGGGTAGGCAAATCACCTCTGTCCATTTCTGCCAAAATCAATGCCCCACCAGAAAAGGCCTTTTTCACCACATACGGGCCTTCCCAATTTGGTGTCCATTTTCCCCGATTATCATGTTGATTTGGAAGGATTCTTTTTAGCACTAAGTCTCCTTCCTTAAAGCAACGGGGATGAGTTTTCTTATCATGTGCTCTCATCATCCTCTTTTGATATAATTGACCATGACAAAGTGCTGACAATCTTTTCTCTTCGATGAGGTTTAACTGCTCGTAGCGATTTCGAACCCATTCTGCTTCCTCTAACTCTACCTCCATCAAGACTCTAAGTGAGGGAATTTCCACTTCGACTGGTAGTACAGCTTCCATACCATATACCAAAGAGAACGGTGTGGCTCCAGTAGACGTTCTGACTGATGTTCTATAAGCATGCAAGGTAAAAGGCAATTTCTCATGCCAATCTTTGTAAGTTTCAGTCGTTTTCTCCAGGATTCTTTTGATATTCTTGTTCGCAGCCTCCACTGCCCCATTCATCTTCGAACGATATGGTGCCGAATTACGATGACGGATCTTGAACTGAATGCATACTTCATTCATCATTTTGTTGTTCAAGTTTTTGGCATTATCAGAAATAATTGTCTCCGGAAGTCCATATCTGCATATTATCTCTCTTTTCATGAACTTACATACCACAGATCGGGTCACGCTAGCATATGATGCAGTTTCTACCCATTTGGTGAAGTAATCAATAATTACAAAAATGAATCTATGCCCATTCGAAGCTTTTGGAGTGATGGGACCAATAACATCCATGCCCCACATAGAGAACGGCCAAGGTGGAGCTAGAACATGTAATGTTGATGCGGAGCATGAATCTTGTCAGCATAAATCTGACATTTATGACATCTCTAGCATAATCAATACAGTCTCTCTCTATTGTCAACCAATAATAGCCAGCCCTCATAATTTGTCTAGCCATCATATGACCATTTGCATGTGCCCCACAAACTCCATCATGCACTTCTTCAATAATCTTTTTTGCTTTAGCTGCATTTACACATCTTAAGAGCACTTGATCTCGACCTCTTTTGTAAAGGATATCTCCATCAATGAAGAAACTCATAGCCAATCTTCTGATAGTCCTCTTATCATTTTCAGTTGCATGTTCTGGGTATTGCTGGCTTTTAATGTATTGCATGATGTCATGATACCATGGCCTTCCATCAATTTCTTTTTCAACACCTGAGCAATGTGCTGGTACATCTTTCACATCCAGCTTGATGGGTTGGATTTCAATACTTGCATCTATTTTGATCATTGCAGCTAGAGTAGCCAGTGCGTCAGCAATTTGGTTTTCCTCTCTAGGTAGATGCTCAAACTGAACTTCTTTAAATTGCTTAACCAACTCAGAGATGTATTTATGGTACTGAATCAGTTTAGAGTCTCTTGTCTCCCATTCTCCTCGTAACTGATAAATGACTAAAGCTGAATCTCCAAACACATCTAACACTTTGATCTTCTTTTCAATTGCTGCTTGTAGACCCATAACACAGGCCTCATATTCAGCCACATTGTTTGTGCAATTAAAATTTAATCTGGCTGTGATGGGGTAATAATGTCCATCAGGAGATATCAAAATTGCCCCAATACCATGACCCAAAGCATTAGCAGCTCCATCAAAATACATCCTCCATGATTTTTCAACAGGTTCATTTTCTTCAATGGCCATCACATCCTCATCAGGAAAATCTAATTTCATTGGCTCATAATCTTCGACTGCACGATCAGCAAGGAATTCAGCTATTGCACTCCCTTTAATAGCTTTTTGAGTCACATAAATGATATCATATTCTGAAAGCATAACTTGCCACCGTGCTATTCTTCCTGTCAATGAGGGCTTTTCGAAGATATACTTAATAGGATCCAGTTTTGCTATGAGCCAAGTAGTGTGATAAAGCATGTATTGTCTAAGCCTTCGAGCTGTCCAGGTTAATGCACAACACATCTTCTCTAATGGTGAATACTTTGACTCATAATCAGTGAACTTCTTGCTCAAGTAGTAAATTGCTCGTTCTTTCTTATCAGTTTCATCTCTTTGCCCCAGCACACATCCCATTGAATTTTATGCACTGTTAAGTACAAAATCAAAGGTTTTCTGGCATTGGTGGCACCAACACAGGTGGATTTGACAAGTATTCTTTGATCTTATCAAAAGCTTCTTGGCATTCATCATTCCATTCTCCAGGATCATGTTTTCTGAGAAGCTTGAAAATAGGATCACACTTATAAGTGAGTTGAGAGATGAAGCGAGCAATATAATTTAATCTCCCTAAGAAGCCTCGCACTTCTTTTGAAGTATGAGGAGGAGATAAGTTTTGGATGGCTTGTATCTTATCCGGGTCCACTTCGATTCCTTTTTCACTGACTACAAAGCCCAATAGTTTTCCTGATTTTGGCTCCAAATGTACATTTGGCAGGATTTCAACTTTCAACTGAAATCTTCTCAACCTGTCGAACAGCTTTTTGAGATTGACTATATGATCCTCTCCTTCACGAGATTTTACAATCATATCATCCACATACACTTCTATCTCTTTATGCATCATGTCATGGAAAAAGAGTCACCATTGCCTCTTTTGATAAGTAGCACCAGATTTTTTAACCAAAAGGCATACTTTTGTAACAGAATGTTTCCCCACATGGTCACAAATGTAGTTTTCTCTATATCATCTCGAGCCATCTGATCTGATTATAGCCTGAGAAACCATCCATAAAGGAAAATGTGAGTGCCTAGCAGTATTATCCACTAGAGTATCGATGTGAGGTAAAGGAAAGTTATCCTTGGGCTTGCTCTATTCAATCTCGATAATCGACACACATTCTCACTTTTCCATCCTTCTTAGGAACTGGCACTATGTTGGCTACCCATTCAGGATATTTTGCCACTTCTAAAAATCCAGCATCGAATTGTTTCTTCACTTCCTCTTTAATTTTCAGCAGCATCTCTGGTTTCATGCGCCTTAGCTTTTGCTGCATCGGCTTACATCCTGGTTTTAAAGGTAACTTGTGCTCTACAATATCAGTGCTGAGTCCTGGCATATCCTGGTAAGTCCATGCGAACACATCTACATATTCTCGGAGTAACTCTTCTAGCTTCTTTCTTTCAGCTGGTAAAAGAGATGTACCAACTTTGACCTCCTTTTGTTCTCACCATCTCCCAAATTTACTGATTCAGTAATTTCTTGGTGGGGTTCAATTGGCTTATCTTCATGTTCTATTAATTTTAACAAATCAAGAGGCAGTGTGTAGTTATCTGAATCTTCCTCATTATCAAGTTCATCAACATGAATTAAGTTTTCAAAATCAAATCCGAGATTATTGCCATGATTATCTTCATGTTCATTGTTTGGACCCTGCAAAGGGTAAGATGAAGAAATATTGGCACACAAAAATGGAATGGCAAGAAAATGTAGGAAAGAAAAGAATGAAAGGTAAAATGAAGATAAAGAAGAAATGTGGATGCATCTTCTAAGTCTTTTATTAAAATGACAAACATAAACACACCATAAAAGATCTCCTAATACTCTGCCATTTTATGGCTTGTAAATTCATATAATTGTCCTTTAAGCCTTCTTGTGAAATTTCATGGCAAGACGACTCATTTTCTATTTTTCACGGTTTTTAAAACTTTTTACAGTTCAAGATTTTTTTAAATTTTTTTTAGAAGGAGATTTGGCCCCACACTTGGTAGACGTGATCCTTGTATTTTTTTTGGCATGCACAAAAAAATTCATCTAAAAACTCTAAGTGTACAGGATTTTGTGACCATGTGAAAAAAGTGTCCCCATTTCAGACACTTTAATGGCTACTAGCAGCAAACCTATAAAATCTCAAATGCTCTTTAAGGGGGCGTGAGTTCTCAAGGTTTGATGAGGGATAGGGGGCCAATATAAGGTCCAAGTACCAGCACCCATCGCACATCATGTGCGCACACCCCCCCGCCCCCTCAATCGCCGAAACCCCAATGCTGCCGGTCAGGTTCTCGGCGATGCTCCGGCGATGGTGCCCCGGGAGAAAAAAATGTGGCACCAGCATATGCCGGAGCCCAGCATGTACACCCGCAACCCTCGTTCCGATCTGGTCTTATACTGGGAATGAACTCCGTATGCTTAGACTGGGAATGAACTCCGTATGCCTAAGTCAACCCATGAAACGAGTGTGCGGGCACTCAACTAGCCAAAAGGGCAGGATGCACAAGTCGGGGATTGGTTGGGTCCACCCCTGCGTACTACAGATCCTGCTACCCAACCCTCGATCCAGTCTGATCTTAGACTGGAATGAACTTCGTATGCCTAAGTCGAACGACGAAACGAGCGGGCGGGCGGGCACTACGTCGGCCAGAGAGGCAGGATGCGCAAGCCATGGATCGATAGGGTGGTAGGTGGGTTTAGGCACATCTTCATATTTCTACCATGCCAATGCCATTTTTATGGCTTGTAAATTCATACAATGGTCCCTTAAGCCTTCATGCGAAGTTTCATGGCAAGACGACTCATTTTCTATTTTTCATGATTTTTGAAACTTTTTACGGTTCGGGATTTTTTAAAAATTTTTTTAGAAGGAGTTTTCACCCATAACTTGGTAGACACGATCCTTGTATTTTTTTTGGCATGCACAAAAAAATTCAGCTAAAAACTTGAAGTGTACAAGATTTTGTGGCCATTTGAAAAAAGTGTCCCCATTTTAGACACTTTAGTGGCAACTAGCAGCAAACCTATAAAATCTCAAATGCTCTTTAAGGGGGTGTGAGTTCTCAAGGTTTGATGAGGGATATGGGGCTAATATAAGGGCCAAGTACTAGCACCCATCGTACATCATGTGCGCACACCCCCTGCCCCTTAATCGTTGAAACCCCAATGCCGTCGGTCAGGTTCTCTGGTGATGCTCCGACGATGGTGCCTCGGGCAAAAAAAAATATGGCACCAGCACATGCCGAGCCCAGCATGTGCACCCGCAACCCTCGGTCTAATCCGATCTGACACTGGGAATGAACTCCGTATGCCTAAGTCAACCAACGAAACGAGCGTGCGGGTGCTCAGCCAGCCAGAGGGGCAAGATGCACAAGCTGGGGATCGGACGGGTCCCCCCTACGTGCCACCGATCCTGGTGCCGTAACCCTCATTCTGGTTCAATCTTAAATTGGGAATGAACTCTGTATGCCTAAGCCAACTGACGAAACGATCAGGCGGGTGGGCACTACGCCGGCCAGAGAGACGGGATGCGCAAGCCATGGATCGATAGGGTGGTAAGTGGGTTTAGGCACATCTTCATATTTTTGTCATGCCAATGCCATTTTTATGGCTTGTAAATTCATACAATGGTCCCTTAAGCCTTCATGTGAAGTTTCAAGGCAAGACGACTCGTTTTCTATTTTTCATGATTTTTGAAACTTTTTACGGTTGGGGATTTTTTTTAAATTTTTTCAGAAGGCGTTTTGGCCCCAAACTTGGTAAACATGATCCTTGTATTCTTGTTGGCATGCACAAAAAAAATTCAGCTAAAAACTCGAAGTGTACAGGATTTTGTGACCATTTGAAAAAAGTGTCCCCATTTTAGACACTTTAATGGCTACTGGGAGCAAACCTGTAAAATCTCAAATGCTCTTTAAGGGGGTGTGAGTTCTCGAGGTTTGATGAGGGATAGAGGGCCAATATAAGGGCCAAGTACCAGTACCCAACGCACATCATGTGCGCACACCCCCTCGCCCCCCCAATCACCGAAACCCCAATGTCGTCGGTCAGGTT